>VYZM01020342.1:107970-127274 GCA_013398915.1 Dromas ardeola
AGGAAGGTGCGGGGGGGGTAAAACCCACCACCCTAAACCTTTCTGCGGGTCTCGGGGGGGGCTGTCAGCAGCGCTGCCGGGTTTGCGGGGTGACTTGCGGCTCCTTCATCAGCTCATAGCGCCGGGGACCTCCTTGTCCCAAGTGCTTAAAGAGATCCGGGGGTGGTGGTGGTGGTGGGGGGGTGGACGGGGACGGGAGGGACTGAGCCCCGTCCCGGGAGGAGCGGGGCTGGGAGCGGGGCTGAGCCCCGGCCGCCCCGGGACAAGAGCTCCTTTGTTCGGCATCACTTAGCAGCAATTACAGCCCGTCAAAACAGTTTTTGTTTTACGACAACGTGTTAATGGGCCCACGGTTGGGTGTGAGAAGTAACCCAAGCCGCATGCACTGAAGCAAGGTTAGAGGTTAATTGAGACTTTCTAACACAGCGCATGAGATTTTTGCAACCTTTTGCAGCGAGGGAAGTGGGAAACAAAAAGGAGATAATGTGATACAATTAGTTGGAAAGCAGGAGGGTCAAAATTCCCAGATGGAAAGGAAAACTGGCCAAGTGAATCAGGCCAGATGGGCCACCTGGACCATAACGAATGCCAAAAATAGCTTCAGTCCTTCGTCTGGTGGACGAGGCAGTAGGTGGTATGTCTGTCCTTCACAGTGGATTTAAAAAATGATAATAATAAAAGAAGCAAGGTCAACATTATAAACAGCAGTAGCCTGGGGCAAGTTGTATTCCAGATCTATTAGTGCGCCTCGTATTTTTGTATTTATTTTCTGCATTACAAAGGCGTCTGATTGTAACCCAGCAGCCCCTTTCGGACACGCTGGTGGTGCTGGTCTGCTGATAAACTTTCAGCTTTCAACCATTTGCTTTGCTTTCCCCTGTGTGAACCTCCAGAGCGTTATTAACTAAAGCGATAAGACTTCAAGACAGGTTTGGTGGCAGGGGTTCCGGCGTACCTCCTCACTCACCTCCCTCTGCAGCCAGTGACTATATGGCCACTGTGCTTGGAGCTGGGGACGATGCTGGTGACGGCGCCCAGAGACTGGGCTCTGGGTCTGCTTTCCTTGGACGATCACTAGGGCTAATGTACTCATCCCCTTACTTTGTGCTGCTTTAGCCGCTTCCTTCCTCCTCTGTACTTTGTAATTTTTCAATACCTCTGCAGGGTGACACATGTAAAACAGGAAAAAAAAAATTCTTCTATTTGCCTCCCAGCTTGCACTGGAAATGAACTGCAAGGTGACTGGAAGTGCCAAGTCATTTTTGGCACCTGTTCAGAGCTTATTTGTTTTCCTAGAGCTGGTGTGATTAGTTTCCGTCTCTACCTCAAGACCATATAAGCTTCCTCTATTGGAGCCGAATCATCTGCTGCAGGTGCCTGTAACTCCTTTTCTGTGTCATGTCCTAACGTTTGGGGAAACCACACAATAACGAGTGCGATATGTGGGAAATCATGCCGCCCTGTGCGTCCGTTGCATATAGCTGCCTTTTCCTTGCTGCCTCAGCAGCTTGTACGTGCCAGGCTTGACAGCCCTCAGTTGCTGCCTTCACCCTCCAGTGGGCTGAATGAGGCTGATGTCTAACGAGGAGCCGCTGCCAGCCCTGGGGTACCTGGTACAAGGTCAGCGAAGCCCAGCTGGGCTTCATTAATGAGGTCTGGCCTGGTGGAGAAAGAGCATTGGCAAGGGGACAATGGCACTGTGCAGCCTTCAGAGCCCCAACCACCAGCTCGGCGGCAAGGGAAAAAGCAACAAGTTAGTAGGGCAGTAGGATTGCCAAAACTGAGCCCAACTTTGCTGACCCTGTCCCCCCTCTTTTTTCATCTTTCTTTCCCCTTTCATATGCCTAAAAGGAAATGTGGGGAGGAGGAGAAATGGGGATGGAGAAAAAACTGAGGCAAAAGTGAAAGGGGGTAACAGAAGTGGGAGAAAATGGGTTGCATTTCATATCTGTGGATTACCTAATGTGTGCTCCGTCTAATTCCCAAGTTCAAAGTGGCCTGGTGACTGCAGAAAGAGAGAGAAAGAGGAAGAATAAAGGAGGTTTGAAATAAAAGCCGAGCCCAGACATTTGGAAGGTGTAGATGAGAGAAGTGACTGTGACTCGGGCAAGCCTGGCTGTCCTCTAGCAGGATCTCACTGTGTAACCAGAATACTGATAGGTCTTAAAAGCTGTATGCAACAACCAGGCAGTTCTAGGAATGGGAATCATCAACAGGAAAACCCTAATCTTTCATACAGGACCGCAAGCAGACAAATCTTGTAGTTCTGTGTTGATCCAAGATCCTTTCCTGTGCTGTAAATATGCCCAAGGTGAGTGCTCTTCAGAAGTTGCTACAGTGAACACGTTGCGAGGGTATTTATGGTACATAATGTGTTAGAGCCTGTGCTCACCATAATTACTTTTCTACCCGGGTGTGAATTTGAAATGAACGCCATCCTTGACTTTCTCCATCTCTTCCTCTGCTCCAGCCTGCTCTAGTAGTTGGTTGGCAGCTGGGGAAGCCAGAACAGAATAAAGCGAAGGGAGCTAAAAAAGACGGGTTTGAATACAATACAAGGCAAACTTGACCGCTACCCCAGGACAGCTGCTCTTGCCATTGAGTATCTCTAAAGAGGGAGTGGGGAAAAAATGTGAGAGGGATGTGTGGGGGAAAGAGCTGGGCGCAGCACCTTGCACACTGCATGGGCTGAATCCTGTGCGCTTGGGAGCACTGTCTGGGAGAATCTGCCTCCACCTGTCCCACCACAGGGCAGTGGAGCTGTGCCTTTCCCCTTCAGCTCCGCTCCACCGCTAACAGCAATGCTTTTATCCCAAGTACTGCGTGCGATCTCACGACCCTGCTTCAAAAGATACTCGGACAGTAGAATTCACCGACGTTATTTTTAATTCTATTAATCTAGTCCTAAGATTGACAGTGTAGCTCACAGGAACCAGGGAGAATTAATTTTCCTTTCATTTTAACAACATGGCTTCTGTTTATTGTTCTTGCTATTGATGATTTGTTTGTTGGTTTATTTGTGAGTGGCTTGGTGGGGTTTTTTCCTTCTCTGAAGCATCAGAGATTGACTCTGGCTGAAGGTAGGATGCTGTGTGACACATACGTGCTGGTGTCCCTGCTGCTTCTAAGCAAGCTTTCCAGTATCTGTCTTGACATTTCTTACTTTCCTTTGGCAGTGCTTGGTACTATTCTTGGTTTTGTAGTAGTTTGTACTAAAAGTCTTATATTTTTCTCCGTAATGCTAGGGAGCTTCTGTGTCTTCTGGCACATGGGACAAACCTTTTCGGGATTTCTTTCAACTTATGTCCGTGTGTGGCTGTAGTGTTGGAGGTCTGCAGGAGATTGTCCTCTCCAGTCTCTTGTTCTCCTCACCCACTAATTTTACAAATCCAGAAAAAGAAGCCCAACCCAAACCACTTTTGAGCAAAGATTTTGTGAAGTTAAATTCTTACTGGTCCGAGCTATTATCACCAATCACTTCAGCTTTCTTTTCTCTAAATATCTCTTTTGCAAGGCCAGCTGCTTTTCCTTTGTGATTTGTCATTCTTTTCTGCGTTGAAGACCTCTTTGGTGTTTCAACTACAAGAGTACAGAAGAGTCAGTGCCTCCTGCTCTGCCAATCTATCCAAGTAGATAAGGAGGTCATGTCTATATTGAACATTGGATTGAATTTTCTTAACACTGTGAAACACAGCAGCTGTATCTTCACCTTGTGTAACAGCTGCAGGTCTGGCTCCTGGTAAAAACATTGCTTGGTTCAAGACAGTTCTTCCCGTGATTTCTGGCAGGTACAAATTGGCTAAAATATTACAATACAGAAAAAGAAAACATCTCTGAGACTGTTGTGTTTCAAGCATAGTTTGGCACTATAAATGGCATTAGTTTAAGGTACACTTACTGCAAGACGTGGTATAGCTTTGACTTTGTTTATCTGGCTATTGCAGTTGGAAGAAACTGTGTTTAAACATGCTGGTGTGAATAGGTTCCAAGTGCTTTAAAAACAAGCTTACAACAGCTACGATGTCGATTTCTTGAGGGTCCTGTCAGAAAGTATATCTGCTCATCGCCAAGGTGGTGCCTGCTGATTGCAATGGACATGCTTCAGAAGAGGACAGTAAATGGCTGGTCTCCGTATGCATGTGTATGAGATGGGAAATGTTCCTACTAGTGATCCTCTTGGTTTTGCACCCGGGGAGGGAGCAGTGATAGCCTGGTACTGCAACCTGGTAACTCCACTGCAATTCCTTATCTTTTGGATAGAAGAATATGTACGTTGGTTTCCCTTTGAATAGCTATTTAGGTATTAAAGGCATATGATTTACTTCATTTGTCATCAGGAAAGCTTAAGAACATTGCTTGAGCGATAAACCAGTTAAGATTTTTTTTTTTTTTAATTTGGAACAGAGCTATGAAGTAGGATTAATGGTCAGCTTATTTCTCTGCTGTGGGCAGTAGCTGAAGATTTCCAACAATAAATATCTGATTTTAAAGTTTGGAAAAGCACAATAGGGAATAAAAATAAGGTTACTAAGCCAACAGAACACAGATTTGTCAGAACAAAATACTGCTTTTAAGTGCAGGAACTACAGGAATACTTCTGTTGTCCTTGTGTTGCCTGTTTCCGGGATGAAGGCTCAAATCAACTTGAGTAGAATTATTGCTACCCAGTGCTTATGCTGTCTTTTACCTGAACACCTTTTCTGAAACATTACTTGATTGCTGGCATCAAAAATAAGGTGAAATTTCAAAATTTAGAAAAGTTTGGATCAGGTCTGACAGGATAAATAAGGGAAGGAAATTTTCAAAAAAAAGAGGAGTTTGGTGGAGAGGCATTTTTGTTTGGTGGCTTTTTGTTGGTTTCTTTTATAAATGTTTTTTTTTTTTGTTAATTTGGGAGTTGGTGCTTTATTTTTTCCCTCAAGATGATGATCTGGCTGATTTTAACAGAGCTATTCCATGCTGATGGTGCTGTCAATGAGGGGAGAGGCAGGTATATTGCTGTTAAAAAAAAATAATAAATAAAGCAAAGCAAAAATCCCCAAAGCAGCTCTGCTATCCAGCACTGTACAGTGATGCTCCTCCGAGAAGCGAGTGGGGATGTTGCAGCCGCAGCATTGCTCATGCATTCAGCATCGGGATCTTCGGTGGAAACTCTTGCTTGAACCCTTGAAAGCTGGGTGTAGGATAAAGAACAAGAAATGTACGTTTTCTGGGAGGTAGGGGGTTTTAAATTTGCCACCTCGGTGAAGTCACGGACAGCTGCGCTGTTAAAAACCAGGGCAGACCTGACAGCCCCAGCGCTTTAGTATGAGGTGTTTCCAAACACACCATTCCCTGCCTGTTGCCTCGGAGCAAACAGATGGAAAGTGTTACCAGTAAAGCACGTTTTCATAGGCTTTCTGGTTCTCTTTAGCAAAAGCTGTACAAAAGTCTTCAGATAAATTAGTGCCTGAAGGTAGTGGAAGTCTTGAGTAGCCCTGGAGAGCTGCTGACTCAGCCTGTTCTCAGAGCCGTGTCCAAGGGGACCTGCTTTCTGCCTTCAGCGTTTCCACCGTGGATGGTGATTCCTTCAGAATCAATTACATCACCCTGAAATGTCTTCTTAAGTTAATGAGTCTAGTTAAATCCTAAGAGTTACTCATGAGCCATACTTCAACGAATGGCAGGCGCAGCCAACAAAAGTTAATATATGACCCAAGGAAAGGTCATGTCAGATAACCCCGATCTCAGCCCTGATGTCCACTCCTGCATTTTTCTTCCTTTTAACCTCACACCTTTCCTGTCCCGCGTGTTGCTGAGCCAGGCCATGTGTGTGCCCATGAGGGGCGTGCGGGGCTAGGACAGGGATGGGTTTTCGCTTGGCCACGTGTTGACCTGTTCCCATTCCTGGTTTGGCAGCGTGTCTTCCCCAGCCACAGCTCCATGCAGGGAACGGGAGTGTGACTGGGCTTACTGGGGGGTTGAATGCACACGTGTCTATCCTGTCATGATATGTGCACCATGCTGTAAAAGCTCAACAGAGTAATGTATGTATGCATAAAATACACAGTACTTCTAGCCTCTTTTTGCATGGTTTGAACTAGATACTCAATGACCGGAGTTAGCATCAGTGTAGCTAGTCTGAGGGATTTGTTCTTAGGTGGTTTATCTTCGCCTCTGCTCTGCTGATCATCATCTTCCCTCAGCCCCTGGGAGAGCAGGTCTTCTCTCAAGTGTGGTGATCCCTGTTTGGAGTGACTCCACTGGTGCTCTGGGCTGTGTGTTTGTCTCGTGGCAAACACAAATACGTGGGTACATAATGAGGCAGGGATGACAGCATCTCTGCCACTACCTGCCTCTTGCTTTTGATGTCATCCAAAACCCAGATATGCCAAAGGATGATCTCTGTGGGTTAGTTTGGGCTTTGGAACAAAGCAAAGGGTAAAACTTCTGACTCCCATGTGGAGTTACTGTAACACCGATATTACTGTAACATGAATATTGCAAGACCATACATAATATCATCCCTGGAGGTACGAATCGTCATCCCTGGAGGTATTTAAAAGGCGAGTAGACGTGGTGCTTAGCGATACGCTTTAGTGATGGTTTTTGTCAGTGTTAGATTGATGGTTGGACTCAATGATCTGAAAGGTCCCTTCCAACCTGGACAATTCTATGATTCTATGAAAGAAGGTGTGGTAGAGGACATGGACACCCAGAATCATGACTTGGAGAGGCTACACAGGCGACTGATTGTTCGCTGTCTCATCCAGCATGATACGGCAGTGATATGGCATCTGCAGTGAGTTCATGGAGTCATTCTTGCCTGGGCCATCTGGGACAGAGATATTTCACCTTGGGGCTAAAAGGATTTCATATCTCCTATTTGATTCTGCGTGCAAAATCCGGTTTGCAGCTGCAGTATGCGGCATCCAAAAGATTCAAACCCATGCTTTGTGTGCCCAGAATGTCATTTTAAAACAACAATAATTATTATTTTAAAAAGGGGGGTTGGTGGTGTTTTATTTTTCTCTTTCAGGGTTTTATTTCAAACTGGGAAAATACTTAGTCTTCTGTTAATCACTTGGCAAGTTCAGGTTTGAAGAAACAAAGCTGTTTTTAAATCACATGAGAACCAAAAGAAGAAAACGTCTGGAAACTCTTAATTGATTCTTTGTATGTTCTATAAAAGTCAAATATAGCTGAACTAAATTTTTCAAAATACGTTAAAAAATTTGTTTCCAGGCTTGAATTGTCTCTGCCAAATTTCATCTCAGAATAAATTTTTATCCTGATGTTGATTGAGAAAAACATTTAAGCAGATGTACTAATTTAAGCCTTTACGTCATGGGGACTATGCACATGCTGAAAATCAAGCATGTTTTTAAGTCTTCTGCTATGATAAAGGCACAAAGGTTTCATGCTGAAAAGATTTTGTGTTTGGGGTTGGTTTTTTTTTTAAGAACTAAATATCCTGAATTTCCAACTTCCATGCTCTTTGAACAGTGCAATAGTGCTACTAATAATTAGAGAAATAACTGGTCGGGATCTTGTGCTCTCTGATTTATAGGCAAATGAATATAGCTAAAGGGAGCTGTGCAAGGAGGTATACCTCTCAGGCTGTGATTTCACATGGTACTTAGAATATGCTTAAATTTCTTTGTGTAAATAGTTTGATTGGATGAAAGACTTCAGAAAAATTATCCTGGCCTTGAAAGTTTAGCACCTGCTTGAGTACCAGGCTGATTTGAAGCGTTAGTCTCCAGAGACAGGAGAGAGCTCAGCTTTTCATATTAACTCACTGGAACCAAATCAGATCAACAAAAAGGTTAGAGGTGGCCCTTTAGAGATAATAGGCGTCCGTATAATGGGAAGAATGCAGTCTTGGAAGAGTGTACAGTAGTATGTGACAAATCAGGGCAGATTTTGAAGGTAGATGTTTGAATTAACCTAAGTCAAAGCCCACTGAAGTCTCTTTGACTTTAAAACACTTTTGATGGAGCCCATAGTGAGCGGACACCTGAGCTATGGAGCTTGGGTGCTCGTACTGTAGAACGTGCAGCTTCTTATCGCTGAAAATGTGGTTCCACGCTCCAGGCAAAGAGCCAGTGCTTCTGGCGACATCTTGGGTCAACCACTGGGGCCCCAGAGTTTTCTGGTACCTTACTTAGAGCCATTACCGTAATAACTGGATCCAGCTTTGTCCATTTATCCAGGCTGGTGGAATGCAGCGCGTAGTGAGCAGTCTATCTGCTTTTCCTAGTCATCTCTGTGACTCCTGTTGAATTTTCTGAAACCATTCGCAAATAAAGCAGTACAATATTCCATGGTTTGCCACAGCTTAAACTAAGTAGGGTGCTTACCAAAAGGAAAAGGAAATAATACGTATTTCCCCCTTGCTGGTGGGTTTTGCATAAGTTGAGGGAAAGAGATCTTGGTATTCCAAACACGCTGTATCTGCTTAGGTGATTTCTGATTTTCCCATTTCCGAATGGTGGATGGTATCACCTCTCATTTTTTCCTTTTGTCATTTTGTAACTTTTCCAAATTTACCAAGATTTGCAAAAGGGAAAGAGGCAAGAACAAAGCACGAAAGAAAATTTGTGGTTTCAAGTATTGACAGACTTTCAAAAAACCTAGAGCTGTTTGAAGTAGTTAAAAGAAAAATCCCTGAAAAATAGAAGCTGAAAAATTGGGGAAGGACAAGGACAGTATTTGCTTTAGCTGAGAAAAGGTAAAAAAAGTGGGGAAAATCAAGATGAAGCATACATACTTTGAGAAACTAGGATTTATTTCTGGCTTCAACCTTAAGGAATAGAAACAGCTTCAAGATTTTTTTTTCCTATAATTTTTTTTTTTCACTCCCTCACGTGCACTTGAGTCTTAGACAGGCAAAAGGAGAAGGACTGACCCTGACCTGCACGACAGGCCTGGATAGGAGAGCCAGTCTTGTAATATTGATACCAGACAAATGCAGTGTTAGTTTACTGAATCTTTTAATCTGAGTTTAATCATTTCAGCTGTGCTGATGGTCTTTAAAACAAGAGAGGATGTATTTTTAAAGGTCTTCTGTGGCTCAGCTATCTGTCATGCGTGTGATGCAGGAATGGTGGGGTGAGCGCCTCCGTTTTGCAGGATATCAGATTGACCCCTCCTAACCTCAAAACCTTTGGAGCTCTACCAGCCACTGAAAATTCTCCAGATAATGCTGACTCTGAGCGGTACCATCTGGACTTCATTTGAATCAAAAGTCAGGGTGGAAAATCCTCGGTAACTCTCGGGACCCAAAGGCCGAGGCTGGAAAAACAGAACCCACCACACTTGCAAGAGAGCAGCCATTCCCATGCCCGTGAGCACTGACGTCCCTCCCGTGCTGGTGAGAAACCACCCACGGATTCAGAAGTGTTCTGTGGGTTGTTTTTTTCCAGGGTAACCAGAAAGGCATGTGTGGGTTATCCTTATAAAAGGCCGGTTGGCAGAAACAGAATTGTATGCGTTTAGCAAACAATGTATTTAGAAATTAAACATAATGTATTTTTAAAACTCCTGCTTGGATTTCTTGCTAAAATCAGCAATAGGAGCACATACTAATTTTCCCGGTCAGCAAAGAAGTTTAAACTATTGACTTCCTGTACGCTTCGATTTGCAGGTGGGGGTAGCTGGTGTTTATATTTTAGGTTTGTTAATTAAGATAAAATAAAAGGGTGCGATTGGAACCTGAACAACAATATTACAGAACTGCATTAATATTAATTAATCCGAAGAGGAGACCTTTTCCTGGATCCCAGTCACTGTGGGTTTCCTCCGTGGCTAAGAAAGGAAGTGTTAACCAATGTCTGCAGCAAGTCAAGTCCCGTGTGCTCCCTGCTAACGTTGGCAGGTTTCTGCGCACTGTTTATATATGGTTATGTCTGGAGATGGGTGAACCTCAAAAGGTTTTGGGGGTTCAATTCTAATTATTATAAGCACCTGAAAGGTTGAATGCTTATTTGAAGCACAGCAAAACCTCAGAGCCAGCTGGGAGGCTCCCGGGCAGAGCCTCCTGCTTGCCCTCCGGCTGGTACCGGTGCGCAGTGCTCTCCAGACCTCCCGGGAGCGGCAGGATGTCTTTCGGGAAGGCTCTGTGGAGCACGGCAAGAACAGGATGTCTTTGATGTGGGTCTTTGTGGTGTGGCTTGTTGACAGAGGAGACCTAAATGAGGTCTCACAGCTGCGTTGCTGAGCTAGATAGAGCAGGTGACAGGTCCAAAGGGACAGAAACGGATCTCCTTAACTATTTGTTATAGGAAGTGTTGCAGCTAAGGGTAGTTATTAGGGAAAGGAAAGGGTTTCCTGGCCCGTCCCCTTCACCCCTAGCGATGGCCTGAATTTGGATGGTGCTGGGCTACGGCATCATACTGTTATGCTGCCCGTAACAGCGATGGGTCATTTCAGCCTGCCTGTACCTCCGGCTTTGGCCAGGCTGAGAAACAGCACAGGATGAGTTTGTAGTATTCAGTGGGTGCAGTGAAGGCATTGAGTAAGGAAGCATGGCTGATCCTTACAAGGGGTCTTTGGTGAATAGTTGGTTGTGTTTCTCCTCCTTAGCATTAGCAGATCATTTTGGAAAGATACTTAATTCTGTGAGCTCTTTTCATGATACAAGCTTGACTACATCACCCTTGTTGCTGCTTTCAAACAAAGAACACATATTGCTGTTTTTAGAAGTGAAGCTGGACTTGCGTTGCCAAATGCTTGGGAGTTTGGGATGTCTCTGATGTTTTACTTTGATGCTTGCTGTTTGTGATCATTATGACTCATTTTCCAGCAGGAGTCAGAGGTTTTGTCTGAAAATAAGGATCCCATAGTGTACTCCCAGTGACATCCAGACCCGCTTCACAAACATGCAGTCAAAATAGATCATATAGAGAGAATGGGAGCATTAGTCAGAGCCTTGGGATGGGAGTGGGGCTGGGAGTACAGTCCGTGTCTGGCACTGGGATGCTGGTGCTGAGCTGGGAAATACAGTCACATTTCACAAGACTGTCCTTCTTGTTGACGTTCCAAGTATTATAGAAAAATATCAATGTAGTAAGTGTCAGAGCTGGCATCCCTTTGTCCAGCACACAAATAATCTTGGCTCATCCCTAAGAAAAGGCAGAAAAAGCCAGTGTCAAGTATTTTTTTTCTTGTTTGCTTTTATCTCGTAGTAGGAAAAAATCTGCAGCATCTTTTGTCTGCATGATGTAGGTTAAAATAACACCACCATAGCCGGGAAGTTTTCTGTTAATGTGTGAGAGTTATTTCTGGAGTATTCAGTTATTTAAACATAACCAAAACGTGCCTGCTTGTTTTTATCTGAGCCTATTGTTTCCATGCACTGCTCTGCAGAGTAAATGCTATCCAAGAATTTGAATATTAGTTCTTTTCCAAGAGAGAGAATTTAGAAAACTTTCCTGGTCATTTCATTCACTTTTTCATCTAACTCTTTTCCCACCCACCTTTTCCTAATCTGCAGTAATTTTAGCTGTATCTAACATGCTGATGTAATTTTATGGCACGCAGCTAACATTTGTTCGCTGGTGTGGCCAAGCCTATTTCTGCTTTGGTTCTAGTTGAGTTAGGGAGTCAGGTCAGAGCGTAATCCCAACCATGGCCACAAAATCTGAATTAACCCCGTAGACTCGGTTGTTTTGGGCCAGCTGCGTATTGAGCTGAGTGGATTCTGGCTGGGAGTCTCTGACAGGAGAGGGTACAGCAAAGGGCTACGAAGATGCTGAGGGGACTGGAACGCCTCTCTTATGAAGAAAGACTGAAGGATTTGCGTCTCTTCAGTCTGGAAAAAGAGACCACTGAGGGGGAACGCTTATAAATACTTAAAGGGTGGGTGTCAGGAGGATGGGGCCAGGCTCTTTTCAGTGGTGCCCGGCAACAGGACAAGAGGTAATGGGCACAAACTTGAGTATAGGAAGTTCCACCTAAACATGAGGAGGAACTTCTTTACTGTGAGGGTGGCAGAGCCCTGGCACAGGCTGCCCAGAGAGGTGGTGGAGTCTCCATCTCTGAAGACATTCAAAGCCCACCTGGACGCATTCCTGTGCAACCTGCTCTAGGTGTAAAAGGAATAGGCTCGTAGACTCTTAGGCAGATGAATTTTTGTTGTGGAGTTCCTGGAGAGTCCTCTGTAATGTCTATGGGTCTGTTGGCAGAATTGCATGAAATCTCTCTCAAGTGATTTTTATTTTTTTCCCCCACAACGGATGTTTGTTTCTTGCAGGAAGGGTTGTGTGGAGCATATTTTCCTATGCTTTATGCTGGGAAGATAAGGCAACTGGGGACTACATTGCACGTTCTTGGTTGCTTGGTGTGTTGAGTGGTATGGGACACCAGTGGAGGCTGGTCTTTAAGTAAGACGTTCTGGCGTTTGCATGACCCAGCGCGATAGCACGCAGGATGACAGTGGCAGAGGAAGTGAGTCAGCATCCTGGGGAACGATGACCCAGACGGTGGTTCGGCACCATGGGAACAGCGCACTTTAGGATGTCATCTGCAAAAGCACCTCATTAAGTAGACCACCAGAGAATGATGACAGCAAAGGCAGTATTTTCAATTCCCGAGAGGAAACGCAGCTCCCACAGAAAACCTCCTAGCGCTCGTTTATGGAAAAATAATATCTTGATCGAGATTTCACTTTAGTACAGGATTTCTGATGTTATCTTGTCTTCCAAGCCTAAAATGCCCTCTTGATCTGGCATCCCAGTGACTCTGTGGCCCTGGAATAAATGCCATCTGGGAAGATTGTGCTTCTTGCTCTGGATTTGCGGCAGCACCACTGTGAATGCGGCTGACAAGTCCAAGGGCAGCTGTTGCTCAACACTGCAGAGCAAGACAAGGCGTTGGGTTTGGTCCAGGCCTGATGTAAGCAAGGCTTGCAGTATTGTTGAATTTGGCCTATTCTTCTTATTCAGGAACGGACTGTGCTGCCTACTTGGCTGTCCCAGTCCTTCCTCCTGAGCCAAAGGAGGCTAAGACTATTTGTGGAATCTGAAAGTGAAATCCTGGCCCTTTTCGACTCAATGGGCATGTTGGTGTTGACTTCAGCAGGGCGGGAATTTCACCCTGAGTCTCACAGATGTCAGGAATACTTTCTGGTTTTGTGATTCTTTGTGGAAGATGGTGGATGCTGTTTTCCTTAGTTCTGCTTCTCTGCTGAGGCATAAGGGACCTGCTTGGATTATTTTAATTGGCAAATACATTTTTCCAGCATCTGTGGCAGAAATAGCTCTGTTGCATGAAGTGCCAGGTTAAGTAGCTCCTGTTAAGTAGCCCCTCTGCAATCCTGCAGTTAACACTAGTTGTTACTGCCAGACCCCTCTCCTTGGGTTGTGTAATGTCCGAGTTTTTGGTGGCTGCTGCTGTTCTAATGTGTTGGGTTTTTTTAAATTCCTGGAGGTGTAGCCTTTGTTTTTGGGGGTAAAACAGGAACAGTGAAATCCTGGCGCCAGCACAGGTGAAGGCAAAGCTTCTGTGGGCTGAGGCAGGATAATAACAATTTTATCTGAGAAGACTGAAGGGAGCAAACAGACCATATTACAGTCCTGGTGTGTGCTAACACTTGACAGTGCCTCTGCTGGTATTGAACCAGGAAACATCAGGTGCGTGGGGGTTTCCAGCAGGGAACCGCAAAGAGCTCCAGAGCTTTGAAGTGTTTCCACGCTGAAGTCAGGGTAGGAAGGAGGACATAGTCTTAGGAGTAGGTAAACTGGTTTTAAGCATTAGGCTGGGCTTTGGGAGAGATGGATTCGTTCCTCGTTCTCACCTGGACTCCTGGTATGACTTAGGGCAATCACTGCAGACCAGGGTTTTTGTAAAGTATATGTGACTGTGGACACCTCGGAGGTGATTTAGAGTCCCAGATCTCATATAAATCTGAAGGATATAGAAACCTAAATTATCCTGAAAACCCTTGAAAAACTCTTATCTCCTTCTTACAGCATTAAAATACGCTTACATGCTCAATATATCCACAGGCCTGCCTTCTTATCTTTTCGTTCCACACCTCTGAATGGGAGATAATCTTTTACTTCTCTTATCCCGTGCCTGCCAGGTCCACGCTGGAAAATAAAATGGGCCAAAGACTTTCATCTGGCTCTGAAGGCAAGCGGTCCATCAGCAGCTCATGTCTGTGTAACTAACTCTATCAAAAAACCCCCAAACCGTCTCTGGTCCATAATGCTTATTGAAAGCTGTCAATTGTTGGTTGTCCGGGAGACTGCAAAGTGCCATGAGCCAGGACCTGCCCCAAGGAGACCAGCTGTAGTTGTCAGGGCGTTTGGCCCTCTTGGCCTCCCAGCAGTGGTGTCGTCTTTGTCGACCCTTTGGGGAAGGGCTGTGCATCTGTGCAGAGGGGTAGGGACAGACGCTGTCTCAGCAGGGAAAAGGGCCACCGGCTTCCATAGTGGAGTTTTATTGATATTCTTCACGTGAGAGAATGTGGGTGCAATATGGAAATATTTGGAAGTGAGACTTTCCCAGAATACTTCTGTTTTTTCTGGAGCACGAGTCTTACTGCTCCAAAAATTTCCCAGAATATATGTACTTTAGAAAAAGTGATGGTAAGAATCCTGATTTTTTGATAGGTGTGGTTTAATTGTAAAATCTTTTTCCTGACCCAAATATGCAATCCATTTATCAGTCTTTTGGTACTTCTGTCTGGACATCAGGGTGGTCTCTTAAAGAGTTTTAAGAGTCCCTGTGCTGCAGTTATTGCAACCTATTCTATAAATGTTCACCTGGAATCACAGAATTATTACCATTAGTAGTAGTATTTTAATTGTTAGGTCACGGTGCTCATTCCACAAGGTTTTGTGTGCCCAGTTTCAAGACGAATTAAAGGTTCCTTTAATATTTGGTAATGTTTTGTGGCAATTAATCTTATGTTTTTAACATCAGCACCTGTTCCATGACAGCTTTCTTGCTTCCTCCCCTATTTCTGACACAAGTGATTTATTTATTGAGGTTTTATTGTATTTCATAGCTGAACTTACCTTTGAAAATTCGTTGGAGAGGACCTAAATAAATCAATAGTTCACTCAGCAACACTGTTAATGTGGTTAATAAAACAAATTTTATAAATTTGTCACAGACCTTGAAGGTGGTGCCAAAACCTTTTAAATCCGAAGCACTACTTTTCTTCCACACACCCCTCCCGCCATGCTGGTCACGTTTGCTCTTTCTGCAGCAGGGTGGCTACAACACCGAGACAGAATTTAATTCTTCACAATATGGTAAATATACAAAGCCCTAGGTCTGTTGCCCAGATGGCAACATCCTGTAAAACTTGCCAAGTTCGCTTCCTTAAAACAATTTATAGTCTTTAATTGAAGGACTGAAATGAACTAAGGAATCATTAAAAAAAAATCCAAACACCAAAACAAACCTCTCTTCTCATTTTTAACAAAAAGGAAACTAAAATTTTTAGATCTCGTTCATACACAAATATCGTAGTCTTTGTATGCTACAGATAACAACAGGCAGCCCCCTCGATCCAGGCTCAGTTATTCCACTTGAAAGTACTTTTGCAGAAATAGCTGTTTTCTGTGAGGGAGGGGAGATCCGTTTGCCAAGAGAGTTGTGTCCGTGCTGCAGACTATACTGGTATAGTGATGCTGATTAAAAAAGAGGCTGCAACCCTAAATAGACTAGTTGTAGCATTATGGAAAGAGTATGTGCTGTGGAGGGCCCTTGTAGAAAAGAATTGCTCAGGAAATACCATTGCAGTCAAAATTAAGACTGAAAATCAGGGATCGGGCTTAGGCATGTTGACTTTTTTTTGCCTTACTTGTAAGATGAACGTTATCTGTTTGTGCTAAAGTCATCTTGGCTCAAAAAGATTCTGTGGGTTCGACACTAGTCTGTAGAAATGCATGTAAAGGCTGCCAGGGACTTCAGTTTAAATAGGGAGAGCAGTTCATATATCTTAAATAGGAGCAGTTCATATCTTCTGTACCCAACCCAAGCAACCTGGTTTAGAGCAGAGCCCTAACTGGCAATTGAAGATCATGAGGGTGAAACTGTGCGTTTCAGGGCAATAATACAACCTCTGTGTGGCCGCTCTTCTCTGTCATGCTGAAGTCTTGTCCTTTGCCAGTCCAGTCTCCCTGGGGCTCATTTTCGGTTTCTCCTCCAGTCAATGATCCAGACTGTTCAGTAGCTGGCAGGTCCCCTTGCAAAGCCCTGTGTGCGATGAGGAGGATGAAGCCGTACCTTGCTCCTCCAGTCTTGGCACCCATTTTGGAAGTGCTTCCATGCATAGCTCTGCAGAACTTTGGGTGCTGTTGCAGAGCACTTTAAAAGCAGTCTTTCCACCCGTTTCTATGGGAACCATAGTGCGTTTGCAGATGGCAGAAGCAGGCCCATAAAGTCCATGACAAAATCTCAGGTGCAGACACTTAAAGCCGTTAACAAGAGGCAACTTGAACTGTAGCTACGGAGGGGACTGGGGCAGGTTGCAGAGCCCCCCTCGAGGCTGTTCGTATCTGAATGGCTCCAGTGTTATCTCTTCCCAGTGCTCCATGCTTGCTCCATTAAGACTTTTTAAGTCTTTCCACTGAACAGCCAGCTGACCATAACCAACAGGATTTTATTTTAATTTCCCAATAGGGTTTTTGTTTTTCTTGAAAAAAAATGACCGAGACCCGAAGGATTTTCCAGCTGGAAAATAAGACCTGTCATTTGGAAATTTTGACTAGATCTAAGTAGACACCTGTGTAATACTTTGGATGTATTATGTGGCTGGAAAGGAGTGAGAGGGTGCAAGGAAAACGGAGGGTGTAGGAGAAAAACTTAAGGAGCCTATTATGTTCATAGCTATTTTGTGTTTTCCCCTTTCCTCCCTAAAGCTAAGTTTTATTTAGAAAAAAAAAGGCAAAGGTAAGTAATATTGACCACAATAAATTGGAATGTTGAGTGACAATGGAATTTATGCTAGTGTATGCTGATGCTGTGCCGAAACCAGTGGCATCCATGTGGTGCTGCCACTGTGGCAGAGGGACATTTAGGGAAAAGCCTCCGGGATCCAATTATTCCTTTAAGTCAGCGGACTTTCATGTTGCAGGGCATTGCCATTGACTTGCAGCCTGCATCAGCTCAGCTATTTTGGCTAGTTGGGGAGGAGAAAAGTGTGTATGGATGAAACCTGCGGTCAATTTGCGTCTTCATCCACCTCCCTTTTTCTTACTTTTCTCTCCTGGTTCACAGTCACTGTACGTGGAGCCCGATGTTTTTATATAAGGAAAACACAGATATGAAAATGTGTCATTTTTTCCTCCATGATAACATTTTTTTGAATTCAGGTAGCCCATAGTTATGATAGACACTTTTTTCTGTTTAATTGAGTATGCAATAAAACAGTATTTTAGAAGTCCGTTGGCATCCCACTAAGAGTACTTCAGATCTAGTTGAGTTCTCTTCAGGTTCAGTGAAAAAATAACACAAGAATTTTGTAAAAATGATCATAGTGGAATCCAAGCTATGTAAACCTTGCCCAAATATTCATGTTGGTCCTGAACATTAAACTGACCGGATGTGTTCCCTGCTTTGTTAAGGTTCCCAGAGATATTTAGGTGAATCTGGGGCTTCCCTTTAGTGGTGGTGCAGGTAAATTCTGCAAAATTCAGCTTCGCTAGATTTGCTTCTGTATGATCGAGGGGTTTTTATTAGTTTCAGTATTTGTTTCAGTATTTGTTTGAATCTGAAATGGGAAGAGAATTTGGAGATTCAAAAGCACTGTGGGCTGAAACTGGAGATATTTGTACAGCCGGCTGTGACCTGAAATCCCTAAGCTTTGTACAGCTGTAGAAAGAAATCCATTTTGGAGTCTGTTATGTTCGTACATGAACACAACCTCTCAAGTGCATGTCCCAGGAATAAAGAATGAGGCATTTAGAGAATGCATTCCCAGCAAATACTCTTTATACCTTAATTCATCAAGGAAAGGAACTAAATTAAAAGTCCGGGCTGAGATTTTTTTTTTTCCCAGTTTGTACTCAGGTAATAAGTTTGTGATGTTTTAGAAACACAGCGTGGAGGGGAGAGAGGGAATTTCCCCAAGCCCCTGCACTGGTGCCGAAGGAAGGGCTGTATCCTGTCCTGTGCCTGGTGCCCCGGGTCTCTGGTTGCAGCTGGGGGCCTCTGACTGAAAGTTGTCTTCATCCACACCCAGAACAGACCTAAAAATAATTGTACCTGAATAATGGATTATGAAATAATTATAAAACATTTTGAATTATAGCAAAATCAGCATGGGTCTAGAGATTAGCTGTGATGCCAAGACCTAAAACAACTGGAATAATCCAGAATGAAAAACCCTACTTTAACTTGTTATTTCCATGGTTTAAAAATACACCTTCTCGCTGTTGAGTCTTTGGTGTTGGTGGTCGCAATGCATCCTGTTGTTAGCACCTGGAGCCAAGCGGAGAAAATCCAATTCTTGGCATGTAGAAGCTAATGCTTTGCATCGACGTGTCGTTGCCAAATTACATGGAAAGCATTCCCTTGCCAGGTCACTAGAAATTAGATTAATTGTAACACAGAAACCGCAGGGAGGGAGGAAAAAAGCAGTGTAATGCCTCTGAATATCGCTGTACACCTTGATTCTACAACAGGGAAGTTAGCCTGAAACAGAAACACCAGACAGCGTGCACTGAAGTATTTCCACTGTGTTCAGGGCTCCTTGGTGATGGGATGCAGTATGGAATTCAGCACAGTGATGAATGGGCTGGTACAAGTAACCACAGGGGCCATCCAGCAGGATGGTGAAAAGGGGTATGATTGACATAAGTAGATATTAATCAAGTTTCCCACTATTAGTGTATTGTTCACTCACAATGTAGATTGCATCTCCGCTGCGCTCACTGGGACATGTGAAAATAAGCACTGCCGTGTCTGACAGCACCATTTGCATTATGTTTCCTTTTTCTGAAACAATTTTTGCTTAGAGAGCACAGGCAAGAAAAGCTCCAGCTCAGCCTCTTAGAGGAGGTCAAAGACGTAGCCAGGCCAAGGTCTTTGTGAAAGTCCAGAGCCGCGCTGTGCTTAGCCCTTATTGGGGGGCACAGCTGTGGAAATATCCTCGCACCTTTTGTTTTCCGTGGTGCCATGTGGCACAGCTCTGCAGGAGACATTTCAGCAGGTCTGATGTCCTCCGTGGGGCCTGTCCAAGCACCCCGAGTCTCAGCTGCCCTACGCAGGGTAGAGTTCAAGGGCGTTCAGCTTGGCTGCCCAAGCAAACCGTCACCACTGAGGTACTAAAAACAAGGTATAGAATAGTTGTCTCCGCCCCCCCC
>VYZM01020342.1:127298-216776 GCA_013398915.1 Dromas ardeola
CCCTCCTGCTTTTATATGTGAAAATGTAAAATTTCCTTTTGGGCTATAGCCTCTAGGCAGTTCTTACCGGAGGTAGTTAATGCAGTTGAACAGACAAACTTCTCTGTTGCAGAATGTTTTCTCAAGTGGAGGAGAAGCTACCGCCAACACTGACCATTTCTTGTGTGCTAAGAGTCAAGATTTTCAGGTGTGTTCAGCTTTGCTGCCCTGAACTTTCCTGTTGATTTTACCAGGAGTAAGTTGGGTTATGTCCAAGTGCTGCCCTGTGGGCTCTTCACCAAGACAGACTGGAGAGGTGACAGGCACGTACCTTACTGAGCGTGCGGAGCTGGGAGGCAGGAGGCCATTCTCCACCCTGTCATTGACCTACTTGAAGACACAGGGCAGCTCCTGTGACTTGGTTTGCCGAATCTGAAATGTTCCAAAGACTTACTTTACTGTTGGATAGTGGTTTGAGGTAGAAAGTGTAATATGTAGCACATAGTATATGTTCCAATTTTATAGCATGGCGGTATTTCCACCCATCCAACATCAAATTTAAGCATCTGACACAGAAGGAGCTGTGAACAATAAATGGCAAATAACCAGTAATTGGTTTATGTACACATACCTTATCTGTAGTCACATATGGCTTGGAAACAGGTGTTTGCGTGTATTCCCACAAATAAGACATCCTAAGGAGTAGTGTCAGCTCACATTAAAAAAAAAAAAAGGGGGGGGTATTAAGAGTATTGAGGGAAAGGCCATACTCTCATATGTTGTCCTTCCCTCACATTGGGAAGTTAGCTTGAATAAGAACTCGAACATTTAGCTTACATAAGTCTTACCTCAAATAGTGAAATAAAACCTGTCTTTAGTCGAATTTAACAAAGAACAATTTTGGAGAAGTCTTCATCCATCGTGGCAGACTAGTGTAACTGTTTTGAGGGCACAAAGGAGCAAAGCTTGGATGAAACCTCTGGTCCCAAGCCCACGAGAGCAAGCCAGTCACTAGCCGTGCTTTGTATGGGGAAGCTAATCAAACAAAGTATTTCAGATAGGATTTATTTATTTATGAGATGTGCTTACAGTGTGGATTGCTTGAGAACACTGCCTTCATTTTACCTATGTGTATCTTAAAAGAAATCAAACTACTTTCTGTTGACTTTGGCCATGAGCAGTATCTGTGGAGCAATCTCTCTAAGTCATGCCTCGTGCAGCTGTGGAAAATCCCTCAAGGTTAGTAACTTTCAGATGCAGAGTTACTTAAATGCTGTAGGATGCCTTTGAAAAAACAAATGGTTGTCCAAAAGCACTCAGCATATGGGTATAATATTAGAGCAGAGATGGGAAGAGAGGAGGACCCTTCAAAGAGGACCATTATATCCTCCCCTATTTTCTGCAGAAAATATTTCCTGTGCTGTAAAAAGACAGAATGACTGGTGTGTAACATAAACCCATAATAGAACAAATACTTCAAAGACACCTTGGGCCTGCTAGTAGATTCATGCTACCCCTTGTCCACGACAGTATTTGAGACCGTTGTTCAGCAGTTTACATCAGCACATGCTTATCCTTTTTTTTTTTTTTTTTTTGACATCAGTCTCAGCTTCAGGAAGCTATTGAAGCACATGCCTGATTTCCAGTACATGAAAAGTCCCATTGATTTCAGCCTGCAATATAAAACTAGTAACTATCATAATTATTATGATGCATTCCTGAGTCCTAGACGTTCAGTGATTGATCATCTCATGTGCCCAACTGTATTTTATCACATAAGCAGCTTCCTTCTTGCAAAGAAAGCACAATAGCTGATTTGTTGCCTATAATTATAACTCTAGTTGGTTATTCAAAACTTTTCTTGGGTCTGGTTATTTAAAGGTGTAGCCAATCACCTGTTGCATCCTATGAAAAGCAGTCTACAAAATGCCAGCTGTGCGGATAAAATGCCGTGCCTTTTCCACTTCCCGTAGGTTTCCTCTAAGTCTTCAGTGCGACTGAAGCACTAACACGGGCTTAAGTTTGGTCCTTGTTTTTTTATGAGGATAGAAACACTCTAATGCCTCCTGCATAACAGATGATGCTTCTGTATTGTTGGAGGATGTGAGTAATTAAAACGTGCGTCATGTCTTAACTGTTGCAGTTTCAGAAGAGGGGTATGTTTGTGGCTGAATACTTTTCTTAGCTGCAACACAGAAAATGCATGCACGGTAGGTTTGGCAAATAAGTTCAAAACTTCATAATTAACTGGCTGTCAAAAATTTGGAGGCAAAACACAGGAGGTGGTTAGGAAATCAAAGTATGATGTGTTTTTAATCACAAAACACGAGGAAATTTTTAAAATTTATGAGTAATAAATCTATATTGTTGGTACCAAATGGCTCCCTTTGCAGTCCTTTAATGTAACACCTGCGCTTCCTCCTTGTGAATAACGACCCATTTTTTGACTGCCCGAGGAGCAGCGCGAGAGTAGGTTTGCAGGCTCAGAAGAACAAAGCCAGGTTCCCAGACTGCGCTCTGACTGCGCTTTAGGATTCCATTTACAGTCTGTTTCGTTTGTAATTCAAATCGCTCCAGACCAGAGTTAATGTTTAGACCACAGCCACCTGAAATGTGCTTCAGGGCTGAAGCCCAGCCAGATTGCAAATGGAGGAAACGCTTGAGGTTTGCTAAATACAGTTAATAGGGGATTAGAGGCGGTGTTTTTTATGGTAGCACAGGGAGGTCTGTAATAGGAAAAATATTAAAATGCAAATATACAGCTTCAGCCGTGCTGAGCAGGATACAACTGACTGCGCTCTAGCCATCAAGTTGCTATTCTTCCTTTCATTAAGCAAAGGGGAAATGAGAGGGAGAAGATAGCAGGGCTCTGAGATAGTTTTTGATGAGGGATGGTCTGTTACAGCCAGCCGATGGGAAATGACCCAATGGCTGGGTGATTGGACTGTGAGCTATAAGATTCCGGAGGTGATACCCATCTTTCTGCTGCAAATTTGTTACATGTGCAAAGACTCCAGCAAGTCTTCGTTCTTGTTTACCGCTTGCTTTTTTAATGGCCACGACCATTTAGCTCCTTGGGGCTCCTTCACAGTGTGTGTGTGTGTGTGTGTGCAGTGCCTTATGCAGTGAGGTGTGAGTGTATCCGTCATACCAATATCTACCACTGCCCTATAAATCATGGAGTCGCAGAAACGGAGAGCTGGAAGGAACCTTGGAGGTCGTTGAGCTGGATGAAACAGGATCAAGTGCAGCTAAGCCATACCTACCAGATGTTTGTCTTAACATTTTCTTTAGAACTCCAGCTAAGGAAATTCCACAGTTCTGGGTTGCCTGTTCAAACGGTGTTTATCTAAACTTTGTCTGCATAATTTTGGTGAAGGAGATTCCACACTCCTAGATTGCCTGTCCCAGTATTTCACCGCTGCAGCTGAAATGTTTTTCTAATACCTGACCTAAGTTGTCTTTGCTAGAGATTATGCTGATTCTTCCTCTTCCCTCTCCCGCTGACTATGAAGAACAATCAATCATTCCTCTCTTCTTAAAAGTCCCTCTGCATTGGAAGACTCTTTGTCACATTCATTCCTCAGTTTCCTCTCCTCCAGACTAAACAAGACCAAAGTCTTTATCCTTGCCTCAAATGGCAGATTCAGAACTGCAGCTGGCCTTCAGAGTGATTTCTGTATTGCCAAAAATATGTGTAGCCCTTAGTGGTTTCTCCAGAGCCAAAAGGATTTACCCTTCTGGAACTCTTTGCAAATTTAGTCCTGAGATTAAGATGTTCAAAAGCTGTTGTAGATGTAGGAGAGACCTCACATTGATATGGTTAGAACTTGAACATCAGAGGACTCTGGACGATTCCGCTGGTTTTAGGGCTTATGTGTGAGTGAGAAAGCATATGTGTGTGTATGCAAGAAGTTTTTAATTTGACAAAACTAGATTTTAAAGGTTGAGTTTCACTTAAAAAAAAAAAAAAACCTGCTTTCCTGAAAGAAGGAATGTGGATGAGGAAGAGTTGGCCACTTGGGCTGGGGAGGGAAATTGAGGGCTGGCAGGGATCAGAGGGGACGCAGGTGGGCTGAAGCTGTGGGGACCACCTTGGAGACATGCACTTGCTCTGGAAAGCCCTTGTCTGCCACAGTTCCCAGCAACCAGAACTGCAGGAGTTTGAAAGCCTTTACTAGCTTTTTTTTTCTTCCCTCCTCTCTCCTCCTTGCCTTGGCACTCAATTTGTTATTTTCTGGTCCTGTATGCAATTTCAAAAAAACTCTGAAAAGAACCAAAACTTGATGTTCAAAAATTACAACCTCCAAGGACATTTGTTTCCACATTTTTGTTCTTAGGGAGAAGGACTGTAAATCTCAGATATGATTCTCACAATCCTAGTCTGAGTTTTGCCGTCCTTACTAGGAAAAGGAAGACTTTTAATTGACAAAAAATCCAAACAAAACCCCCTCAAATTTTAGAGGACTCCCCCAAAATCTAGACCAGATTACCAAAGATGAAGTGCTGTGGGTTTTTTTTCTCTAATGAAAGTGATAGGCTGAGTTTGTCTTTTTGGGAACCATGTTTTGCTTTAGGAGAGAGATTTGGTCAGAAAATTTTTATTCAGAAAAGACCAATAGAGAGTTTCTGAGCCACTTTCTGTGGAGACCGCAGGCAGGTAGCGCATAGCGTTGGAGGAGACGTGGGGCAGGAGCTTGGCTCTGCGTTGCTCATCCTGTGGGGACAGACTGTCATCGCGATGTGTCCCTGTTTCTGCCGTGAGCAGAAAGCAGGGGAGGCTTTTCTGCGCCTGCGGCTAACTCAGCCTATCTCCTGCTAAGTACAGCAGCTCTTGCGGCCAACAAATTTTATGGGGCGATGGCTTGGCTAGGTTTTTATTCTTTCTTTCAATCCAAGACAGGAAATACGCAAAGCAAGGTGCACATATGCATCTTCTTTGATATCCACGGGGAACACTCTTGCCTGCTGCCCGGTGCTAGGGATGTTGGCATGAGAGAGAAGATGATATGGCAAAGCCCTCAGCTGTCTCCTTGATCAGCTTTTGAAGAAATCTGGATGATAGGCGTGATTTTGTATGCAGTTTTAGCTGGATCCCAGTTATTCGTACTGCCTTTCACAGCGGAGGTGGGCAATGTGCTAACTTATGTGTTGCCGGACTAAAGCACTGGCTCTGTAGGATCTTGTGACTGACCCCCCTTGTCCATGAAACCGTGGGACAAGCAAAATCAATCTAAGGAAAAAGGCAAGGTTCAGCACCTATCGCCCTACGCCACTACCCACTATTTAAAAATCTTCATTCTCTCTAGAGGAGCATAGCAATAAATCACAGACAGCACCTTATTCATCCTAGTACCAAACAACAAGCTCCTTCAGTGGTTAAAGCAAACCTGTAAGAGTAGTTACTCTCAAGCTAATGTCAGTTGAGGTGATTCATCCACCTGGAACAGTGTCGTGAGCTGGTTTTGTACAGCACAAGTTTATAGCCCTGTCTTCCGGCAGGGTTAACAAGCCAACTTTCAGGTCTGCCCTGAAACGGGTGTATTATTTGAGTATTGGAACTGATTACTGCTTGTACCCTCTGCCCTGTGCCTTAGTTCCCAGTGGAGAACTGGCCGGAGTTGTATGTTGTTAGAAACTTCCACCTATGGAAGCTTTATCTTTGTGCCTGTCTCCGATATCCCTGCCCTTGTGACCTGTTAGATGGATGACCTTTGTTCTTCCAAAGACTTCTGAATATCTGAACCTAACCTGGCAGATGTAGCTCAAAAAAGATGTTTCCCCTGCAGTGTGTAAAATATACGGCAGATCCCTTACATGTATTTAAAGAGAAACTCTTATCTGCGGTACTGACATGAAAATTGATTGCTTTGCACCATGGTAGAGGCTCAGAGCCAGGAAAGTTCCTAAAATCTTGTTTGTGGAGTGACTTAAGATTCAAATAGCTCATAGCTCTGATGATATTTGTGCTTTCCTTCACTACTTGCAAACACAATTTAAATCAAAGAATAGATGCACACATTAATTATTACTATTGTTGATGATGGCGGTGAAGTCAAAATTCCTCAGGGACCAATACGGTTGTCCTCTTTGACCTGCAGTGTAAAACAAGCCAAAGAATTTGACCTTGCTCTATTTATATTATACCTCACCAAGTACATGAACTATCAGTGACATTAATCTGTGACTGAGCCATGAGCGCATCTTTTAGAAAGCCATCCAATCTTGATTTCAGATTCCAACTGATAATAGAATTACAACACCCAGAAGAAGTTACTCTCATTTGTTTAAAAAAAAAAAACCAAAAACAAACAAACAAAAAAACAACAACAACAAAAAACCCCCCCAAAAGTATTCCCTACTTGAACAAGAGGAGCTTCAGCTTCCAGTCTGGAGCTCCACATGTCCACTTTGCTAGATTACACATCCCACTAACAGCACTCCTCTGATCTAGCTGATCTAGATTTTAAGGAATGTGAAAGAAAATGTCATTTTTTTAGGAAAAAATCTTAATGAACTCTAAATGTTTCAGAAAAAATCACTGTTGATATTGGATTTTTTTTTAAATTGCCTTTAAAGAATACATTTTTTTTAACCAAGTGTGATAAAAAACGCATGACATTTCAAAGAAAAGGTACTTACCCTCAAATGTTTTCCTTTGAGAAAGCTGTAGTGAGAATTACAAAATAGAAATTGTGTCAACATTCTGAAACAAAAAACATCTTTGATATCTTTTAGCTGTGCTGAAATCCGTCCTATTTTAAGCACACTCAAACTGCCTGGGTATCTGTCACAACTTTCGGTTCTAAAGTCCGTGTACAAAAGAATTACTTTATTTAGCCAATGCTCATATGTATACTTTCCTTTGTATAAAAAAGATAGGAGATAATTTCTTTGTGCAATATGCACACTGGTGATTTGCATGGGTTTAAATGATGTAGAAAAGCCTCGAAAATTTCAAAAGTGCTAGAACTAATGAACAAGTTGCCATTTCCCTCACTAGTGATTTTATTTGGAGCTTCTGTACTAACTTAGAGCATCCTTGTCATACTTCTCTATCTGTAAACAATCTCCAGCATTTTCTTCCTGAACGCAGCCACTGAAACCCAACAGGTTTAAGCAGTGTGATGAAGTAAAGCCCAAAATTCATATGGTGAGGAAGCAGACAGTTGACTAGAAAGTGTGTGTTTTTAAAATACGGATGCAAAACCCAGACATTTTCCTGTTTTGTTCTGCTGTTGGATTTTCAGAAACTACTTTTCTAGCCATTTCCTTGCCCATTATTCTTAATAAAGGTTTTACTGGGCTATGGACTATTTTCTTTGGGCCAGGCAAAAGGTGCTAAGATGTTTTCTCTGGAATTTAAAGATTCTTTTTTTCATTAGGGGTGGTATGTTATTCTGCACCAAGTGGGAAGTCTGATGGGGAAAAGCTTACAAATAATTAATTCGAGGAAAGGTAAAATATTGTTTACCCTTTGATTGACTCCTGGGAGAGGGGAAGCAAAAAAAAATCAAAACATTCCACCCTGTGAGTTCAACTTTTATGGATTTCCCATTGGTAATGTTTCACTTACTATGGTTAAGGACTTTGTGTAATGAAGTAGGTTAATATATAGGAAAGCATTTATGCCAACAGGGTTTGCTTCATCCTGGACCAGTAAACACAAGGTTTTCTGTTTAAGACGTTTGTGCTCGCCACCCCTTTTAGACTGTCTATTTCACTTCCACTGCAACAGCCTCATTTAAGCTGTGCCTGCCAACTTGCGACTAAAAGAAAAAAACAACCAGTGTATTTTTAATTTGCCTGAGATCACACAGAGGGATGGGAGCATGGAGCGGGAGCTGGCTGCTTCCCAGAGCTGGGGCCAAACCTCTTTGCTAGCTGTTTCTCTACTGGCATCCACGACGCTGTTGATTCACAGTACCTCTTACCTGACTTCAATATTCCTCGGCTCTGACCATCTTATCTGATGGACTACTTTTATTTTAGAAGTGGGGGTATGAATTAAAAAACATAATCAGAGGTAACCATTTAAACCGCTGGTTCTTCCTGGCAGGTTTATACGCCACTGTCCGGAATCCCTCTAGCATTGGTGTCTGCTCTTGTTCATATTCCAAAGAAAATCACTGCAGTTGTCTTCAGCTGTTGTCTCTGTTGGAGGTCCTTGAAGGGCCAGGGTGAATACAGTCTTGCTGTTGAGATACAGATTGGGATTTTGGGGCTCTTCTCCTGTCTGTGCCATTAAATCCCTACGTGCGTTATATTCATAAAATATATATGAATGGAAATGTAAATACATTTGTGTAAATAAAAGTACATGTAAATAATATAGGTGTATTCTAAAAAGAACAGAGTGGAAAGAGCTCAGGACCTGTTCCTCCTGAGCTAATGCTGAGGCATACACTTTTCATTTGAGGTTCATCAGGGAAAACTGGAGGAAGGCACAAGTCCACCAGCCCACGTTACGAAACCTCGAGGATGCCATGGCCACATTTTCTGAAGGGGAAGGTGACTAATAGTGCTGAGGATCCAAATCCAAACCCTCGTTGTTGTTGAAGCTGCTAATGCTGATGTTGGCAGCATCTTAACTCAGCACAATTGGGTATGGAGTGATCTCTTTCCCTGTCAGGTAGGGTTCCTTCAAGTCCTTCCTTTTCCTTTTCTCTCTCCCTCAACTATATTTGTGCGATGAAAGCATTTTTCTGGGAATCACTAGCAGGCACACTTCCTTGTAATCTTCCAAGGCTTGCTCATCTGTATGGTTTTGTAAGCATTATGCAAAGTTTCAAATACGTTGAGTTGTCCCTAGGTTGTCATTGTAAATCCTTTCACAGAAACTGTCACAACCAACAGGGAATTGTTTTCCTTTCATCTCTTTCTGCTGAATCTCTTTATGTAAAGTTGCTTATGGGGAAATAGGCCTCAGTATTTCTTTCGAATTTTGTTAGGTTTGTCAATGTGCTCTTCTGGATTACTGACATTTGAGGGCTGATGTCTACAGTGTAGGTTCCCTGACATCTCCTCTAGTGTGGTGAGATGCGGTGTATGTCAGCAGACAGACAGCAGGACTGTAAGATCCCCAGGGCAGACACAGCAATTTTACTCTGTATTTATTTGTGGCTAACACAATGGGTATCTGGTCTGTGAAAAGGGCTCCGAGGCCTCACTGTGGTATATATCATGCTTAAAATACAAGAACCTTTATTTAACCTGAAGCTTTTCAGAGACAACACTTTCTTCAAAAACAAAAAAACAAATTATTTGCACAGAAGCAGCTTACAACTTTATTTTCTTAAACAACACATGCCCCAGCATTAATTCTACGCTGTGGTGCTGTCAGATCACTTTGTATTTTTTCTAGGAGACTTTTAATCTTTTCCAGTACTAAGATCCATATAATATCATTTTACATGCTCTTCTTTGAACCTACAGCGCAGAAAATTAAAGTGTAAATATGCACGCGAACCACCCAAAAGTCATAATAAGATTATATGAATGCCTGCAACCACACAGCAGGAACAATGGAGTTGCACAATTCCTCCGCTCCGGCGCTGCTGAATTTTAATGAGGGATAGTCAGTACATGCTGATACTCCTAGAGCTACCCTGGAGCCAGAACACTGATTTCAGATGCCAGCGACACAGTGAGTAGATGAGTCGTAGCCGTAGCGTGCCTTGGAGAGTGGAGCATGATATAGCAGGCTGGAAAAATGGCAGGGAAATAAACTGGTTAAATTAGAGTGAGAAATGGGACTGGAAGGAGAAAGGATCACTTAAAATTGCCAATCACCTGAGCTTCTGTTGGAGAGAATACGATACTGTACACTGATAGAAATAGTAGAAATAACCTAAATAAAGAACATATGCTGTCATGAATTGAAAATCTCGTGCTTCAGGGTTTAAAGCAATCTCTTAAATATCAGGGATTAAGAGGGGAATTTCGTGAAGTGGTGTTACCTCTCTCCCATGCCAGAGTTTGTTTTTATCTTCTCTCTAATACCACTGCTAACCTATATACACCTGGGAGCCACTTGGGAAAGCATTAGAAATAGGTGTACCTCTCAAAATACGTACTTTTCAGATATGAAGATACCCCTCCTGTTTGCAGCTAATCTAAGAATAAGCATTGCTTAGGGCGAGCTGCTTTTCAAGCGGGTGGCTGTGTTCCTGTGGTACGCCATAGGGTCCGCATCTCTTCTGGGCCCCTGTAGGCTCTTACACATATTTATAAGAATGTGCATGTGTTCCTCAGTGCAAAACACTTAAAATGCTGTGAAAGGCGTGTCGGGGCCTGTGAGGGTGTCTTTGTGTAGCACGATGCCCAGGAGGAGAACGATACAGCCTGGGATGTGGACAGTAGGGGTCACACGTGCCCACTCGTGCCTTAGGTAGAAATCCTGAGCGTGAACCATGACGAGAACCGCAGCAGGGACTCATCTTCAGGGGAACCTGTTGATTCATTAGAAATGGCGGTTTCAGCCATTGAGTAATATAGCTAATTACATGTTGTAATTTTTTTATTCCTGGAAACAGTCTTACTGTGACTTTGTTTTGGGCTTGCAGTCTGTTTCGTAGTGCAGAAGAAGGAAATCTTTTCACCAATAGCCGAATTTTTTCTTCTTCCATCGCACCAAGCTCCTTGTGAGCAGATCCTAGACAGAGATGAGGCCACAGTACATGCTCCCGTAATTCAGTTGCAGGAAAGTCTCTCACAGAATTATCATTAGTATACAATATTTTGCTTGGAATAATAGCTCAATTATACATGGGAATTTTATTTTGCTAATACCAGGTTATGACATCTCACTGATGCTTGGTGTTCTTCCTTGATTGCATCCTTTCTAGAAGACAAAAGCTTTAACTTTTTGAGGCAAGTTGATTGGGTTTTTTCAACACCAGGTCCTGTGTACTGCAGCTCATCAGTTCTCATCACATTGTTCTCGTAATATCATGCCAGAATATGGTTTTTGTAGCCCAGGATATGTGTAGCTGTACTAACCTGTCCTTTCGCAAACATTTTCACTAAAACCACAAAAGTATATAGGACTCACCCTTATCAGTTTTCCTAAGGCAAGTAAACCATAGAAAACTGGAGTGAAAGCTCCTGCCCTGAACCTCTGCCCAGGACTTAGTGAAGATTGTATATCCATGACCTGGTCTGCCCTGTACTGTAGTGCTTAGTAGTCTTGACCAGGGATTGCTGTGCTCAGTTAACGAAAAAATGAGAAGAAAAATACTGCTCATGCGAAAGGTGCGGCACCTTTAGGATTTATAGGTTTATATGATTTATAGAATGTGTTACCTTTTGATGAGATGTCCTCTGTTGATAATGATACCAGCCCAGTCCGTGCACTGCGTGAACGTTTTTCAGAGATGAAGCAATTGAGTAAATGTCTCTTGTGTTTCTCATGAATTAGATGGGACAAAGGGGTCCTTAATTCATCTAGCACAAGTTTGCCATTCCTTTTTTTCTCCACTAAATAAGAAAATGACAGCCCTTTTCTAGATACCAAAGACAGATTTAAATCTATAGCGTGGTTGACGTCAAGTTTTTAAGCTACTTGATCCTTTCTTAAAGACTGTTAGGTTTTTTCATGGGGTTGTGTGAAGTTGATTTCTTTTAATTGATCAACAAAACAAGAGCTCTGCTAGTCACAGTCAATATATGCATCTGGCTTTTCTTGGGGTTGGAAGCTGCCTTTACTGAAACACATCTTGCTATTGAGAAAGGAAGGAAAAATTCTGGTATAAGTACAGCCATGCCTCTAAATTGATTATTCTTGCAGGATTTGCTCATCCTATTTTGGCTGTGTTATAAAACGCAATGGGAGCGATTCCAGCTCGAGCACATCACTCCAGCATCAAGCAGCCCATGATGTCACAAGGAATTCCTTGTCGTAAGGGACGTCCCCCGAGGAGAGCGTTTGCTCTGCTGGAAAATGGCCATCCACCCACACGCTCCATCTCCACCCAGCTACTCCATCCAAATAACCAAACCGAAGGGAGTGCTTTGACTAATCGAGTGAGTAGGAGTGATGCCATGACAATACAATAGCGCATCTGCTGTAGACTGCTCTTGATTTGCATTTGATTGTTTGCAGTCCTACCCATCTGTAGCCAAAGGCAAAAAGTGATAACCTGTCATGTTATATAAAAACACGTTTGGAAAAAAGTGGAGTAATGCAAGATAAATAGTGTATGCTCTCTGGGTCTATTCTTCCCGGGCAGCCCTGTACTCATTCCACAAGTTGCTGGTTTCTCTTTTTACTGGAGGTTTTGTTTCCAGATAGTTTCCATCTGAGGAAAAAGAAAAAAAAAAGGTGGTGGTGGGGGCAATTTGAGTGAATAAAAGCACAGCCTATTGCGATTTGAAAAGAAATACTAAAAAAGTGGAGCATGAGCACAGTGTCAGGCCCTTAGCAAATGAACAGGAAAGCAAAAGGGTATGTGGCATCAGTCACTTGCAGTTGGACAGAGAGACTTCTGCTTGGTTGAGGCAGGAATGCTCCCTTAGCTCAAGCCCCGTTGACCATCTCTCTCTTGTCCTGTGTCTCTGTGGTGTTATGGCACGGAAATTTTGAGCTGGAAACAGCGGAGAATCATGTCATGTGACTCGAAAAATTCCCCTCTTTTGTTCAGCACGTCCTTTGTTCTTACATAGCTGATTGTCAATCATTTAAGTTATGCAATATAATTAACCTACAGATAAAGCTTATAGTGAAATCTTGTTGGCTCTGTTTAAGCTTGTTTCATTAGGAAGTTTTAGGAGGTTTTCCCATGTGTGTAAGGTAGCCTTAGAGGGAGAGGGCTTTTTGTCCTATAAATACAGAGATGCAGAAATACAGACTGGAGAAGCCCTTGGCAAATGGAGGATGAAATACTCCCACACCTTAAAATTACCGCCAAGAGTCTCGCTCTTTTAGGTGAGGTGAATAGTAAGAGGGTCAGTCAAAGCGAAAAGCATGGAAAATCTTGACTTCAGTCAGGGGAATGGGAGCCAAGCCTCACTTAAAGGCAAATCGTTGTAAAGCCAACTTACTACTGAGCTGTCCCTCTGTTTTGGACTGAGCCCACTTTGCCAACAAGCCTAAAAATGTGAATTCTTCTCTCTGAATAGAGAGCATGGTGTAGCATGACAGCCTGAGGACCTGATTTTCCATGAGGATACCCTGCATGGGTCCGTTCACGTTTGGTCCCACTGGGTTGTGAGATTTTCTCTAGTGACTGTCTTTACTAATCCTTCCCTCAATCCACGAGCTGCCTCATCGCTGCTGTCCCAGACACACAGAGCTGTGTGTCTCCTGTGTGGGGACACACAAAGGTGCACTGCTGATGGTCCCATTTCTTCATACGCAGTTGTATCCTCCCCAGGTTATTTCATGATGGTTGGCTGTACTTTAAAGATGCCTGTATGGTAAAGCTGCCTGGTGAGCCTTCATCTCTTTGGTGTCAGACCTGTAAAATACTAATTAATTACGATAGGAAGGCATGGCTACATGAATTGATGCTTGCAGATGCGAATGAGCTCAACCCATCATTTGAACTTGTTCCAGACTTATTTGTACATGGTATCACCATGTTAATGCTGCCTGCAATCCAAGCAAATCCCTGCTGAGAGACGAGATATTTTAGTTTAAGCACGGCACTGCATGGACATGACCTGCCAGCTCCCAGATTAGACCTAACTTGCATCTAGCCAATGCGGACTGCAAAGCTGAAGAGCTGTAATTATAACAAAATGGGGGTCTGCACGCTCATATGCCCGTGCATGACATGTTAAGGTTTAGGATCCCTTGAACTGCGGCTTTGTTGCCAGGTCATGGAAGCCTGTGAGACATCAGCTCATTCGCCTTTGAAGTATCAGGTTTCTAATTCTTAGGTCTGAGAAGATGAGCGTGAAAATGCAAATTACGGTTAACTGCTACGGAGATAACACAGGCAGTTCTCACCTGACTTGGTGAACTGTGCAGTCGCGATGGCGTAACTCCCTGTGTGGCCATGCTGGCTCTAAAATTCACCTAGGGACTTTTGCTTTAGCTTAATCTCCTCCAAAGGGGCTGAGCTAAACCAAAACCCAATCCTTCTGATGCAGTAAGACTTTCATTAGATCTCCATCAAGATAGTTGCAACAGTCTAAATTTACACCTCGAGTTGTTCTGATAGGACTGAGTTCTGCGAATGCCTCGTGCGTGTTTAGATAGTTTGAAAGCATAGCCATAGGTGTGGGATTGTCCTCTCCATGAGAAATGGGTGTTGGCTTCAAAATCCACTGTTCTTGGGGCCGTGCCAAGTCAATCCTGATGGAGTACCCGGTGTACGGCTGTGTGTATGCGCAAATGTATGTATGTGCGTGCGTGCGTAGAGACTTAACGCTGAAACTAGGGATGGGCCAAGAATGCAAATAACCGTTGAAAAAGAATTTTGCTTTTGCTTTGTTCAGAGCAAAACCTCACAAACTGGTTAATTTCCACCAAATAGTTTTCCGAGAAGAAAAGCATGATCAATCAGGAGATATTTTGATTTTTCCCTTGTAAAATTGTGACAGTTTATACTATAACACGTAATGCAAAGCTGATTTCAGATTCATAGGTATCCCCACCGTCCTTTCTCATACACCTGAATGAAACGTATGTGACATCAAAACTGTATTTTCTGATGGGCCGCCTCCTCTTTGGTTGCAACTGCTTTCTAGAGGGAGAAGAGAGGCCCCTGAGCCTTTTTCCCACAAGGGGAAAGGGAGAACAAGAGGACAGCTTCAGTCCCAGGGTGGGCAAGGGGCTGCAGGTGTCCTGTCTGCCCCAGCTGAGGCAGAGCAGTGAAGAACCCACCAGCGCTGTCAGTGCCGGGGCACGGGATGGCACTTTCCTTCTCCTACCTGCCGAGGAGGTCTCTTCCCAATAGAGGGAGGCAAAAGATAGACAGAGGAGAGCTATTGCTTCAGTGGGAAAGAAGATGTGTGTGGGTGTATAATGAGGGGACTTTACAAATAATTCCTTGGTGATTATTCATTTTAAGGGGACGTTCGGTTGCCCTAGAGATATCCCATGGAGCGCTTAATTTCTAGAGAAGTTTGGAGAATACAGGATTTTGATTCCAGTGCTTTTTTGTTTCCTGCCCAGTGGCAAAAATCATTTTCATAATCTGCCCTGGGGACTGCACTGTGTCTAATACATGGGTTGTGTGCACAGCCCATTTTGAAATACAGCTTTTTGTTTTGAAACTGAAATTGTTCCAAGTAATAATACCTTCCCTTCAGATTTTCATTTTTCAGAAGTCACCCACCCACTATTGAATAATAAAGCTTGATAACCATAGTTTCTCAGATAACATGCAATGAGCTGCCAATATTGCTTTGGGACTAAATGAGGAAACCACTGGCTGGTGTTATGAAGGAGTCAATTATCCAAACGGGATCGTCAACCCTTGGCATTTTTTTAAATAAGAATGTGGGTTAGAGATCACCATTTTTGAAGATGTCCCAGATTATTAACCAAATGAGCATACAGATTTAAAGAACAGAACAAACCACATCCATTTCCAGGTCAAGAAAAACTGCATTTCAGTCCAGAGTAAATTAAAATCACACACTTCTGTGAAATCCACAATAAAGAAGGTTTATAGTGGAAACATTGACTGACCTTTAACAATAGCAGCGAGGCCAGCTCTGCTGTAACGACAATTGGAAATAGCAGGCAGTAGCGTTACTAGGCTGTATAGGCTAGGGCAAGGTCTTTTCCTTAATCTTGCCTGAACATTCAAAGAGAAAATCCCAGAGTGGTTAACTGAATATCATCTTTTTTCCATTAATTGGCCACAGCATAGTACTCTGAAGTTGACAGAAATAACTCTTGTGATATTAGCCCAAGTCTAAGCGTTGCCAAAAGACATTTTATTTCAAACCTCTGTGAATTACAGTATAATTTCCTCTATTGCTTACCTAAGAGACAAGGAAGTTGGCCATCCATCTGCTTAGTGAAAGGCTCCTAGCTTTATATGACATAAAACTTTATTTCTCCTATCTGTGGGAAAATTAAGTCAGGGCACTTCCAACTAGGATGAGGATACGGGATGGTAGATTGAATTTAGAAAAATTACAGTGATGGAGTTTTCAGATTCAGGGCCCTGGCTGCTACTGCAAGCTTCTCCTGGAGACTGAACAGCTGGAAACAAAAAGATCCAGCTCCTGGATCTTCTTGCTCTACACCACCTCTCCCCTTGCAGGTAGGCCCTTCCTTTCCTTTCTCACCAACGTGTGGACGATGAGAGGAGGCAGAGACAAGCTCTGGGGAAAACAGTGTGATGACACATAGATCTCACATGGTAGGACAATTTGAACCTTCTGTAGGAGCCCACGGTTCAGATCTTGGTTGTATTCCTGGCTCTGGAGTCTGTGATGCTGCAGGAGATAAATCAACAGTCCCACTCCTGTACGAGCCCTGAGCTCTTGAAGACAATGTTGTCTCCTGCTCAGTGGCTGCTGCTTCCTAGCAAATAACACTGATGTTCCCTGATGATGATGGAACTTCAGCTTTTCGGGATGGTCTAAATTAGCATTCCTTGCGACAATTTAAAGGCAATGCATATGTTTCCGTAGCAGAGCTTGCTCATTTTCTGGGAGTCTGTTAGGCTGTTCCACTCATCCAGATGTTTAATATTGGTAGTGACCTGCAGCTAAGCCTCTCAGACAATTCTAGTAGGACTCGTTCATCGTGTTTCCCCAAGCATACGAAACGCTATGTAGTAGGTACCATTCCAAGGGCCAGAGACAGAGGTGTATGTAAGTGAGTTTAAGCAAGTTGAAATTCAGAGGCTGTCTAGATTAGTGCAATCTACTGCTTTACTTGGGGACCTTTTAATTATATCTTCAAGACATGTGTACTCCCTGAATGCCTGAACTTTTTGAGTTAGGCTCTTTTGGATTCACTGGGCCAAATTAAAAGATGTTGTCTACATTATATATATCTGTTGCATTCATTTCCACTCCTGCAGCGCTCTCTGTACCAAAAGCTTCAAAGATACGAGATGTAGTATCCTCTCCCCTAAAATAATTTATCCTTCTTTTTGGTTTTATGCAACAATTCGAATTCCCTTAGATGTTGATATAATGCTTAGCGATAAAGGAGTTTAAGTTGAACATTGTCTGAAAGTGATAATACTAGTGCAGTGTGAAGCTTACTATTGTATTGGTGTAGTCGAGTCATTATTGCTTTAGCAAAGAATCTTTGATGTGACAGAGATAGCTTGATCAAACAGATTAAATGCTACATCTCAGCCACTTGTCCTCCCACACTGGCTCTTTCCATCATGGAAAAGTTAAGCCCCTGCAAGGAGGAAAATATTATAAGGGCTTTGTAACAGGCAAAAAGTCTGGACTGCTTGTATTGCAAAATACTTGAATGTTATGCCAAATATTTGGATCTTAAGTGTTGTCTTGATAGAAAATGAATTGAGAATCTAATGTCATGAAATTGATGTTTAAAAAGAAAACCGGCTGCTTAAATTTTCAAACTTGCATCGTGATTTTTCATGTCTTCATTGTTGCTTGGGCCATTCTGATGGATGTTAACATGTGGTGCTCAGTAGCAGCTGGTCCTTCAGACTCAGGACCTTTTAGTTTGGATACACAGAGCGCCACAACAATTATGACTAGCAATGCTGGCTGTATTTTTAAGAAGTAGAACAGAACATATGTTACTTTAAATATTTCTCTCTAAACTGGATATTCTCTTGTTATGGATAGAAATCCAGAAGCACATTGAAACTTATCTGAAAGTTAACCCTTGATAGAATGGTAATGTTTCCGATTTCATTTAATAATGTTAAATATCCATCTATCTTAATACTTATTATTAAGATTGATGCTTTTTTTTGGTGGGGGTATTCCTGCTTATGCACTTTACATTTAATCTGTTTTATATAGCTCATTTTTTATATCAAGAATGTCAACTGCCCTTGAGAAGGAAATCAGGAAAATCACTGGACAAATATAATGTGATTCAGACTATAAGGCCATGGGACTTTGTCAAGAAGATAATTCTTGCCCAAAGCTGGATTACATTCTTAACACAATTTTAGAAATTACTGCTCAGTCACTGTAAACATTAGTAACACTGAACACTGGTAATGAAATTCTAGGTTTTTGAAAAACCGTGCACATGTACTTTTTCAGCTGTAGATACAATTTTTAAATCAAATCAGAATAAAACAAACTGAGAATTGACTATTAAGCTTCATACACTGATATTCTACCTTTGGTATTTTTTGCAATATTTTCCAGGTCTTTTCTCTAACAATCTAGACATGGTATCAACTTGTTTATTTTTTCTTGTGGGTGCTGGAGTATCTTTAAGGTTAGACACCATTTCCGAAGGACCAATGTGTTAGATAAATTCAATATATTACCGTAGAACGCATGGTAGGTAGTGGTAGGTGTATGGTAGAGGAGAACAGTCTTGGTTGCATACTGGGGTTATATGTATATATGCACATGCACATACATATATACAAACATATATATATAAAAGAATATTCTCTGACTAAAGTCCTCCAAAGTCACAAAATAAATGCCATATTTTTTAGATCAACACTTGTTGCACAAGCATCAACAATTTTTACGTAACTCCCATAAGCTTTCACTAGTGAGAATTAAGAGTAGATGGAAATGATGTGTTTGATTCCAGTCTTTCCAGCTACCTTGCTTGAAGGCAAGCCAGAAATACTGAGAAAAGAGAATTATTCTGGGCATTTCAGCTTCTTGCCAGAATCAAGAAGGTGAATAGACATAGGAATTTGAAATAGAAGCAAGACGAATTTAATTCTTCTGACCATGCAGTTCTGTTCCAAGTTTAAGGCACGAATCTAAAATATTCTGTTGCCTGAACTCTTATGCCCTGGTCCCTGGAAGGCAGCTGTTCTCTGCATTGCAGTTTAAAAAAAAATGAAAAATAAAAAGAATTGAACTGGCAGTAGTTTAGTCATTGAGATCCTTTGCTGTCCTAGTCTCTTTGGTAGCGGGATTGTCATTCAGGTGCTGTATGAGTGCTGAGTCTTTTTACATACAAGAAAAGTAATAGCTGGAAGGAATTCACACAGCTCAAATGTATTTGATGTTGACATCTCTCAGCTCTGTCCAACTGGGATGAATACAGAAGAGAAATCTGAAATGGGATCCAATGTTCACCCTTAAAAGGTGCAAAATAAAGCTTCTGGTCCAAGAAAACATATACAAAGGCAATAGAGTAATTCTGTGCTTTCCCACCCTTCTAATCCTGGATCGTGCATAAAAGTCATCAGCGGCCCAGATCTCCGTCTCTGCCGATGCAGCTGGAAAAGTAGCTGAATTAGCCTGAATAAAATCAGGGATAATCCAAAACGAAATCAAAACTGATCTGAGATTAAAGGAGAGTGAGCAATTCTTTGTTAGTGTTTTTGAGCACCTCTTTAACTTTTTGACCTGGACACAATTGCGCTGTTTCTTCAAAAAGCAGGAAGTACAAGATAAACCTCCCATGAAAACCTCTTCCTTTGCGATTTCTAACCTAATTTTGTTGACAAACCACATGTATACATTCTGACTTGGAAAAGTCAAAATGTTTATTCTCAGTCAAAATGTTTCAACATTTCAAACTGAAAAAAAAAAATGTTCTGAACTTTTGATTCTGTGGGGAAAAAGCTCTGGACATTTGATCTCGATTTGAAATTAAAATTGTAATTTCTTGAGGTGGACATCATGATTTTTTTTTTTTAACTTTTTTTTTAAAATCAGTTCTATTTGATGCTTTATGGCAGTACTGTCCCTCAGATGTGCACTCTGAAATTTCTGCCGGCCTTCCAGCTTGTGGATCTGCTTAGTGTTGTGCAAATGGGGGTTAGACATGTCCTGATGGGTGACTGCTCAGTTTTGTGAATAGTCACATAAATAATAGGCAGCTGAAAGGCTGGATCCAGGCTGACTGAGCATCTAATCAGTAACCAAAGTTTAGAAGATGCTGGAGAGTCTTAAAAACTCGCATTTGTTTAAGCTGATTCTGATCTAATTTATACCTGTTTATAGAAGCTCTAACTCTGGTTCTATTCATTCAGTTATTCTAGATTTATATTACCATAAATGAGACAAGGATTTCGCCTATTTTTATTTTATTGTTCCTTTTTTAAACAGAAACTACTCTCTCGCCCTTCTGGATGGGACAGGTCACGTTCTGACTTGATTAAACTGGCTGTGTTTGGATTCAGGGGAAAGTCTGCTTTTCCGTGACTGGGTACTTGGGGTATTTTTAGCAGCCTACCCACAGCAGCAACCCTCTTGAGCAACAGGCTGAAGTCTGGGATAATGAAACGATGCTGAGCATCCTTCCTTCGGGATGGCTCTGGCTAGCTGAACACCAGCGTGGGTGATGAGCAGCCGAGACGTGTTAATTAGGGCCTTCAGTTCTAATCTTTCTGGAAGGATGTCCTTTTCTTTCTAAAAGCCCCTTTCTGTAAACGACCTGGGGTTTGCATCTTGAATTCATCATTTGTGGCCGACTTCAAAGCGGAGGAGGCGACGCTGTGCGTTTAATAACAGGATCCCCAGGGCACGGGCTGGCCGGGGAACACTGAGATGGCAGCAGAGGAAAGGCCTTTGCAACAAGGAAGATTTTCGGCAAGCGAACGCTGCTGTGAACATTTAGGAAGGAACGGGCGGCATGCCAGCGGGGTTTGTGAGTGACACACAAGGTGCACGCTCAGCTTTCGACTTTGATTAACGTGCGCAAGAGATACAGGCAATCGATTGCTGTCATGTTAATATTAATTGATGAGCAGCAATGCCTAGCTCACAGTGTCTGATAGTGGGGACCTGTTAATTCACTTACTCCCAAGGTTTGCTTTAGCAGATGGAAAAGGATTATTTTACCATATTTTCAATGACAATTCTAGTCTATTTTTATCTCTCTTTTGGCTTGCATGAAAGGAGGCTGCCACCTGTTTTTTGCAGGTTGTTTTCAGCACTGCAAGCCAGATTAAAAATTGGCCTAGTTAGTGCTTTATGGAAAATGAATTTGTTGCTCTAGCACAGAATAATGAGAGTATCCAGGGCCAGTGCTGGCGCCCGGCCCTCTGTCATCGTGTGAACTCTGGCTCCAGTGAGCTCTTCTGGGTCATCAGGGTCCCTGCTTCTGGTAGCACCGGCTGCTCCGGAGGCTGATCCGTGGGCTGCTCCATAGGTTACTCCATGGGCTGCACCTGCCTCCTGGTTTTGACATGAAATGCAAGAGAATGGGGGGGCTGGGTTGCTGTTTGCATGGCTCCATTCAGTGCTGACTTAAACGTCTGGGAGAGTAAGGGTGATTTAGCAGATCTAGAGAGCTGTAATGACTTTTGGGAACGTTCAACTTTTTAGGCGGACAGCCTTTAGCAGGGAGTTACTTTCCATCTCACTGGGGTTTAGCAGTGTCTGGTTTTAGAGTTTACCATTCTCCACTCTTTACGTTAGCATGGACTGTGTCTTTCTGAGTAGCCCTTAGTGTTCCTTCCTGCCGCGGCTCTGGCCGCAATCTCTTTAACATCGTCACCACGGCAGCCAGTGGAAGGCTGTGTTTTGCCTCAGTTTGTGTAAGTCAGAGAGATCCAAGTTCGTCTCCCTTTCCACAGCCCCAGGTAGATGGCCACCCTCTCCGGCTGTTCATAGAGCTCCTCAATATGCCACTTGAGAAATGTAAGAGCAACTAGCCTTCAAAGGGACTTGTGACGTTCTTGCCTGAATCAGAAGCTCTTAGTTGAGAGGTTCACAGCCTCTTTAAGATGTATTTAGCTCCTTTTCTCTTATTCCAACTTTCTTTCTCACTAATTTGGTAGGCGTCACATATGACTGTATTTACAAGCACCTGACTCAGAGCTGCTTTTATTCATCACCAGAAACTCCACCAGAAGAGCTACATCAGAGCTCGGCAGTGGTGCTATTTATTCTGGCTTCTATCAGAGTGACTTTCTGGGTGGGTTTTTTTGTTTGTTTTTGATTTTTTAGTATTCAATTGTTAGGCTCTTTTCTCACTTTTGACTTCTGGATGTACTGAAGAAGTAAGGGCTCCCATATATCATGAGGTTTAGGCCCTCTTGCATTAATTAACTTGTAACTTCATCTTCAGATTTGCTAAATTTGGTACTTATTTTTCTGTAAACACCCATTTGTTCCACTGGGTAGCATAGCGCTCTGAACATCTGGGAATCATCATGTGTCATGAATGACATGATGTATCCTCACTGTTAGACTAGCACAATGCTAGATCTGATGGATGGAAGAAATGTGTCAGGGCAAAGATTAATATACACTTTGGTTTGTGACTTGTGACTCACAGGGTAAACTTCGTTCTCTCTTTGATGGTACGGATCCAAGATTTGCGTTTTTCCTCTCCCGTTTTGGTCCTGGTTTATAACTTAGAAGCTTGCGCCAATGAGACTGGAGCTTTTGCTAACTGGATCGGAACCCTCCACTTCTGTCTGGACCAACGTGTCTAAATAAATCCTCTCTTTGTATGGCACAGCTGTGCACAGGGCTCTCTTCTGGAGATGGTTTGCTACCCTTAGGCTAGATAAACAGTGAGAATTTGGTAATATTTGCTCCTTGCTGTGCCTTTGGAAGTGCGCATGGTACAATATCCTCTTTGAGTGCCCTCTGGCTGGAGGATTAAAGAATAACCTGTTCTAACAAAACAGAACAATACAAAAGCATCAATATTTGATTTCCTCATTAAATTTTCGTACTGATACCTCTTTAAAATACCTGTTTGTCCATCATCCCTGCACACCCATGCTTCAGCAACATTGTGAAAAGGCCCCTTGAGAGGCAGCAGGATGGTAGCTTAAAGGGAGGGTTGTAACTTAGCTTCCTAACACATATATAGATATAGGTGATGTTGTAAGAAATGTATTTTTACAAGCGTAACCAATGCTCTAGGAAACAAAATATGCAGTTTCTGGGTGAAGAAGTCCTTCTTCAGGCACCCTAGATCTAGGCAGGGTTTTTTCGCTGTGGTCACTGGCTGCCTGTCAGTTGTACCATTAAGCAGATTCATGGCAGCACCTTCAAGAGCTGCTCATATGTATTGCCTTGGGAGAAGAACCACCTAAAAGGTGAATCAAAACCACTCACGAGAGCAGAGGCCACTCGTGCATGCACATGTTGGCTGTCCTCTGTCCCAGACACCACGGGTCCAAGTAGAAAAGGGATTTTTTTTTTTTTTTCTGGTTAGCAAAAAGACACTAAGTTCCAAGTACATAAGTACATCTTGTGGGGAAATAGAGAAGACAGACAGGGAGAGCCGACCAGCTGGGCTAGAGCTCAAAGAAAGCCTGGAATTTCAGCAGTTTGTCCCCAGACTGCCTTGAGCAAGGGCTCCAGTTTGGCCAGTGGCAGCACCATCAGCAACGAGGACAGTCAGTGCTGGGTCCCCTTTACATTGCCCACAGAACAGAAATTAGGGACTGAGACACAGTATAAGGGCTGTGCAAAGCTGCAAGCCGCAGAGGAGGCTTCTCCAGGTGCAAAAACATTCATGAATTTCTAGATAGAAGCTCTGGGAAAGTGAAAATGTCACTGTCTTCAGCGATGCCCTTGTTGGGGTTGTTTTCCTTTTTTTTTTTCTTTTTTCCCCCCTTATTTTTTATGTGGAGTCCTGAATTTTTCCGATTTGATTGAATTTTTTTAAAGCAGATTTCCCTTTCTAGGAATTGCACTAACTCTACTTTCAGCCTCTGCTGGATCACTACTTTCCATCCTCTGCTGGATCACTATTCATTATTACATATTTGGTGAGCGGTGAGCAGGAAAAAAAACCTGAGGAATTATTAGAGGCTGTTTAGAGTTGGAACGGTCGTGATGGTCATTAGAAGGGAAATGTGGCATTTTGTCTGTGAAGTTTGTCAGAATGAGGCCAGACACAAGTGAGCAATAATGAGGCTCTTGAAATGCAGGTGCTTAGTGGTGAAATAATAGGCAGGTGCAGAGAGCGAGACTTTGATCAGAGTCTTTGGCAGGGATCTTGTCCAGGGTCTGCCCTGTTTGGCTCCCGTGCAAAGGAGGAAATTCAGTGGCAAAAGACTCGAATGCAAACTGCAACTTTTATGCTTGTGCACCACAGAAGAGTCAGGGCTTTTTCTATGGGTTTGGTTTGTTTTTTTTTTTTTTCAATGCACGAGCGTCTCAGAAAGTTGAAGCAGGAATAAATGAATATGACTCCTTGTCCTTCTGAGGCTAGCTGGCTCTAGTCTAGAGGTGAATGTGTATGTCAACATTTTCCATAAATACTGCAACTGAAGGAAAAAAAAAAGATTTTCAGAGAAATTTGCTTTAGCAACAGTTGTGATTTATTTTGGGTTCCTTACCAGTGAGTATTTGAGCAGGTGAAGTAACCTTTGTATCTCATTCAAGGACTACGCAAGGTCCTAGAGAGTCTTGGAAATCATTGAAAAAAAGGTAATTCTAACATCACAAAAATGCAGTGTTTTGTTTCACAAGTGTGTACCAAATTAGGACAAAGAGTGAAAGTACTGGTATTTTCTGTGTTCTGGGAAAAGTGAAGGGGAAATAAGTACCCGGCAAGAAAAGATTGTGTCATGTAACGGGAGATACAGGGGGACAAAGCATACAGCTGATCCAGAACTGCATTTTCTACAAAGCATCTTTGTGTCTGAGGATGCATCTCTGATTCCGGAGCCGACGCAAGCAGCACTTCTTCCTGACCTCCCCAGCAGAGCTGGCCCACCACTTGCAATCTTTCCTCTGAAAAATGTGAACCCTCTCTCTTTCCCCTCTCAACTGCCTCCATTCACCCTGGATAAAATTCCAATTTCAGACAAGGAAAAGGTTTTTTTGAAGCCAGGACAATGAGGAAATGAAGATTAGCTCAAACCATAATCCCTTGTGCCAAAAACTCAGAACGTACTGACAAAAAATATACCTATAGGTTGTGTGTCCGGCCGAAACTAGCCATCCCAGCTCTACGGCTGAATTTCAGCAACCACAGTCCAGACATACTGGCTGTGGTGGACTTTCAGACAATAACTACTTCTAGGTATTCCCAATTGCAAACATTTTATTAGTGACTAGTCATTTTAAGACAACTGTAAGTCACCTGTTGACAATTTGTAAAGAGAAGAATGATTAATTGCCCTATTTGTTTATTCAGCCCAGTCTCCTCAGACTCCACGGTCTGCTGCCTTCAAGCACCAAACCTGGAGCCGCTGCTGCAGCACCAAGTTGTCTTTGTTGACCTGAAGGTTCAAAAGCAGAACCTACGAAGGATGATGTGCAAAAATTTGTCACATAATTACCGTTCTCACAGAGCCCCTGTTTGCACGCTCTTCATTTCCATCAGTTTTTAACATGAGTCCAAGTTTTTGCTAGTGAAGCTCCATAGTTCAACTCTTCACAACTCCCTAAATCTTGACTGCATTACACTGCTTGGTGACGTGACAACACCAGGGCTTTTAAACCAAACGTTTTCCCTTCCTCGCTCACTTGTGAGCATCTTCAGAGCCTTGTAAAGATGGATGTCACGATGGTTTGTGTGTCCTATTATGTTCAGTCATCCAAGGGGCGATGCAGTTTCTTGCCATGGGGAATGACTAGGGTTGAACCCCCCCGGCTTGGTGTGAAGCGGCACCCAGGACCCAAGACTTTCACAGTGGCGAAGAGACTGCCTTAACTGGCAGCCTGTCAGGTACTCAGGTGTGAACTTTCTCTCTGCTACATTTGGCTTTGAGGGAGGGCATGCTGCAAGCTGGGGCAAAACTAATGTGGCTATCTGATCGACAGAGAAGATCTACTGCTCTACCCCCATCCACAGGGGCATGGAACTCACCGCATGCCTTGCACGGGGGATTCTCAGAGCTGCTGTGAATCGGTCTAAGCGGCAGGTAGTTCAGACCCCCTACATCTTTAAGCCCAAAGGGCACTGCAGGAATCTTCTGTGTGGTCTAGCCTCTACGACATTATTAGCAGGGGTTATACTTGTCCTGCTGGCTTGTTTGCAGTAAGAGCTGTGTGGTCTTCGAAGTGCTCTTTGAAGTTAACGCGGAGTCACGAGGACACAATTAAGATGAGCTCAGAAAGGCTGATTTCAGGTGAACCTGGAACATTTGGGAGGTTAACTGGCCTCAGTGTTCGCTGCACGTATCATGCACAAAAGGCAGAAAACACTTGATAAATTATAGCCATGCCTGAAAATTAGTATGGGAAAATATTTTATTTGGGATTAAATTTCTGTTAGCAAGTGCTTCTCAGGGGTAGAGAAGTAAAAGCTTGGAGTACCTACACCTGAACTACACCAGGCTACTGTGGGCTTGCCATGCTTTTGGGGTAAGCAAAGGAGTGTGAATATCCAGCCGAGCTGGAATCTAAAATCTTTTGGCTCGTTTTCATTTCTTCACATTCAGCTGGTTAGGGTGTAATACACGTTCTGAAATCCCTATTCTGTTCCAGGATTTCTGGCATCTCCGGGGAAAGCCATTAATCTTCTCCATGTCTCAGTGTTTCTGACGTTCAGCACCAAATTCTTAGATATTCACACTAACATTATGGGAGCCACAGAATTGTTAAATACTTTGGGTTGCATTATTTTTCTGTTGCTGAGGCGAGTGTAAACACAAGTCATATCAGTACCCAGTATATAGTAAATGATAACCACTCTTCAAAAGAAAACTTCCAGGAGGGCCAAGTTGCGATGGGTTCTCAATTATCTCTACTGTTCTATCCTGATACTCTATCATGGCTTATAGACCCCATTGGATCAAAGTAGTTTTTTGGCAAACTTAGTGGAAGGGGAACTGGGATGTCTGAGGAGAGGTGAAAGGTGTGCGCGCGGCAGGGGGAGAAGCAGAAGCTATTTCCTAGCACGGTCTGATTATGGCAGCAGAAAGGAAGATGCTTTATTCCAAGATTTTATTGTATTGTATTGTATTTATTGTATTGTATTGTATTGTATTGTATTGTGAAGATGCTGGTCCTGCAGTTTCAGGCAGAGAAACACTTGAAGGGACTAAGATAAAATGGGATTGTTTGGCACGCGTTTTGCAGACAAGCGAAAGGAAAGAGAAAAGTTAGCAGTGGCTCTTGAACTTTGCCAGTGTGCAATTTCATTACAAACGCCCGGAAAAACACTTCTATAGCTATACCATGCGGATTTAGGAGGGCTGTTCACTTGTCAAAACTATACAACTCCATGAGGTTTCTGATCAGTGTTTATGGGGTTAACTTAAAGAGTCTATCCTGTGACAGTGGGCACACAACATTTTCCTCCACTGCTACTCTTCTCTGATTTGTCTGATAAACCTCTCTCTAAAGGCTGCCTCTCCTGCCATGTTGTACAGAGCATACGAGTGTGCAAAGTAATTTTTTGCTTCACAAGTGCAAAGTTAAAGCTTCGATTATAGACTGCTTTGTAAGGCAACTTCAAGAAATGAGGGCAAGTATTAATAAAACCTGCTTAATTGTTATTAGCATAAATGCAAAGCCAAGTAATATCATCAGTATCAATGCTGGAACAGTTCCATCACATGCTTTTTACATCTCTGTTTATCTCTTTTAGGTGATCTCAAAGGAGAATGCTCAGGGGGAATTCAGGGACCAGAGATTTAATGGTTGCAGTTTTATAGTCTTTATCAGACCATCAAGGCTGTAATCGAAAGATAGGAGTTATCACCTCCAAGAGTTCTGTCATCTCAATCAATCTTTGAGGGAAAATCATCGCAAGAGAGCCTCTGGTAAGTCTATGAATTAATCCAGATTTGGAGAATGTTACATAATTTGTGTTACGTTAACACCTGCAAGCTCTAGTCATGGATCAGGAATTTGCTGTGATAAATACTTTAAGAGAGCAAAATGAAAATAAAGTCCCTTTCTCAAAAACAAACAAACAAACCAACCCCCAAAGGGTGGTGTGTTGTCTAGGCCATTTCTCATATGCGTTTGTTGCATAGCATGATTACTGTAAGCTCATATGATGTGTAGAGTCAACCTTGTCTTTGCAGGGAGCTAGAAACTCTGGAAATTGGGGTAATTCCAGGCTTTTCCTGTGGAACAGAGGACTTGGAGTATGTACATGTCAAGCATGTATCTACGTGGTTTGATTAAGAGGCAAATGTCATTGGGACTAGAGATGGTTGGTCATTAGGAATGTCTATCTTTAACCTCCTTTCCTGACATCCAATATTGGAACAGGCTGCCCAGGGAAGTGGTGGAATCGCCATCCCTGGAGGTATTTAAAAGACAGGTAGATGTGGTACTTAGTGATATGGTTTAGTGATGGTTTTTGTCAGTGTTAGGTTGATGGTTGGACTCGATGATCTGAAAGGTCCCTTCCAACCTGGGCAATTCTGTGATTCTGTGATAAATCCTCATTGTGGACCATCGTACAATAACCACTAATTTGTAGATTTAATTGATTTCCATTTGTTTATCTAATTTAGTGGGAAGAGGTTGGAGAGATATTAGAAAGAGGAGTATGGCTGGGTGTCTGTGGACTTTGCAACCCTGGCCATTAATGTCGTAGTAGAGCACTTGTGGAAATCCAGTCCTTCCTCAGCTGCAGAGTTCAGAGCTGAGTTGCTGCGACTCTGTCCCTCAGGGTCTAAAATAGAACATGAGCTAATTCAAGTTATGGCCAGCAACAGCAGAGAGCGAAAAGGCAGTTCAAAGGGTCAGTCCTGCTCCAGCGTTATCTGTGATTATGTACTACATCCCCGGTATTAGCCATCCGAAACAGATGTCTGCTCCTATCAGAACTGCCCACGTTGACAGCGAGGTTGCTGTGGGAGCAGGCTTGCTGTGCGCTCAGCTGGGTATTGCACATCTGGCCAAGGTCTTGAGCTTTACTTCTCTTTCGCCTGATTTGGGACTTCCAAAGCATATACTCAGTATTAAGCCAAGGGCTGTCTTTGTTCCATGAGGCTGCCCCAGCTGGAACCTGTTGCTGGTTGACACAGTCAGATCTTATATTGAGACTATTATATTTTTTGGCATATTACACTGCGTTTACAGCTTTTAATTCACCCCAGTAAACAGATGGGTTATTTTAAGAATCGTGTGTAAGAGCTTTCATTAAAACCATTACAGGACACCAGATGGGGATGCAGAATAGACAGCAGTGGGGCTGCTTGCTACTATGTTGGACTTTTTTGTGAAATATTCGAAAGTGCATAGCTCTTCTTGCCACTCAGCTTGTCTGCTTTCCTGCATCGTGGTGACCCAAGCACTTCTGGGTTTGCATTGTATTTCTATGAACCAGTTGCCCCTTTCTGCTAGGCAGGGCAAAATGCATCTGGATTTCCTTATCTGAGTTCTCCAGATCACTTAATTTCTGAATTACACTTGCTATGGCCAATATGATTTTGGTGGGGGTGTTTTATTATAAAGAAATGTCAAATGAGATGGAAATGAAAGGTTTTTCCCAAAAGATTAACTCTGAAGTTTTGCCTTTAAGTAAACAAACAAGAGGAATTGACTGAGAATTTGTCGTGTGTGAGTAAATTAAGAGACAAGACTCATCAAAGAAACAGTGTCACTGAGGTGTTCTCAAGTATCCTGTCATCTCAAGTACACTAGTCTAGAGAGAGTGCCAATGGTCTTAAAAAGATACATGACAGAGGGGTGTGTTTCAGAAAGGAAGTAAATTAGTGGATCTAGTAAATCTTGACCGATTTGATTTAGATGTTTAACTGAAACGGATTAAAAAATCTCTGATCTGTAGAGTTTGGGCTGGGAGTCTTGTGAACTCAGTTCTCTTGTTAGGTGTTCCTCCTGCCACAACGGTTACTGAAAGAGTGCCAAAATCTTTGTGACAGTGGTTGTGTGGGTTTGGTTTTAATTTATGCGTCTAACATCTGCCAGAGCGAATGCAATAATTAATAAAAACATAATAGTATTTGTTATAATACTAGTGCTGAATAACAGAATTCCTAAAAAAGGAGGTTCAGGGCCACAGGGGCTATATCTGAATTCAGGTCACTTTTCACAAATAGTTTTAGGGCATATTTAGAAATATCAAAACAGTTCATTTCTGGCAGATGTCAGTCTTTCCTGTAGGCAAAACCACGATGCTTAGCTCCAATATTATCAAAAAATTATATGTAATGTTTTGTTTTGCAATTATTTTTATCTGAAAAATGACCTAAACTTTAAGATGTTTCCAGAAGGCTTAAGTAACCTGAAAGGAAACCAAATATAACAACCGAGGCTATGAATATGAATTTATTTCAAGATCGTTTTTTGAGCATTTTGTTTCAACAACTGAACCCCCAAAATCTCTCCTAGCCCATAGCTATAATGTCCTATACCTACAAATATCGGCTTCAGATTTTTTATAGCTTCATAATAACATGCTTCATTGTATCTTATTTTAATTTATCTAATTGATGGATAATACAACCGCTTGTTTATGTTGTATTTTTCAAGTTCTCTAAATTAAACCTTTTCTGTCTGAGCAGAGAAAAATTAAGAATTCCTGTTTAATATCCCTATCACAAACAAAATATGAGTAGTTCAGCATTCAGTGGAACTGGAATTCTGTAATACATTTTTAGCTGAAATTCTGTTCTTGGAATAGGGATGAAATACTGACATTCCTAAAATCAAAATATCCCAGGGTTTTTTTGTTGCTGTGACTGAAAATTAATTATTTTCAATCCTGTGAACATTAAACTGTATTTAGCCATACGTATTTAGGGGCATGCCACGTCTTAAGGCAGCCTTAGAGTCTGATCAACTCATTCTTTCCTGTAAGTGTGGTTTGCTGGCTGGTCTTTCCCCTGTGTACCCGCACCTAGGTGATTCATGTGACGCCTAACATCAGGGTTAACCATCCCAGTGTATCCTGATGGGATGCAAAGTGCTCTGCAGATTCCAGTCTGGTAGGAAGAGAAATAATTAAATACTTGTTCATTATAGATCTACAATTTAATAAATCTATGGCCTTTAGATTTTAGCTTTAAATGAAAATCTGTAGCCCTTTTCAGAAGCTTACCATACTGAACTATATGACTCAAGACAAAAATTCAGCTCTAGCAGTCACCTATTTTGCCCATCAGACTGTTTTGACTGGTTTTATAACTGTAGGTGCTCTCTCCTTGCTACATTATCTGAAATTCCCGTCTTCAGACTAGTCCTGGCAGTGTGAACTGAGAGAGTCCCAGCTGCTCTCTCCCCAGGAACACATCAGTGGAGATCTGCGTGCGCAGGAGCAAGCCTGTAAACACAAAGGCTAGCACGCAAACCTTACCTCTCGGTGAACTTTGCCATTTGCTAATTTATCACTGTTCTAAATTTTCTCTTGTGTTTGCCTTTTTCTTTGATTTCTTCCAGTAAAGCCTGGGCGGGCTGGCTTCTAGTTCCCATTCAGTGCGATCTTCTAATACAACCATTTCACCTCCAGCTTTGAACATAAATCAGCAGAAAAGTCCCACAGGTTCCTTGCGTTCTGTTAGGGGAAGGAAAGAGGAATAGTGCAGATATTGCGCTAATGATATCAAGCTGCCTAAAGCGGGAGAAGAGATTGATAAGAGAAAGCATTGTATTTATAGTTTCTGGCATGTAGCATAGCACAAGTCCTGTTTGAATTCTTCAGAAATTAGTATCAGATGACTTAGGAACTTCTGGCATATTTGAATCTTAAGTGGTTACAGATAGTTTTGCTCAGACTTTCCTTCAGTTGTTATATGTGCTACTTCTTTCTATTCGCTTGAAGGCAGGTTGGGAGAGTCTACAAATTCTTGGGAGAATGGAAAAAAAATCCTGCTCTCGCTGAGGCTGAATGCAACAGGGACACAGATCCTACCTGAAATCAGTGGTAGCCGCTCTTCCATGCACGTGTGTGCGTCTGTGTAAGTGTGTGCGGACAGATTTAATTCATCTATGTGACTGTTCAGTCTGATGTCGCCTTTACTTTCCAAATATGCAAGCCTGACCATGCTGCCACCATGTATGATGTGTGCCTGGTAGACACCTGGTCAGGTAAAGGGTCGACTTCAAATTAACGTAGTTTTTGTCTTCAGAAATGGGTTATTGTATGAAGCACCTGAATGAGTACTTTGCAAAGAGCAGAGAAAATGAAAAATGTAAAATAAACATTACTTTTAGAACACATGAGGCGTTGCTGTCATCAGAGCACCATGGTGCAAAGGTGCCGCAAGAAGGCTGTAGATGAGTAAATCAGTGCCCAAGCACAGAGCAGAGGACAGCAGGTGCCAGTGCATTTACCATGAGGATGGGAAAGGTGTTTTTCCTCTTAGACCCGACTGTGGATTTGGTGCTGAGGGCCATGGTTTAGTGGTGGTTTTGGCAACGTTCGGTTGATGGTTGGACCTGATGATGATTCTATGATTCTATGTACTGCCATGAACGTGACTCAGTGGTTGGGCCCACTCGCTCCACCACAAAGAGAACAGCTCAGAGAGTGTTTCCTTCCTTCTTTTTATTTAATTTGAATTGCCTGTGTCTGGGCTGGGAGCTAAGCCTGCACCCCGATGGGCAGATGCCCACTCAGCTGGGTGTTCTGGACATGAAACCTGTTCCCCTTCTGCTGTCCCTCCCACCCAGCAGCAGTTGAGGCCCACCACAGCAGAGACCTGCTCAGCTTGCCTTCCCAGGGGCTTCCATGCACCCTGCCTGGCCCCTGCGCTGCCAGAGCAGCTCTGGTGAAACAGGAGGGTGCGGTGAAACACGAGGATGCGCAGCAGCCCTGGTCAGCCAGACCTGCTGTGGGTTGGTGTCTTCTCTGCTGGCAGTCCAGCCCCCTGCCCGTCCTATGGCATAGCTTACTTTTTCCTTCTCTAAGGACCTCCGTGTGTCCTGGCTCAGACGAACATTTCACTGGGCTTCCTGGCAAACCTCCACCGTGCCCCAGCTGCAGTTGGTGCGGCAGCTTGTCCTGCAGCATGCCAGCAAGCCAGCAATCCAAATGTCTGGAAGTGCTCTGGAAGTCTCGGCAGCCGGGGAAAAAGCAGGTTGTGATCATGCACGGCTGTGCAAGTGCTGCAGCAGGGACCACCCGCCGCCGGACGGGGCAGGGGAGCCTTCCCAGCCACCCACTCCATGGCCTCACCGGGCTCCCGCAGTTTCCAACCCCGGCATTGGCAAAGGATGCTCCTCTGCCTGTTCGTTGCGGTTATGGGTTGGGTCATCTGTAGAAGGAGCAACGCTTTTCAATTTCCCTGAGGTCTCCTGAGTCCTAAGGGAGTAATAACTCATTGGGATGGTTGGAGCTTGACAGGGACCTGGAGCTTATTGCTGTAATTCCCTGGCAGTATCTTTCACCCTTGGGGCAGGACAAGTAGGAGTTTCTCCCACAACGGGAGTCAGAAATCTTCTCCTACAGGGAACACCCAGCTCTATCCAAGCTCATTCTTTTGGAGCAACACACGTCTCTTTTTTTTTTTTTTTTTTTTTAAAGGGAATTTCTAAGATAAGTAAGAAAGAGACTTGGTAAATGGATTCCTCATTTGCAGGTTGTCATAGCTGTGTCATTAGCATTGCCACTGATCAAATGATCAGATGCAAATGCAAATAAAAGTAAACCAGTGAATATATCTTTGTGTTTAGAAATAGCGATGGTTGGGGAAATCCCCTTCTATTCTTGATCATCAGCCCTGAAAGATTTTGAGGCTGATTTTCCTTGACATTGAGTCAGTGTTATCTTGACAAAAAGGCAGAGAGAATAGAAAGTTGCTTTGTGAGAATATTTTACATCCATTTGAGGCTGTTACGACTGATGATGAGTAACTGCAGAATCAGAAATACTCTATTTTATGGAAATACTAATCTCGTTGTCTTAAAGGTTAATTATTAGCATGCATAATTTTGCTATATTACTCAACTCCTTTTACGATAAGTGCAGCTTTTATGTTATGGTGAAATTAGCTATAAATATATTTCAGTATCTCTAAATATTGCATCTTACATGGTTTCAAAGTAAGCTCAAATGTCCTGATGGAAACCAACTCTGTCCTCAGCAAGGCTTCTGTTAGATGCACAATACCTTTTTCATTATTATCTCGCTCAAGGATGTTTTCCCATGTGACTAAGAAAATGTTTTGTGTGAAGCAGTCTGTAGGGAAAGAGAAAGCCTTTTCTTGGGCGCTAAAGTGCAGGCTTCACACAGCTGCAGGCAAGTACACAGTGTAATGAAGATTGTCAGAACCGTAGGGTGAAGTTGTGCATATCATAATAAGTACTACAGTTCATATTACCACGTCAGACCTGATTTTGGAATATTCTGATTTCAGGTTGCTTGTTTTTGTGCTTTCAGATAATTCTTTTAAAGGTGTCTGTTGATTCAATATATGCTACAGGTAACACTATCAAGGGACCCGAGTCATACAGGGAACTGCACCAGAAGGCATTTTCAAGCTAAATCCTATTGTTCTTCTTGGTGACTTAAACTGTGACAACCCATATCCTTAACGCTCTGGTGTGTAATCCCTGTTGGAAGCTGTGGGGCACGGTGCCCAAATTGTGCTCAGTTAATACCTTAAAAAGTTCCGAACTACCCTAGGGACATCTGAAGAAATCATCTCTGTTCAATGCATTCCCTCAGTTTCTCTTAATGAGAATATTAATATAATCCATGTTAGCGTTCAGTGAAAGTTATTTGGCTTGCTCATCAGCATGTGTGCGTAAATGTGTATATATTTTGCAGAAGAAATATAGATTGTTTACAATATACATAAAAATCCATATAACTTTTTTGCATTTTCAAACTGTCATGCAAATATATATATTATTGTGTGTATATATATATAGTGTGTGTGTGCGCGTATGTGTTTTTTTACGAGAAAGTTATCCTTCCATGTTTCTGTGCGTTCGGCGGGTTGAATGAAGCACCCACGGAAGCTTGCCAGCTAGGCTGACGCAAGCCCCAGGCTCATCCTATAAACATTTACGCTTCTGAGTCACTTCAGTCATGTACAAACACTGGGACGAAAGAGACCTCATGGGTCACTGATTCCATTCCTGTGGTATGACAGGGAAGGCTCATAACTCTTCTCATAAAATAGCCAAGTTTTATTGTAAAGCTTTCTGAGTTTTTGCCTGCCATCCCTCCTGCCGGCAAGTTATTCCATTACCTTGTTCAGTTGACAGTTAAAAAGTCTTCCCTCGTTTTCAGCCTCAGGTTAGTCATGGACAGTTTCTACCAATTTGTTCTTATGTCAATATTGTAAGTACCTCTTCTTCCTCCCTGGTGTTTACCCAATGAGACCAGTCGCGCAGCTGGAGTTATTTATGTGCATTTGCAGCTTTGGGTCCTTGGGGATGGATGTCACCATGTATTTTACTTACCTACAGATAAACAAACAGAATGACTTTACAAGCCAACCCTGTCAGAGTGATTAAAACAAAGCAGAATCCTGAAGTAAATGAGTCTCAGGTTGATAAGGACGGTCTTTGAAACAAGTGTCCTTCAGCATGCTGCTATTTCTGAACAAATGCAGCTGGCGAGCTTTGGTGTTCTGTGATTTATATCAGGACGAGTCTCTTGCTCACATAAAACATAGGATGCCACAGTCCAGTATAGATCTGTTCATCATGAAAGAGGATAGCTGAGCCTGTCTCTTATTTTTCTAGCAATAAATTACATATAAGCTGGCAGAGCTCTTCATTTCCACTTTGGGTCTGAACTGAAGGGACGGTTTTGCACTTTGATATTCTTCACACCAACCAGTGCTGCGCCAAACATGCCGCATTGGTATTCATCCTCAGCTAACTAACTTTTCAAAGAGAGTTTTTCTTTCTTTTATGATCCTGCAATTTCTCTTATAGAACTGAGACAGGCAGGATTTGGAAAATTAGTTTCAGGTCGAACATGTTTACCGGGAGTGAGGCAGAACAGGCTATGGGAGAGCTGGACCCCTTTTCCCCTCCTTCCCCGCTCCGGTCCCCCACAGGCAGCACCCGGCACAGGCGGATTCCTGCGACTTGTGGCACTCTCTGGACAAGGAGGGGAGGAAGGCAGACACCGTATTTCATATGAATTGTCCACCCGGCTTCTCTATCCCTTCTCTGAGGGTTAGGGTGATGTGAGAACATGCGGGGCGAGAGCTGGTAAAGCAGGGAGTGACACGGGAGGAGAAAGGGCGCTGAAGTGTTACAGGCAGGGGAATAAAAGCTGCCACAGGAGATCAGACACACATTGAAATCACATCACTGAACAGACTTAGCAAGGAAACCAACAGCTGAAAGGGACACATCTTTTTGAGGATGCTCTTCATACAGCAGGCTTGATTTGCCATCTTCTAGCTTGTGTTTAATACCTGGATAGACTAGTTCTTATTCTAAAAGACTGCTGCACTGGAATATTTAGTTGGCATTAAATAACTCAGTATTAAAAAAGAAGAAATTCCTAATAAACCAACTAATTTTAAATGGCTGGAAACTGAGCTGAAAAATAACGTGGACAGAAAGCTGTTATGCTGTAAGAGGACTGAGGAAAGAAACTTCCTGATAGCTGTACTTCCTGCTAGTTGCCCAGATTCAATTGTGAGAGCTCGGAAGCAGAAGGTTGCTGGTGGCACAGCAGTACTGAAGGTGGCATTTTGGGCAGCACTGCAATACACTTGAAATAACCTCGTAGTAAATGAAGTAAGATTTTCGTAAGAATGCTGGCATCGCAAACCTGCTCTCTGTAGCTCTAGTAGAAGGCTGTTGGCAGCCTCATCCTGCAATGCCGGGTGATTTGTGCAGCAACTTGTAACAGCAGTTAAGCAATGAAATCAGGTGCCCTTCCCTGAGGCTACAGATGAATCACCGAATTACAGGGAGGGCAATGAGATTGGGAGTAGAGTTGCATACACACTAGTGAAGAAAGGAGATGGGAGAAGCTGGGGTGGACAGTCATCACTGAGCCCAGAGAATGTGTCTCGATGTTTTTGTTTAAGTAAAACGTAACTAGTGGTAACTGGAGGATAAAGATCAGGATCCCACATCAGAAGTTGTTTGGGCAAGAGTCGGTTGAGAGTAGTTTAGCGCGTGGATATCAGTGAAGTTGCACTGACGTAACATTTTGTGCCATAGGAAGGAGGCCCCAGATCTGTTCCCCTCCTGGTTACCTGGTTTCTAAATGGAGCTTCCTTTGTTAGTCACCCGTAGCTTCCTGATATTCATAGTTTAAATCACCTGAATAAAATTCAACTATGTCGCTCTAATTGTTGGTAGTATTCACAAGGGTTTATCATAACCTATTCTTACGCACAGCTAGATAACATAGAAAACATCCACTAGATTTTTCCTCCAGGTGCTTACATAGTCTGGGTTTTCCTGGCAGAGCATGCAGAGGTTTTCAAGTGAAATGTGACCTGTTTTGTAGCTTCACAGCATAAGATTCCCAGGGATGGGATATTTTCGTGCTGCATTGTCAAATGACTGGTTGTGACACACTTCATAAATCCGGCTGTCACCGACAGTGATCCTTGATGTGATAAAACAACCAATACAGGCTCAGGCAATGAAGTAGGAGGAGAGAAGGCTGAACATAGGCCGGAATTTTCTAATTGATGCCTGAAGTTACACCTCCAAGCACGTCCTTGCACACCTTCGTTTAGTTAAGGCTTCAGAGTGTGAAGTGTCTGCGTTCCCTGTTTGGGAAAAGTGTGTGAGAATTGTTTCACTTTCAATTAAAATGCAACTACCGATGGCAATAGAAGCACTGAACAAAAGAATAAACTATGGGGTGAATGCCTAGACTGGGATTTTCTCAGAAAAATAGCTAACAACTTTATTTTGTCCAGCCCTGCACCGATGTGCCTTCCCACCACGAGCAGGTGATTTGTTATATGCTTCCACTGATAGAGCACAAATGCAGAGCCTGGTGCTGTAAATGTTTTACCCAGGCGTTCGGTCAGGTCTGATATACCCAGGAGGGGCAGTCTCCTGGACTGTCTGCACCCTCCCTACCATCTGCCAGGCAGTTACAGGGGCATTTGGCCAACCCTCCTGTTCTTGCTTGGTTGGTAACGTCTGGCTACATCAAAGGGGGAGATCCTCTGGCCCATCAGTGTTTGCAATTCATAGATGTACAAGCGTTGAAGTGTAAATCATGGTAGAAACATACTGATGTGCTTTTTTTATGCCTACTGTATTTCTTATCTAGGTGAACTGTATACTTAATTCCTACTAGTTTCTAGTGGAAAAAACTACGCTAGCTTTTTGCTTTCCGTAGCACTTGCAAATTTGTCCATCATGTCTGATACCATTTCTTAGAATAGTTTCAATTTCTACATACTGAAATGAGAAATCCATATAAGACATGAATGATAAACATTTTTAAAAATTAAATGGCTAACACTTATGCTCTTGAGTCCATATTCAGCACTGCATTTAGGCTCAAATTCTGAATCAGTTTCCCATTGATTTGAATGTTGAATTGGTTACCAAAATACGCACTAAAAACCTTAACATTAAGCACTCAGTGCTTCTTAAAAACTCAACAAAATTGTAGGCTTTCTATAAAAATAAATTCCAGCATCAGTTTAAAAATAAAATGTATTTGAAAGAAAATTATGAAGTAATCTTATTACCCCTACATTGGGCCTGTAAAGTAGCATGGCTTTTAGCTAAAACGCTCAAACAGATCTTCATTGCCAAGGTTTTGCTCTTTGATACGAGTTACAAGTTTGTCCTGTGGTTTCAAAGGTGACTGTCTTCACCTTTCTGGGTTTTGTACCAGTTTCACATCCCAACCCCGTGTTCTCCTTTAAACATCATCAGACTTTAGGCCCCAGTTCAGGAGGCACTCACTGAAGTTAAGCACTGAGAGGCGAGGTCTAGAATCCAGACTGCTGATCTGATGGGTAGAGGTATGGAAAACTATTAATGGGGGGAAAGTATCTTTAAAAATAATGGGAACATTATTCTTTTTAATTAAAATTTACAGAATAGGTCTTTAGCTTAGAAGAAAAAATACCGTAGCCTACAGATACTGGCAATATATAATTCTTTTGTCTCTGCAAAGGATATTTTTATTATAAATAAATATCCTGCTTTGCAATACCGTGACTTCATTCATATCTTATTCTTTAGCATAATTGCAAACCAAATAGCTTATACAGCAGTTACAGGGGTGCCTCTTTTTTTTTATTCCACTGTATTTTGATCTGTAGGTATTATGTAGGTATATTATACGTATGAGCTGAAATGTTCATAAGAGCCTACAGGCTCTCATTCAAATGAGCTAGTGCCAGTTCGGTCCTCTCCTCGGAGCAGGAAACCTCTTGCAGCCAGTGTAACAGCCCTCCCTCTACAGATTTCCTATCCAAAATGAGATACTATACTTTCCTTTTCACTGATAAGATATTTTTGAGAAAGGTTTCACATCCAAAGCGTCTTTGCAAACCGTTCTTGGAGTTCTAAAATAAACATATTTCTTTATACCTGTAGCTCAAAATCAATCCAGATTTGTGTTTTTTTCTAAATACTTACCATGATCTAATACGGAAACAACTGAGCCATTGGCAAGTGATCCAAATCTGCACATCAGTGGCAATTCTGAATAGGGTCTGCATTATTGTGCTGTAATTAAAGGAATGAGAAAAACCTCTGCTGATGAGTGTCCCTGGCTGAGAACAGGGATTTCATAACTGGGCACTCTGTGGGTTTGAGGTAGGTCAGAGTAACTTCGTGATGGACAAAACCGCGAATCGTCATAAGAAATGTTATTCGTGGCAAGGCTAGTTCATTTATCAACTCCCGTTTACCAAGCCTCATCATAAGAAGATCTAGTTTCCTTTGGTAAAATACAGCAGGAAGTCATTTTTGAATATTTTCTAAAATATATCTAAGAATTAGGGTGTGATGCTATTGTGGATAAAGTTAAGCAAAAAGGATACAGCTGGCTCTTGGTACCTTGCAGCGGAATAAAAACCAAGTCAGAGGTCACTCTGGTGCTCTGAAAGCGGGTTGGGATTCAACATCAGTTATCCAGATGTATCTGTAATATTCAATATATCATCATAATTTTATGCAACAAAATGATGATATTGAAGTAGACATGATGTGAAATTAGAGCTATTGGGAGACTTTTCCAAAGAACAATAGTTTTGCTTTTATTTCAACAGGACTGAAATATATGCTATTTCTTATAAGAGCAAGCAGCAAATAGTATTTATTATCCTTTTGATATGAAGCCATTACTGGAAGCCATCATCATCACATTTCAGGTTACTTAATCAGCTCTGTGAACTGATAACCCACATAAATAATTGCCTCACTGCTGCCAATAGTGCTCTTGGCACACTATGAAAATAACATTGTTCCTTATGAATTAAACCACAATCATATTTTAAATGACAGATTAAAGGCTTTCTTTAGGTACCTTGAATACTTCCAAACTGAGCAAGCGAGAAGAGACCTACCGTTTTGCAGGTATGTGATATAGGTGAACTACGGTTGAGCTCCCTGATGGCACAGAAAGGAGATGCATGTGTCCAAACATGCCAAGCAAATGCAGATGATGAAAAAGAAAGATTAACTGCTGAAGAGCCACCTGCTCTTCAGAGCATTCCAGCTATCAGGCACACCCCAGCCGATACTGTAATGCTCGGCAGCATAGCCACGGGACTTCAGGCAGGGGCTCCATTATCTGCTTGGCTCTTTTCCTTTCCTCTGCAGAGCGGCTTACATCTACGGCATTGTGCAAGATGTTCACCTTTCATTAATATCCCTCGCTTTTGCACTCATTTCTTTCAGTTTGAGCCTTTTCCCCTTGTCTCCTTGTTGTTGGAAATGTCCAAAATAGCCATAGCTCAAGCAAAATGATTGGTCCCACTATTTTTTGATATTACATTACCTAGTTATCCTTGGCAGGATGTGTGCTCGTAGCCCTCCTTTCACTGCTAGAGGTGAGAGAAAATGTCTGTCCTGAAAGAAGTTCTGATACGTCAGTATTTCTTCTCATCCTAAATTATGACAAGAAATCAGGAGAGAGACACCAGCCGTCCTGGTACTACCAAAAGCTGTGCATGGACAGAAGCTATAGGACACTTAACGTATATATAGATAAGGCAGCCAAGGGAAGGGATCTCCAGACAGGAGGGGACAAGGTTTTGCCAGGAGAGGCAGATGCTCTACTTTTGGACAGCCCGGTCTGAGTGTCGCTGAGGGGTGGCCCAGCAATATCACCTGGAGGAGCTCAGCTTGGCACATTTGCTCTCGTAGCAGAAGGTCGGGTTCCCCGTGGGCAGGGAAGCTGCCTTGAAACCCCACTTGCAACCCAAAAGCCTCAAGGGTGAGAAGTTCCTGGAAATTTCAAATCGGAGTTGGCATAGTCTTTTTGGCGGCATTTTTCACTAAAACAAAATCAAAAGATGGCATTTGTGACTAGAATTAAGTCCTTTTTATATTATGCCATACTCTCATATGAGATCACACGATCTTTTGTGAGTTGCAGCCCGGGTGTTTCAGCCCTCCTTCCTACTCTGTATTTATGGGGCTTTTCTGATACATTGTGTGGGAAAGAGAAGAGACACTTGCTAGTTTGGGAGATGAGATCTGGCCAGGGATCTCAGACCCGCAGAAGGGTATGAGGAAAGAGACACCTGAACTTAAGTGTTCTGCAGGGAAAAGTGATTTCATACTTGACTCAAATGGAAAGATTTCATTTAAGCTTTTCCACTTTTCTTTTGCGACGCTGTAGAACGCTGAAGTTCTACAGAAAATAATTTCTCTCTGAAAACTTTCTGGCCTGATCTGCTTGTTAAAATCTGTGTTGCTGTATTCCATTCAACCCTCACGGCGTGTACAAGCACTACCTACACTGGCAAGGGAGATGTCAGCTTTAGGGCAGGTACCTGAGCCTCAGTAGGCAGTTGCCCCAGTCATCTTAAAGAATTACCTCTAGATGTCACTCATGAACCCTTCTCTTATTCGAGGGATTTAAATAAGTAGTTAGGACACCTCTGACAGAGAAACCCTTCAATCACGCTGCTTGGTTACTGAAATATTTGTATCATGCACTCCTTTTTTGCACTGCTAGAGTCAGATAAAGGCTGAAGGCAGAGAAGGCACTTGGTCAGCCGTGCAGAGCTGCCTTGGCTCACATAGAAAATGAATTTAAAGTATTGATTAAAATAGAGAAAAACTTAACCTTGGTCAGAATAAATGAAGACTGCAGTAGTCTTTGATGCTGATTGAACACATTGGGAGAGCTCAATATGAAGTTGAAAGGCTGTTGATTTATTTAAATAACCGTACCATATTAGTACATCTTAGTAACGGGTACAGATGCTTGGTATAACATTTTCTAGCCCGTGATTAAAGTGACTTCAGTTGCTATTTCTGCACATGGTAAGGTTCAACAGAGCAGACCCCTTCCAAAAAGTAAAGAATTTGGTAGATGTTTTCAATGGATTCTCAGTTTTTTAATAAAACATGAAAATCTTTTGCTTGCTTTTTGTAGTAATTAAAAAATTCATTCAAACAGATCTATGCTGTTCCTTCAATGAGGGAAAAGTGCTCATATGGAAAAAGATATAAAAGAAAGAAAAATGTCAGTGAGAAAATTTTGGGCACCTTTAGCAGTAAGTATGGTTTCTGAGGTTTTCACAACCTTACCCATAGTGAGTAGGATTTTATTCTGCAAAGAATTGAGCTGAAACCAGAGACTGTCCTAATGGAGTAAAACACTTTGTGTCTAAGAGTATATGGATTCTTGTACAAGCTGTGGCTGATAACTTCCAATTTATCTCATGTTTAGAAAAAGCTTGGCTTTCCATTGTTCCAATTCAAATGTTGATTGAGTGATGTGGTTTCCCACAAACCCTTCATTAAAGCTTTTGGGGGTTCACTTAGTCGTGAACTACTTGAAGGACATTTTCTTCAATGTTATCGCTAATATCCACCTTCTGTTGAAATCAAAATTAGTATGTCTGATGTCTGCATTCCAGCCAGGACTTCCAGGGGCTGGCAGTCAGAATGGACAAGATACTAAAAAGATTCCTATCGCATAGTAAACAAAGCTTTTAAAAATAAATAGGGGGTAATGAATGTCTGGCAGCATAAAGCAAACACATTTGCAGATCATACAACAATAAAGACAATTTGAGTTTATCACATAATTAACCTCTTAATGTGTGTGAGTGGGTATGTATACATTTTTATATATATAAAAAAATGTGTTGATTGTTGCCCTTTTATTTCCATTTGCTTTGAAAAACAAGGTCCTATATGGAGAGTTCAGCAGCATAATAATTTGGTTTAAATGTACTTTTATTACTAGAAGTGCAAGGGACAATAAATCACTTGCAACCGTACTGCAGTTGCTTATGGCCAACAGATTTCACAAGTGCAATTCAAAAGAAATGGAAGCTGCGGTTTGATGTCATAGAAATTTTAAAGTTACTTAAGTTTTATATGTAAGGCAGGAAAAAATACTGTATTGGGTTGAGAGCACCTATAAAAATCTTCAGAATATTTCTGAAGAGTTAATCTTACAATGTTTACATGTATGTGTAAATAGAACCAGACTTTTCTAACAACACTTGTGGAGAAGAGCAGCAGCATCTCTCAAGTGTTAAAAAGCGGTAAACGTGTCTGTGCCAGAGGAAAAACTTGAGACGCGTTGACGGATTGAGCCAGCCTTCTTCTCTGTCTGTGTCGATGCCCCCCGATCAGTCTGTTGTTGTGCCGAGCTGGTAACTATGAGGTTACCCATAATGATTTGAAGACACAAAGTTCAATCTCATCTTTGTTTCTGATTTGATGATTATTCACACAGGTGGGCATTTGCTGTTACATTTATATTCCCAAATGTGTTTGTAGGCACCTCTGTGGCAATGGCAGGATGTTGCTTATGGCTGAACAAGGATTTTTTTGAGATATACCAGTTTGGCAGAAGGCTTCTTTGGAGCTTGAAAACACTCACTCACTGATAGATGCCCAACAGCAGCCATCTGCTTTCCTAGGGTCCATAGGGAGATGGTAAGAGGTTTTGTTCCTGCTGGGGAGAAGGATAAAGTGATACGAGCTTCCTGTAGCTGCACCTGCAGATGAAGGAGCTCGTGTGGCCGCTTTCTCAAGCACAGAGACAGAAGGAGAAATATCACTTACAGTAGGCAGATCCGTAGGGGAGTTTTGCTGCAACTTTGCCTCTTCCATGTCTGTTTTTTTGCTGCTGTTGAATCGTGAACACTGCCTCTGGTCCCTAAAGATGCTTGGCTGCTTTGCACCCAATGGTCTGAGTTCAGCACCCAAAACACCCCTGGGTCTTAGTCATTAAGTGATCACAAATCAGCTACGGCAGCGTAAAAGACAGGGGAGTCCTTCACCTGTATCCCTGAAGACAGGCAATTGCTAGAGAGACAGTCGTTAGCCATGGCAATACACAAGTCCCCATCTTGCAAATAATACTGATATCTCTGTCTCTCTACTTCAAAAAACCATAGGCACAAAGAGAAATGAGGGATTAAAAGTCAGATTGTTAAAATATCATACATTAGTCAAAATAATAGGAAAGTAAAGGAAGTGGAAGATCTTGGAGGATCTGAAACTCAGAAAAGAAAATTAGTTCGTATGTACCCTGCAGGATGCCAGGCTGACGCGAAGGAATTTATCCCGCTGCTGAAACGCTTCCTTCTTCCCGCTTCTAGACATGGATTGCTCTGTCGGGGTTTGACGCAGGGAGGTGGGGGCTTGAGCTTTCACAGGGCAATGGTGAGGTCCTGGGGATGCGGCGAGGAAGGTTAGTTCATTTTACTTCTAAAAACCTGGAAGTTTAGATATACAAATAACACCCATACTGGAAAAATATTTCATTTGCAAAGTTAAGTGCTCCAGACTTAGGACATTTCTGGACTCCACAGGATTCATCCTTCTCTGCTGTGACTGATAAATGGCCAAAGGGTGTGTGAAGAATGCGCTGAGGAGGATGAAACTAACCAAATTAAAAAAACAAAAGCCCTGACAACAAAACTGTCTGCTCATTCCTATACCACAGAAATGATTAGAAACTGTTTCCAGGCTCCTGGAGTGATTTCTTTTTGCAAGAAAAAGCTGGAAATAGTACAAATCTGGTTCATTATCTTATCGTAATTATGCAGTTACTCAAATGATGAAAACCATTTCTGAAATGATTTGTTGACGCAGCGATCTTTGAGGCTTTTGCTGCTGTGCGGGGATGCCGGATTGTTTTTAGCTTTGGCATGGCGGGCTGAAGGTGGCAATCAGACACCCCAGGAAAAACCTACTTAAAGAAAAACGGATCATGTAATTAGAGATTATATCATAACGAATGTGCACCGGGGGACAAAATTAACCTTTGTGCTATCGCACGGACTTGAGCCACTTGACTGTCTGAAGTGTAGCAGCAGCAGGTCGCTGGGGAGATAAGCTGCAGTGAGCAGAAAAGCAGTCGGCAGGGGAGGGGGATCCGCAGGTCTCTGCTGAGCCAAGAATGGTGGGATGCAAGGTCTGGAGCCGCTGGGAACATGCAGGAGGGGACACTTCCGCCTGTTCTTTTAAGGTTGACACTTCTGTGCTCCTCCCTCCTTTTTAGCCTGTTTCACCCACCGTTGGTGCCCCTTCCCCGTCTCCTCCGTTCCCAGCCTTCCCTTATTACTCTGACATTTAACAGCGCTTGGCTGTTATCACTAATGGGATGGAGAAATGCTTTGGTGGTACGTAGCCAGGTCATGCGGGGGTGGAAAGGGGGAAGGGAGGTCATTTTTGTATTCCTGCGCGACCAAGGGCTGTGGTTACTTGTACGCAAGCTCTCAGCGGGATGCGGAGGTCCCAGCGGTGGAGGAGATACTGGACATGCTCGTGCTGGGGTGCTGGCAGCGGTGGCATGATGAACCCAACGTAGAAAGCGTTGATGATAAGCGCGGCCAAAGGCAGGAAGCGCCTGGCCGTACACCCCAGGCGTGTGCTGGGGGTGGCACTTCAACCCGTGTTCCTCCAGCCCCACCACATCCCCTCTCCGCCCTCTGATCTTGCGAATGAGGGGGCGGGTGTGCCAGACGGAGGGCACGGGCCTTCTGCTCGGCACGTGGGGCTGCTCCCGGCGCTCCAGCTTTCGGGAAGACGCGCTAGCAGCATGCGCTGTGCAATGCCACTTCAAAGCAGGCTCTGGCAGCGAGGCAGGGAATTGTCTGGCGGGATTAAGCCACATTGGAACCATTTTGGAAAGGGTTTGAGTCTTTGATTCTTTCGTTTACAAATCTGACATCAAAGCAAAGTCCTGGTGTCTGTCAGATATGTCCTTCGTCCCTAGATAGAGATAAAACAGCCTCCTGTCAGTCAGATAACACGATAATTAGACAGTGTGATAATGCATTTATCCTGGTGCTTACAATCCTTGATCATATATTGCAATTACGTATACAGGCCACAGCAGCCAGTGTCTTTAATTATAACCTTGATGGCAAAATGATAGGAAGAAGGAATCTTCCTGCGGGTAGAAAAATGAGGCTTTTAGTTCATTTTTATAGATCCTCACCGAATATAATAGAAGGGATCAATATGAAAGTCTTTGCCAGAGTGTTTGTGTGAACCGACAAACGTGTTTATAAAGAAGCAGCGGTGTATGGGTATTACATTAATATAGGCCAGATATTAGAGCAATATGAGATAGGTACCAACCTAGATAGTAACAGCAGATAGCACAGCATTTAATTTTTATGTTAATCTGCTGCCCAGAAAATTCATTTGTAAGTGCATATAGTAATATTATTATTGAGATTTATTAAGGGCAGGTTTTCAAGCGTAAATAGAAGACTTAAAGATTTCTCATTCATTTAATCAGTAACTCCTAGGATGCTTTGCAAATCTCAGCTAGAGAAAAACAAATAGATTATAGATTATTATATGCAGCAAATAGGTAATAATCTATTTGCTGCAATAACCTGCTTCTGTACTTGAGTGGAGAAGGTTCCTGGATCAGGAACCTGATGGCTTACACCTAGTCTAAGAGTGTAGTTTTTCTTGCATATCACTTAACTGCAATTATATTTTTTGAGTTATTTGTGCATTATGAAGCCCTTGATTGAAATAAACGAAGCAAGGGTAGGCAGTGGATGTTGGGAAGCAGGAATTGGTTGTAAAAAGCGGCAGTCTTAGGGTTCATAACTCTGATTTTTGGAGTCACAAAGACCCTGTTGAGTGGTGCGTGTCTGGCTGCTGGGCCAGCCCAGGTTCTCTCACTGGCCAGTCCAGTGCTGCTGTCATACAGAAAAGTGACCAGGTACCCACGTCCCTTGCTGGTCCTGGTGACTGTGCCTGGGAGAGTACCAGGACCGGAGGCGGCACAGCCTGGGCATCTGCTTGGCTCTCAGGAGTGAAGGACAGAAACATAGAGGAAAGGGAGAAATGTAAAGTGAGGATTTTCCCAAGGGAATGGTGGAAGTGCCCCTCCTGGTTCTTTTGGATACTGGAAAGTCTCAGCTGTTAGGAAGTGGTGAATGGTTACGCAGTGAAAATCAGGCCTCTTTAAATAAGATAATAAGAAAATAAGATACTCCAAAAACCGAAACACCTGGGAAAAATGGCCACTTTAGGAAAATATAACTTAAGTGTAGATATAATCAGCTGGTTACAGAAGGCAACTAAACCACATCTAGAAGTGTTAGAACATGGACTTACCTATTTCGGGACAGGACCTGCATCTGAAGCTCTAGGTCCCTATTAGCATCTTCACTCTTGTAACTCTCCCAGGGCAATTAGTGTGTTCAGCCACAGATAAACACAGCGTTAAGTAAGGCAGGACGAGAAGAAACCTTCTTGGCTGTGGCTGTGCATTTGCTTAGTAATGATCAGCACCGTGAGTTCTGTTGGCGTTGTTTGTTTCTTGTGCTTCAGTAGAGAACTATGTGTTTATCAGCTTAAAATGGCCCCTCAGCCCCGCCATCAGGAGTTGGGAGTTCTTCTCTGCATCTCGTATTCTTGTAGGGCCTCTCCTCTCTCTCCTTATGCCACTGCAGGGCTTTCCTCTCTAGCTTCCTCGTGGGCTCTTCCCAGCAATAGTGTCCTCCAGCTCATCCTCTGTGCCTGCTTAGTGTCCGAATAATGTAATTCCTCGTTGTCAGCAAATCAAGATGCATGGTGTATTTGGGAAATCAGGCTTGCTAGGCAGCTGAGTCTCTACTGCCTATGTCCTAAATCCAGGTGACTGCTTAAGTAAATTGTTATGGCTCCTTGAATGATAAGCAGATCTGAGGAACTTGGGTTGCTAGCATGCACAGTCAGAAAAGACCCATGAAATACACTGTGTATTTGCAAAACAACTTACCAACATGGTTAGTAAGGCTTGTGCATAGGAAAACCCCTTCCAGATTGAAAGGCCAGGGTTTGGACCCTAGGGACATTCAGATGACACCATAGATGGTCTTGCAGTTCCTCTGCAGCAGTCCTTTCTTGCTCCCATGTTTCCACCCTAGAGCACCAGCCAATGGGTCTGTAGAACCTCAGAGGAGATAAAGATTCCCATAGCAAATCTCCGTGGAAATTCCCCCTCCAAAATTAGGAGATGAGTCTGTACTGGAGAACCACATACATGCATGGGAAGGAGCTATAAAGCTTTTCTTACTGTCTTCCTCCTTTGGTGCATTGTGTGAAGCATTTTCTTCTAGAGTTTAATCTTACAGCTACAATGCACTACCTAAAAGAATACGGGTCACGTAATTTACTCACGTAAAATTTCCATTTTAATTTTTAATTTCCTCCATTTAGTAGAGGAAAATGACTATGTAAAAAAGAAGAGAAAAGCTTTGTGACTCAGTGATTCCTTTCGAGATGAAGTTTCTATCATAAAACCCAAACCACGTCTTCATGCCACTGGGAACCTAGATTAACATTTAAAATCAGCTAAATGGACCACTTTTCAGCAGTCAAAAGGGCAAATGAAAAGACACAAAAATCAGAAAATCTTCAGGGCAAGGGGCATTTATTTTGTGGGAGCAAACCTGAAGCAGACATTATAAATTTCTATTCTATGAAAAATAGTGATGGGAATTGCTTAACTAACTACCTGTTTTGGTACATTATTGTTGACTCCTTATTGCAATATTAAAGTGTCAAGTGGATTCAGCCAACCAATCTAACTTTGTATGCCATATGTAAGTGTGTATATATGTAAATATATATGTGTAAATATATATATATGTAAATATATATACATATACATAAAAGCAACTGGTAAATGCAGTATTTCATGTTATAAATCATTCTTTCAACCATCCATTCCAATAACACCCAATGCTGCAGATCTCGTAGAATATTCTTAGTTGGCTGTGGGTGTTGCCTTTGTGGTCATGGCCCTGTGGGGGTGGATTGGCCTTCAAATACCTGGGCTGAGGAGCTGCAGGGGGAAGAACACCGCGTCTTTGGTTCTTGCAGTGAGGCAAGGGGATATTTATCGGTAGCTTCCATGAGGTTAGGAATTGCCTCATGAATATTTACATGTGAAAAGAGATACATTGTGCAAATATATCCAGGACACCAGTTTACTGCTCTGGCATCTCTCTTGGTTTGAGATAAACAGGAAGCTCCCAGAGAGGCAAACGCTGTTCCTGGTGAGGACAAAAGAGTGAGAAAACTAGCAAGTGAGCAGGCTGGAAGAAGGCTGGAGTAGGTGTTATGCAGGGAATGTGTTTCCTTTGCTCCTGGAAGAGTGGGAAGAGGAAGAGGTAGCAGCCATTGTGAAGGCAACAACAGATGTAGTTGAAGCAGCTGCAGGGGATATAGGGCATAGCTCCAAAATGCTGATCTATATATAACATAGAAATAGCGATAATACTGAAAATAACAAAGTAAAGCTGGGGAAATGTTGAATTATGGGGCTGCAATTCCAACAAGGGCTTCTGGTTGACTTACCAGACCAGAGTCCCTGGACGGTGGTGAAATTGTGATTCTGTAGTTCACAGTTGATGATTTGAGTTTTTAATACGCATCCCTGCTGTATTGATTGTTGATCACTTAGTAGAAACAACCTGCCATTATACAGTTAACTGCAAGCTGCACAACACCACCTAAAAAAAAGGTTCCTCTATTTGACTTGCACCTAAAATCAGCAAGACGTACCTGGCACCTTGTGGGCCTGCGCAGGACTATTATCTTCATTCCAAACATGCTACAGTATGGCTCCATGCCTACCCTAATTAGGAATAATTAGTTCAAGCATTGGTGCAGCTGTACAGCTTTTTGTGTCAGAACTTCACCGCATACCTTCATTAACTCTGCTTTTACACTGATGCTCCACGGTCTCCCGTTTCACAATGTGGACTCTTCCATGTGCAGCTGGGTATTTGCTCACCAAAGTTTTTTTGCATTTCTTTGTGTTCCTGGGAGAGCGCGACTTTTAGGCTTTCCAGTCACAGTTTCCCTTTCTGCTGCCTGGCGCCCCAGAAGCTGGAAGGGCCCAATTCCACATCACAACCATTTGGTGAATCCTGATAAACCATCAGACTATTTACCTTTATTGTTCCTCCAAGCTGGATTATATGTGTTCTTGAAAGTCACCATCTTTATATTTCATTGGAGATGAGAAGGATTAAATAAATAGCAGTGGTGGATCTTTAGCCCTGGTAAGAAGATCTGCAGGGCTAGAAGCTTTCCTTCATCTGAGATGATGTGGCTTTCTCAATTAGGCATATATCTTGAGTAGTAACCATAAACCATTTGAAAACTGGATCTGTCCTTTGGTATGCTACTGCTTTCAGTTACTTTTTGCAGAGTGCAACCTATCTTTTACATCAACCAAACAAGCCACGATTGTCCTGAAAAGTTCCAGGTTTCGCTCAGCAAAAATCATGGACCCTAGGGTCCATGAGTGAGCATAGACGTGAGTGAGCATGTTCCGCCAGCCCTGGGGGCCTCTGAAGGTGGAAACGCTCTGGTTCCAGTGGCTGTTTTCCCAGATATACTTCAGGTATTTCCTCTTCTCTGAGCAGTCTTAGACTCCGGATCCTTTCCTTTTTTAACTGCAGTATTTTGGAGCATCTCTGCTCCCTCTGCTTTCTCCTCCCCACTTGTTGCTACAGGCTCTCTGAAGCCTGCTGTGTTTGAGTAGGCTCTTTTTCTTTAGACCCCCTCTTCAGCAGCCTTTCTGCCATTGCTTTTTAAAACATTTTTTCCCAAGTTGATCCAAGGCTAAAGAGACAGACATGAAGAAGAGCAAAGTCCGTTCCCAGCAGCAAAAGCATCACAGGTTAGGTTTTCAAGTCCTGAGATGCGTGCACTTGGATTTCGTTGTGTGCACAGCTTGGACAAGTTGCGAATTGTCAGGGAAAGTTCTGCTGGTGCCGTGCAGCCCCAGGAACGTGTCGGGAACATCACGTGGCTTCGCTGTTTGACAGCAGATGCCTCCAGAGGGGCATTCAGAGAGGCCAGGAGAAGGAAGTGGGTCAGCTCCTCATTGTGTGGTGGGGCCTTAGCTGGAAGTGAGGGCAACTAGAGGAAGCTGTTCTGTAAAGTGAGAGTCGGTAATGTCTGTCAGCTTCCATGAAGATATTCAGCAGAGCCTCAGGAGTGGCACTTCAGAATGGGAAAGGACTCCTATTCGGAACTCTCCAACCTCTCAGACATTTTTTTAATCTGTTTTTAAGCTTTAGTGACTAAAAAATTCCAAATATCTTTCAAGAAGCAACACTGATTAAAAAATGGGCCTTATTTAGATTTCATTTTTGATCTGATCCTTACAGGTGCAGATGTTTCACGTTTGACAGGGGAGGAACTTTGGTACAGCCTATTTTGTTAGGCATGCTACAGAAATACGAAAGGAAAGTTTGTCTTGGTGAGAAAAAGTTTTTTTGAAGTCAGCTAGCTTCCATCTCTTGAACATCATTTGGCAGACCTCTAAACAAATAGGATACCACCTGTCTGAACTTCACATTAACTGGTTGTGTTGCTTCATGATGCTCTTTAGTGTAGCACAAGTCAGAGAATCAGGGCTTACAGCAACACCAACATGACAAATTGGGGCCTTCAGCGTTTCTACAATTACCTTTTCCGTATTTCTTTTTTTTAAAACAAAATTTATATTTGGAGCCCAAGCAAACATGACAGCATCACTTAATCACCTTTCTAATCATTCCCTTTAAAAAATGATTCCTTTTATTTTGTCCTCCAGCCAGGAGAATTGAGTTATAAAACAGCTTAACACTAATTCTTCTTACTTTGACGAGGCCTAATCAAATTCATACCTCTTCGAGTAAGCTGTTAAAAGCCACAGTTAATCAATGTTTTGGCCAGTACGTCCTCATTAAGAAATGTTATTTTTACCGAGAAATAAACCACACTCCTTAAAACTAAACGCATAAAGCAAGCACGCACCGGTTCGCTTTTGCGATCTTCAGCGGGGCCACGGTACTTACACAGCACATAGTTCACCCAGAGCTGTGTGAAGTGGTTTATTCTGCTGAAAATGTACTTCGCCTATGACTCTTCTAAAAAGAGGATTATTGCCCATGGGGCATTGTATTAGCGGGGCTGAGACATCCTGATTCCAAACAGTCATTAAGCAAATCAGAGGTAATTTATACTGTGGTGAACAAACTAATGCAAAGCCTGGCAGCTGTCTGGCCCTTCCAGTACGCCTTCAGACAAAACTTTGAAGGTCGGTTCGGGAGCAGTTTCTCTTACATTGCGTTGTTGTTGTGACTAGAGGAGGACAGTCAAGTTCGGAGGCAGGCCCCGATCCAGCAGAAGTTTAAAGATCTGCATAGTTTTGAGCATGTGAGCAATCCCATAGGAGTCAATGAGGCTACTTTAAATGCTTAGAATTAGGCATGTGCTTAAGAGCTTTGCTGGACAGGAGCCACGGTAAGCACCAGCCCCAACTGTGACCTAAAATTAAAACTGGAACACTTTAAAGATTAATTAAGGCCTTGTCTACATGGGAAAAATTGTTCACTGTGGCATGAGAAACTTTCTTCTCATGGGGTTTGTGGCCCAACTGGATTCAGACCATTTACAGTGGAGTCGGCTCTTATGAGGTTTCCTGACCGCATTCGGAGGTGTGGAGAGTTTGGGAACGCACCCAGTGTTTGGAAGCACCCAACGTTTCATTCACCAGTGCATATGAAATTTGCGTGCCTTCGTAGTCATCTTTATGATAGTATCGGCCTTTCAACTCTTGGGAAAATGGCAGAACCACTCAAGTAGCCAGAAAGCAAACAAATAGACACATTACATACCTCCCTTCTTCACCACAACTATTGAAACCCCTAAATACCGCAAGCCGAAACTGTTCTCCTTTTAAAGCTTAGGGGTTGAAGGGCTTGGAAATCTCTGGATCTCACTCTCTTTCCCAGAAGACATCTACTTTAGCACTCTGGAGGGGCTGTAGAGTAGACGTGAATTACATTTGCATCAATTTGTTGCCCCTTTTGTCTGCCAGAAGAGAAGGAAAGGGAATTGGTATGTACAACCAAGGCACGATGGATTACTAAACATCATGTCCCAGCAAATAAGCCAATCACTTCATGCCTGTGGCACAGCGCCGGCCCTGCAAACCCATTCAGCAAGGGAACGGTGGGGAAACAGAGCCCTGTGCCTGCAGGAAACCATGAAGCGTGATGAAAGGTGGTTGTTTTGGTCTTGGATATGAAGGACCACAACAACTCTGAATGTGAACAGAGAGATTTGTATGTGCTGTTTTCATTTTTTTTCCGTGGGAGGACTAGTTTGTGTTTGAGCGTCTTTACAGTGAAAACTGAAGTCAGCTGCTTCGTTGTGGCACGTACGTGGAGCCTTCTTCCTTCCCCAGGGTAAAGGAACACTGCGTCAGTGCTTTTTGGGGGATGATGTGCATATACCACTTTAACGTTCAAAGAAAGGCAGAGAGTTTTTAGTGACTCAGTGTCCCTTCTGATTTGGCTACATTGAACTTTGTCTCTTGGAGTCGAGGCCCTTTCATCTGTATCACAGCAGAACTGGACAAATCTGCCGTAGTAGCTGATGGCCACTGATGGCCACCCTTCACCTTTAGAGACCAAACGTTTGCTTGCTGTCAGGGTGAGTCGTCCTTCAGATGAAGAAAATGCTCAACCTGAATTAGCAGTTCAGCTCTGCTGTGGCCCGAGACAGCTTATGATAGAAAAGATCTCTGGGTAGCTGAAGGTACATGTGTCTGCATTTTCGATATTTTTATATCAGTTTCTTTACAATGGTTTGGCTATTAGTTGGTATGAAGAAGCCAGCTAGTGGGTAAACAGAGAGAAATAATGATACCTAGTGCTCATGTGCTGTCTTGCATTTGTAAAGTGCTTTGCAGACCCGAGGAGTAATTCATTTCTGCTGGCTTCCATGTACGCGTACATCTCAAATCACTTTGTACAACTCGTGTATGATTTTATCCACTAAATAAATGGGTCTCAACTGTGCCATTTAGCCAGAGCTTCCTAGAGGGGGTTGGGGGTGGCAAATGGAGCAGTGGAGCAGTTTGCTGTGAGCTTACAGAAGGACGGCGTTTGTCTTTCTGCTCTGTATCCTTATAGACAGAGGGTCACACTCCCAGCTTTTACTGCAGACCTCGTGGGACCCTCTTCTGTCCCTAAATTTCCTACAGTGAAGGCTGGTTGAGAGTTACATGAGATGTTAAATACCCTTGTAAGGAGGCAGAAGGCTTCTTACAGCTTCCCACAGCTCTGCTACCTGCTCCGAGTTTGGATCAAGCCATCACACCACCTCCAACACTTCTGGTCTCATGTCTAGCAGTTAGAAATGGAGAACACCTGAAATCACTCAAAAAAAGGAATGCGAAATTTTCCTGGCTTTCATCCCTTACCCTTCCTACAGTTTGCTTGCACAAAAGCTAGGGAGAACCTGAACCCAGGGAGGCTGAATTTATGGGAATTAAAAAAAAAAAAACCAAACCAAAACCCAAAACCCACCCTGGTTTGACTTTATTTTTTTTTTTCTGTCTTAACAAATGTGTTCCTTAATGCAATCAGGGACTCTTAGTGCAGTTATGAGGATCACTGGACCAGAGACAATAGACCAATAGACAGCCAGATAGTGGGTTTTTTTTCTCTTGTGTTTCTAGCCCATGTTTGATGGACTCTAAAGCTGTATACAAAATACAGCAGGTTGGAAAATGAGCTATTTGTTGTTATTGTCATTGCTGTTGTGATTTTCCTGTAGAAAATGACAATGCTGACAATGTTTCATTAAAAAGTGCAAGGTAAAAATTGGTGAAAACCCCACAAAAATCAAGTACTCTCAGCTTGAAAGCTAGATTGAATTGTCCATTTGGGCTGGAACATTGGAGATTTTAGTTTTCTGATGAAATAAAAAATATGGGGACAGGTTGATGAAAGTAGTCGTGTTCTGCAGAGGTTTCCATCTGGTTAAAAATAAATTGTTTTAATTTAAACGTGGCTCAACTTTTCAGCTGCCTCAAGCACTGAAAGCCCCGGTTGTCGTGCAGGACCACTGTTTTCTAGATGCTCTGATCGATTAATCAGTTGTTAAATGGGCATTGGGGTCACTGATGGCTGTTTGCAAATAGAGTTACCAGGACACGTAGGAAGGTCTCCCATCACTCATGGGGCTAAAAGTAATGGAAATCAACATCAAAAGGAGAAAAATGAACGAGGCAGATTTGTTTATATAAATGGTTACACCCAGCATTTTGAAAAATAAATATCCTGCTCAGACCCAAAAATGAATTAAAAGTTAATTGGAAACAAACAAACAAACAAATAAACTAGCATAAATAACTTCACAGGTATTGAGGATTAAAATCTAAGCCTGTCTGAAAAGGAAAGGCGGATAAACTGGCTTGGGTGAAATAAAAAGCCATGTGAACCTTTGTCTAAAATTCAAATTCACTCAAACTCAAATCTTTTAAGGTTCAAAAAGATCTTTTTTGCTTTAATTATCACATGTGTCTCCATTCCCTGGTTTAAGGTATGACTAAAAGCCATGAGAAGGCTAGTCATGAAAATTTTCGGCTCTTTGTTTGGTGTTAATCCAACACCGGTGTCTTTCAGCAATTGCCTGTTTTCTCATCCATGCCACTGGCCAGGAAATCTTTCCTCAAAGAGAAACATCTTCTCAGGGGTGCAGATGCCCAGTGCAACCTCTCCAGTGGGCTTCAACCCATGGCCACCTTGAGAGGGACCAGCCCTAGGTACAGAGTGACTGTGACTGTCAGCCTTTGGCAATGCTGAAACAGGAATTTTTTGTCACATGGGACACCTAAGTGGCACCCAGCTGACGTGCCACAGCGTCTCGCTGACTGTTCTGGTTAGCTGTGTATTTGTTTCGGCAGTTGTCGATTCACAGCACACCATAGTCCAGATGTAGGCACTGCAGGGTCCACCATAAATGGGTGGGAATATTTTGCACACCGGGAAAGGCTTCGGCTTCTCTGGAGCTGACCTACTTAGCAAAAAAAATCAGCATTAAAATGGGATAAAATGGATGTACCTTGACCACAATTAAGCAATACAGTTAAGGACCTATGTCCAAATCTGGCTTTTTAATGGGAATTACATGTTCTCGGTGAGTGACACTTGCCTAGAGCACAAAAGGGTCTTCATTTGTGACTGGAGACAGAAATCTATTGAATGGAAAAAACAGCTGCAGGAGGGTGTGATATGGCTTTACCTTGTTTCCGCTTCGGTGTTCTTCCATAGGGACAAGCAAAACACAATTCAGCGGAGAGAATATTGGTTAGAAATACTTTGTCCAGCTATTTAGCCTGCTTGTTTCAGAACTGCTTCTGACTAGGCTTTCATTTTCCCATTTTTTGGCATTACCTTGAAATTATTGGATCATTTTAAAAGAGAGTGGAAAAAAAATGTTTTACTCCATGTATCCCTTTTTATTTCTTTTGAGTCTCTGGTGTCGATGGTATCTTTTGAGTTGTTTGGGCCACTGGGTGTTGCTTCTGTTTCTTGACTGAATCACTGCAACTGTTAAGTGTCAGAATGAAAGAAATCAAAAGGATTTAAAATATCAACACAAACTTCCAGGAAGGATTTGCCTGACTGTTCAAGAGAAAAACATGGCACTTTGGTCATGAAAAATGAGAAATACATTCACAGGTATGAGTCATCTTGGAAAGAAAAATTGTAAATTCAGCCTTGAATATTGCTGAGGCAAAGCTGTGAGTGTGGGGTCTTTGTGGCTGTTGCTCAGTACCCATTAAGGAGATGCAGTAAGATTTTCAGTAGGTATCAAAACCACTAAGTAAATTTACGTCAGCTGGGGATTGGCCCCACATACGCTATAAGAAGGATTGTGGATAAACTTAGATGGAAGAGCAGGAGATCAGGGACAGGGTAGCACAAAGCAGATGATTTGCTTTCTCCCCAGAAAAACCCACCAAAACCAGGTAGAAGTGATAACGTTGGCCAGCCTGAAACTGTATCACACAAACATTAATTCAAGATTTACCACAGATTTTGCGTGTTATGATAAAGTTATGTTTTCCAACCATGTATTTGTACTTACAGGTGAGTTTCCAAGACCAATATTTTTAGAGGTGCAAGGACAAATGCAGTGAAGCCTGGGTAGCTTTAAAAACATCTCTGCTTTATCAAAAGGTTTTGAGCATGGGGGTTCTGACACAAGCTTTTCAATATTTCATAATTCTGGAAAAAATTGAACCCTTCACCTTTGCATAAAAGGCTCCATTCAGTTTACATTCCTGTTTGGTTACCTTATTGGTTCACTTTTTTCCTTGACCTATTTGCACATCACTGGAACACTCTCCTATAGCTAATGCTACACATCAGTTTTGCAAAAATGACTGCATTTGAGGCACTCAGTAAATCTTCCAAGCAGCTCAAAGGTCAAATTGTAAGAAATATCTGAAATAGCTCTCCAGAAAAATGAGAAGAGAAGAACTCAGAACGTGAGAGCCATATAACGTTTATTTCTGGCAACCCACGCTGTTTTGTTACTTTCTGCAAGGTGTGTCAAAATAGAGCATATGAGTGTCTTTGAAATGAAGAAAAACTTTTCCATTCCTCTGCTTTTCCCCCTGCCTTCCAGTTGTTTCTTCTTTTTCTTCTTTTCAATTTCCTCCCCCCTTCTCCTTTAACTCTCCCTGCCAAGGGGAAGGCTGCTAAAATTGCCAATCCGTACTGTATATACAGCTTTTCCTACTGCGCTCCTCTTGCTTTTGCACAGAACCCTGGTCTGAAGCCCATCACAACTCCAAGGGATTCTTTCCATGCGCTTCCGTGGCTCAAGGCGAGTAAGGAGAATTTTTTCCAGTGTGCATCTTTCAGCTTTCTGCCCCACCTGTTTCCCACCAGATCCCGTCATGGGTATTAAATGTAATTCATGTCTAATTATGGGTATTTACACCTCGACCTCAAAGCCATCCGCTTCCACCTGCACCCTGGCCGCTGTGGGCTCGGGGAGCGGGCGAGCAGCGAGCCGGCTGGCGGCGGGAGTGACACGGGAGCAGCTGTGTTTGTTTGATCTCCTCGCTGCCAGGTCTCCGCGCTCGGGGCTCGAAGAGCGGACGGAAGCTACTAATAGAGGCAGAACTAAAGAAACACACAGAGCGGTTCAGTGTTACCGAGTACACATCCACCGTTCGAAAGAAAAGAGGGAGAACAAGAGGGAGAGAGTGTGGGGAAAAAGCCCAAGGAGGAGGCTCTGGTAACTACAGCGTAAATACAAACAGACTCCGTGTTGCTATGTGTTCCCTTTGGTTTCCAAAATGTTGAGAGAGCTTGGTTGTAGGCTGTAGGCTTTCCCTTCCTCCAGAGGCAGGAGAACAGCACCGCAAGAGGGCTATGGGGTTTCTGCAAAGACCGAGGCTTTCTGCGTGAGGAAGGGAAAGCCATGGGGGCCTCCCATGGTTTTGGTTAAGATGGTTTGAGAGAGCAAACAAGTACGAAACAAATATAAGCAGATGATGTGGGGGATGTTTAGTGGGTCTGGAATCAAGAGATTCGTTTCAGGTGCGAGGCGTGGTGACTATGGGGATGGCTTTGAGCAACCTGAAAGGGCGGGAGGATGAAATATGGAAATGGTTAGGTTTTTTCACAGGGAAGCTGCAGCTGGACTTCACATACAGTCAGAGAGAGGTTTATGGACTCCGTGCTAAGTATTGGTTACCACCGCAGCGTGTACCAAGCGGCTATAGCTATGACTTTCCACTCTTTCAGTATCTGTAGGCACCCGGGGCTGCTCAAACTTGGTTTTCGTGAAAGCCAGAGACAATGGATAAATAAATTCCTGGGGATTTGGGGACCGTATTTTCCAACCTAGCTCCCTTAAATTAATCTCTGTATTTATAAATTTAATTTTAAAAGTCGTCTGTTCTGGGATGAGACTGTTGAAAGTGTTCTACTGTTCAGTCATTCAGGATGACAACAGAGGGACAAAAGAGCATGGGAATGGTCATAATGGACCACACCAAAGGTGTCTCCTGTCTCCAACAGGGGCTATTCGTGGATGCTCAGCGACCCAGCAAACACAAATACTGTTTGATGTAGGTAGTCTTGAAGTTGGCTATATCACTTTTAAGTCAAGTTGGGGAAAACTTATGGTTACACACATGTAAACCCAAAGTGTCATCACTGGAATATTGTCCATTGACTTACACTACAACCCAAGTGATGATGAAAAGTGAGTTCTTCCAATGAATCTTTTTATCTGTCATTCACCAAATTTCACCAAAATGTAGCAGCAGTTGCCCTTGGAGTTGGTGCTGTCATATATGCTTATTTTTCACAAAGTATCTCAGCTGCCAGTTCACATTTAAATATTCCTAGCAAGCTGGACAAAAGAGCTGGTAATTAAAAAAGCAGAAAAATATTGTGAAATGCATTGTTGGTTATGTAAACTTCTGATGTGTGTCTTTCCATTTAGGTGAACATTTTGGATGATTTAGAAATGCGGACTTTTCCCCTTTTGTTTCCAGTTTTCAAAACCCTCAAAAATATCAAGAGAAATGCAGTTGGAAAATGAACGTTTCCCTACATTTTTGCACAGAGAAATGTATCTAATCAAAGCATGACCATGGTAGTTGAGTATCTCAGAGGGATCTCAATGGAAATGTTGTTACGCACCATGTTTTATAGAAAGTGGAGGGAAGTGGAAAGCACCCACAGCCTTGCTGGCAGAATGATGCTCCTCAGCTCCTGAAAGGAGAGGCACTTTTGGGACCTCTCTTTTGGTGAAGCACAAGAGGGAGGCAGATGTCTCCCAGGCTTTGTCCGGCAGGGAATGATGGACTCATGATCTAGAGAACACACCCAAAGGGTCTTGTCACTCCTCCTAGAGTGGGATGGGATGAAGGCTCAGAAATCCTGTTTATTATTTCCACTTATAAATCTCTGATCAAATTATGTGACGGTCCTAGCCCTACCTAGCTTGGTAGGGGGACAGGTGGGATGAGCCAGAAGGAGCTGAAGTCCAGCTGCAACCACTGCAGCAAATACCTCTTTTCTTTATCGCTCCTTTTGTCGCGTGAATTCTACAGCCATGTGTTTCTGCAGCGCTTTACTGGTGTCTTACTCTCTCTATTACTAAGAGGAGGGAAGGGAACAACAAAAAAACTCAGTTAGGCAAGGTGTTTCTTGCAGGGATACAGGTGCTGTTAGCATGACCTGAGATAGTCTCCGGCAAGCTCCGAGCTTGAAAACCAGATCAAAGTAAAAATGCTGGGAAGTACAAATGTACAGCCTGGTTTTTGGCAACCTCACACTGCACCAGCTAGCACCTCCGTAGCCGACTCTATCAACACGGAGCTGGAGACACATCCCACACAGACGAGCAAGGTCGGAAACAGCAACCCGTTACCGTGAATGGTTTTTAATAGGAGAGAAAAATTGGGGAAGCAAGTTGTCGAGGGATTTCAAGGAATCACAGTTAAATTTCCAGAAGCAAAATTTAACTTGTGGCTCTTTTCTTCTTCTATTTTTTTAATAGTATTTTCTCATTGACTGATTATGATCTTTCCAAAAGGGGAAAAAAGGGGCCCTGCAGCACGCTTGGTCTGAAGGGCTCGAATTAGGAGTTATCAAGAATCTCCCTGTATCCAACCAGCTAATTTCGGCGGCAGAACAAGAGAGCTTCTGTTAACACTCTGCGCTGAACTCCCGCTGCTCTTTCCATGGCAGGTGTGGGCCCAATACCTGTTTATCAAGAGCCTTACTTATATAAAAGTAAAAAGTTCAGGAAACTAAAAAATCTGAGTCACTGTCTGCTAAACTCCCAAATAAAATAGTTTCATTTTCCAACCAACCCAGTTTTCCTTATTTAAGCCCAAAGAAAAGAAAGAAAGAAAAAAAAAACTTGCTGTGAACCCTGACCTTTGGAGGTGTATTCCCCCCTGGGTGATTCATCTGTTTACCTTAGGACAATTAAATGTGAGTCAGTTTAAATAAACTTTAAAACCAAAGGAAAAATATGCTAAAAACAGACCTGACCCCACCCCTTCTCCTACTGGAGACTAACTGAGAAGTATGAAAAAATGCAACACAGATCACATTTTCAGGAAAATCCTAAGGAACCTGGAGCGAGGCGGCAAGTCACGGACGCTCCTGTCCCCTTCAGGAGCTGGAAGGTGGAGCTGCTTCAGGATGGACCACGCAAAGGCTGTCCCCACGCTGCCACCAGCAGCAATTGGCCACCACTAATAAGCTAATGCAGGGGCCATCAGAGTCATTAACCCCAATGCAATATAGTTAAATGCTTCACCTTTAGGCTACCATTGGCTTCAAGGAATTTCGGTTCAGTGATGTCCTGACAGCTTGAAATATTTGGCGCTGCTAGCAGCGCTGCTAGCTGGGGAAATACAGCAAGCACCCAGAGGTTTGCAGCAGATAAAAATGGAGATAAAAATCACCAGAGAATTATTAACTGAGGCCGATGGGGAAGCGCAAGAACAACCCCCTCCCCTTAAATAAAGCAGTGCTAAATGCCAGATGTCAGGGTTTCTGCCTGCAAGAAATGTGGCAGCTGCAGGGTGTAGCTCTTAAGAGGCCATTAATGGAAAGACTCAAAGCTGCTCTCAAATGCTTCAAGCAGGATTGCCAATGATGTTAACAGGCGTGTGTCGGCTCGGAGGCTGCCCTGAAAGGGGTGGGATTAAACAGAAATAACCCTATATTTGGGGAAGTTTTTCACTGACTTTTGGGTTCTGAGTTGTTAAAGTACCTTCAAATCACCTTAAGACTAGGGAGAAAAATAGTGGGCGCGAGAAAAAGCAGCAATATTCTGGAGGACCGGATCTGACGGGTCTTGAAGGAAAACACCAACCGCTCTCTGAAATCCATGGTACAACCCTGAGAACTGGGGACACCGCTGAGAAGAAATGTGGCCTACCCTGCTGTCAACACAAACAGGCAAAGGCTGGAGCAATTCCTCCGTGTTGCTCTGAGAGACGTTTCTACGCTGGGAGGGACACGGCGCTGCTCCTCGCCGAGGCATCCGGAGGTGGCAGCAGGGAGAGGTGCCACACAGGCAGGATGCAGGTGGGAAACAGATCCAGAGGACATTCTCACCTTGTTCAAAGCCACTTTTTTACTGGAAAGAGATCAGGCTATTTTCTGCCAGAAGAATTTAAAGCAATCCAAGAGGTTTTTCCCATATTATTGACAAAGTGGTCTCTAATAATATGTCCACTGACTTAGGGATTATATCTGCTGGGTGGTTCAGTCCTGATACTGCTTCTGACATTGTGATGAGTGTTGCGCTTTCCGCAGACCTTGGGGCATGGAGAGTCTTCTGGCTGCGGCCACCAGAAGCTGCTTTTGGAAACTTTCCACCATGTGCATGAAGCAGAGAAGCAGTGAGGACCCACCAGTGCTGGCCGAGGCTCTTCCAAAATGCCTGTTCCTTACCTTTCCACTGTCACTTCATGCTAGAGAGGAGCTGTGGGAAAATAAGGTGAGCGGGAGGTGCTGGTAAAGAAACTATATGAAAAATGGGGCTGGCTCCTATTTTCCTCAGCAGTCAGGGACAAGACTGTTAGTGTCTGTAGCTGCTCCTTCCCCTGCCCGGGTGTGAGCAGCCGCTCACCATCTGTTTGGGCACCTGCGTACAAAATGCGCAGGAGCAGCCAACGTTTAGAAATTGACACCCAACACTAAGGGTCTTCATCCACTGCTTGGAGTGTTTCATTTCAAGGAGGGCAAATAGAGAGCAGGTACGCTCCCGGGCACCTGGGAACAAGGAAATTCTGGAAATACAAATTTCACGGGGAGGAGGCTGTGCAAAGGCAAGTCTTGTTCCCAACCGAGGCGCTGTAGGTCTAGCTGCATGAGCGGGGCTTTGTGAGTGCCAGGGCTCAGAACAACGCTGCCAGGCTGTATTCTGAGCCTCTTCTGGGAGCTGCTGCTGGTTTTGTTTTAAACAGGGCAGAGTATGTCACACGGCACAAGCCATGGGACCTTGAGAGGTAGAAATGCTGCCCTCCTGCCTGGTTCTTCTCAGGTATTTTGGGGGTTATAGAGAAGGGCAGGGCTGTCCGCGGGGAGCTGTAGAAACTGGAAAAATCTTTTCGAATTAATTTTGTGCCATTGAAATGTAACTGCCTGCATGTTGTTGAAAAGCAAAATCTTTTTTGTGCGGACTCTCTGCTGGAAAAGGCTTGTGTGTCATTTAACTGAGCATCCCGAGCCCTGGTAGGGGGAGTGCTGGGTTGGCCTGCTGCTAACGGGCACGTATGTATGCAGCTGTGCTACCTGGTCCAGAACTAAATCCTCTGTCGTAATGTTGTACCAAAAAAACCATGTTCTGCAAGCAAAGTCACTGTCATCGGAACAAGCAGAAATGACATGGTAGTCTAAACTGTAGGTAAGATGAAGTCATTCATTGTTTAATGCCTCTAGGAACACCTGCATGTCCATAAAAATTGCCTACATGTAGAGTACCGCTCACGAGCTACAGCAGCCGGCACAGACTGATGGTGTTTGGGAGCCAGGTTTGTCCATTTTGCTGTTTGTCCCGCCACTTAGGAAAGCGGGACCCTAATTTGCGCCTCGGGTTGGTAAACGTTCCAACGACCCAACACACAAAGACTGGTGGAAGGTTTATGCATAGAGAAAGGAGTAGGTTTCGCAAATAGGATTCTGGTGCTCTCTTGCAGGGATCTTGCCACACTAACGCACGTTTTCCAGGCTCAGGAGTGGGTGTAAATGCACTATAACGTTTATGCTCCCGCCCTCTCATCCCAGAATATGAAGATGTGGGTTGTGATGGCATTTCACGTGTCACAGTCACAATAACCTCATTGACTCTCTAGAAGGCTACATATCCGTACTTGTCAGTAGATGGCACTATTTCTATTGCCTGCCCGTAAATACGGCCACGTCTCTTTGCTAGAGCTCCCCGTAAGGCTGAGGGTGAGGGGGGTCTGAGGCTCCCCCAGGGAACAGCATTTCGGGCACCTGTGGCCGGAGCTGTTGGAGTCAGGAAGGCAGAGGGACCGAGCGCAAATGGAAATCCCCCTTCCCGGAGAGCAGCGCTCTCGTTTTGCTCACTGCTGTAGCCGACAGCCGGTGGGCTGCACGGATGAGGTGCCTCTTTTGGGAGAGCACCAGTACAGCTCGGGTCTGTCATCTTCTTTCTTCTCCTGGAGTCTGATGTTGCCCCCAGTGCAGCCAAACGAGAGCACTGTGGTTTCCATCTGGAGCAAAGCAGGACCTCAGGAGCTTAAGCAGAGGAGCGAAGGCTCCCTGCAGGAAAGCAGAAGGTGCCAGCTCTGCTCTGTGCCCATCCAGCCACACCAGCAGCTGTGATTTCACCCAAAGGAAAGACCACTAGATACCGGGAAGCTTCAAGGTCCCCCAGAAGCTTTCTGCTCAGCATCTGCCTGTAGTAGGACCTCCTTGCACTTGTGCTTAGGACTCCTTCCAGGCTTGTGGGCCCACGCACACCCGCCCTACTGATGTCCAAGCGATCACGTGGGCCTTATGTTTGGATAATGTCAAAGTGCCAGGTATCATCAGCGAGGCTATAAAATATGAAGTTGGTCTACCCCTGGTGCAAATGAGCTCAAATTCATCCCTCAGCGTTTTCTCCTCTGAGCTCCTTTATGCTATTCTAAAACTATATAATTTGCTGTCAGCAGCTCCTCAATTTGTTTAGGCTCCACACCAGCATTACGTTTGAAAATTATTTCAGGCTATTTGGTTATCGTCACTCATAAAAAATGGATCCCAGCTCCTCACCTACAGGACTTCGAATTATGCAGGCTCTCCAGCGTGCTTCTTCTGAGCGCATAGGCCAGTTTGCGTAGAGGAAAGGCGTGAGTGTGCGCAAGTGGGTAAAATAGGGCGCTGCGTCTTGGATCACTTCCATGCCCTGTGGATTTATGATGCACATCTAGCAGAGTGACTCCCAGATGGGTCTGTGAGCTATATTGTAACGGGTTCCCTCAGCATTCAGATTTACTGCTCCGCATTAAAATAGCCAGCCTCTTAATTGGAGATAGCATCCTGGGATTAAAGCCCGAAACAATTATTGGACTGTTATAAAACTCCTTTAAATAGTCCTGCCCAGTCCTACCCTTTCTTCTTTAGGTAATGACTAGCTAGAATGTTCTTGCCTTCGTTTTCGGACCTCGTTGTTAATGACCTCAAAACAGGTGAGACTGCAGCTTCATGAGATATGGGAGTTTTAACGTAATGCTTTGCACTCGGCAGCCATTAGGTCAGCAGAGCTTTACTGACACGCTGGGTGTTTACACAGCTTCCAACAGTTCAAAAAGCCAAAGGAGGATCACAAGTCTATCTTCAAGCCAAAGGGGAAAAAGATTGACACAGGGTTGTAATCATCAGTGTCTGAAAAAAACCTTCTCATCTGTTTTTAAGCGTGTTCAAACAAGACGTGACTCTTTGTACAGCAGGGGCGCAGGGAAGGTGGGCAAATGCCATTCTTGTGGTTTAATTAAGGACCTCAATGAGGATCTGACAAATGCAATGCGAGTTGTGCCTAGTGGGTCTCATCTGTGTCAGGAGGGAGGGAGGGAAGGAGGGGGGGATACCAGGGAGGGTGGAAAGGGTGTGGGATGTAAAGGACGGTGTGTGGCAGCTGTTCACAGCAAATACTATTCTAGCTCATGGCTATGTGTTCCAACCCTCTTGGAAAATTACATCTAAATAACAGATCACGAAAGAACAACCCTGACAAGGCCTGTAATTTAGTCCCAAGAGGAAATTCTTCATTCATCAACTGTACAAGAGACTAAATTAGTTCTCTGCTGGACGAGGCTTTGCTGGCAGTTTGCTCTGCGGGTCAGCCCTACCTTCAGAGCAGGTCCCACTGGGAAGCCACTCCTGCCAGGGACAAACCTGCTCCCAGCCCGTTGCACCGAGAGGGACGCCACTTCCCAAGCCCAGGGCAAGGGCTTCGCTCTCACATGTGTTTTGGGAGTTGTGGGCAGGGACTGGCACTGTCTGAGCTTGTTGGACAAGAGGGTTGCAGTGAGGGTTTTGCCCCAAGGTGGAGCATCACCCAAAGACAGCACTCCCTTCCCATCAGAGCTCCTTGAGGTGGGCTCTGTTGCTTGGTTTAAAAGGACAAGGAAGGATGCTCTCCTGCTATAGAAGGTCCACCACTGGAAGGCTCGTACACACCTCACTGCATGAGCTGATGTCAAGATCTCTCTGCTTTCTCCTGTTGTCTGGACAGGGGGAGAGCACCCAAAGGGCTTCCTGGCGGGAACAGCAGTTGCAACACAGACCCCCATAATCTGTGGGGCTCCATTCCTCTACAGATATGCGCACACATGTGGCTGTGTTTCTTTATGTCATTGCAGTAGAACATTTTTTAAAATGTTGACTCTGTAGATCTCCTGCTAATACTTCCCCTGCACACAAAACCCAAGGTTTGTTTAGTTTCTTCCTGTACAGCAATTGCTATTTTTCGGGTGCAGTTAGCAGCTCTCCCGTTTCCAGAGGCCTGGTGTGTGGGTGTGGGAGAATAAATCAAAGACATCCAGATCTGTTAAGAGGTGCACTGGGCAGTTAAAGTATATCAAGTGTATTTTTTTCTCTTTGTGCTTTGAATCTGGTTCTGCCACTTTTACTCATGCTAAGAAGTATCATTCTTGAAGGAACATCCAACTTGTATTGGGAACACATGAAAGCGCCATGGAAAGTCAGGAAGTCCCAAACTGTAACCGTATTATAAAAGGGCAGAGTACATAAGTGCAAGAAGGCTAGCTGTATCTGCACGGATACCTCTGATACGCTACCCCTGTGCCTTAAGTTCCCTGTGTTTAGAGACATTCTGCTATTCTAATGCAAGTCATGGGCTAGTTTGCATGTTTGAAAGTTTATTCTTGATAATACTTTCCCTCATCATCAACTGTAATGTCCAGTACTTCTGCCCAGCATATTCTTTAACCTATTGATCAATTCCAGGTGTTTTTAGGATAGTACTAAAAAAACTTACAGATAATTATGGATTATTTCTGCCAGCCTATGTTTTGTTTATGTCTGGAAATCCAGGTACTTTTATCTGCTTAGAAAAAAGTTGGTCATCTGCATAGCCTTATTCTTACAGCTTTTGAATCCTGTTTTGGTGGTCTCTTGGTATTTGGTCACAGTGATTTTCTGTAGCGACGCATCTTCCAGGTTAGTTATATACGAAGGCATTGCCATTTTATTTAGTTTTCTTTTTTTCTTTCTTTTTAGTTTCACTGGGGTTTTTTTGCCCTTATGTTAGGGGATGCAAAATGCACATGAGGTGCTCCCCACCCCCTTCCACTCTTTAGAGGAATGCTCCTGTTGCGTCCCCACTTACTCACTGTACTTACAAATGAAACACCCCTACAATTTTCGGACTCTCTACCGAAACTTCTCTGCTGCTTGTCATTTCATTTCTCCTTCCTGAACTCTAGGCCCTCTTCTGAATCTGTTACTTGCTGTTCTTCAGAGATAAGGGTGTGTTAGCAAATACAGTGAACAGTTTCCCCTTTGGTCTGAGAGGTAAATCAATATTTAAGGCCTTGTAAGATTTTTTCCTGTAGGAGGAGAAGTGGATGACACAAGCCAGGTGTGTAGCTTGACACAACCTGTTTATTTGCAAAGAATGCTCATGACTGCCTGAGCCCCAAACACAACAGGGGCAAACAGTGGAAAGTCCTGTTGCTCGCAACATTCGAGTCTGTTCTGCCAATCATTTCTGAGCCACAGGGAGCTCTGCTGCTCTGCAGCCCATCATCTCTGGGGTTTGCTCCTTGCCCAGCCACACACCCCCTCCTCGATCTTGCCGAGCAGGGCTCGCGCCCATTCAGTAGCAGTCGGAGTAACCCTCTCTGCCCAAAGATTTGTCTCCAGATCAGACCTTGGCAAAGACGGTGGCTCCTATTGTTTCCAGCTACTTCCCTACATAAATGACTTTCTCCTTTCACACACAAAAAAAGAGACATCTGACACCCGCTGGCTTTGTGCAAAGCTGTTATTTGCTACAGAGCAATGACCCAGTTGAAGGCAGCCATTAACTCCTTTCCCATTAAAGAAACCCCACTACTAGAATACGTTCAGTCTGGTTTTCTGTCACATCCTTCTACTTCTTAATACTTTATTTACTCATCTGGCTCACTGTACCGGGTATGGAGATTTTTCTTTCAGCCGTTTAGGCATAGTTCTCTCTGGCCACAGGCAATGACAGGTAATGTATATGCCAAGTGGAAGTATGAGTAATTTTCCACTATGCTTTGTAGTAGGCATTACCCACACTTGTCATCAGGGAATTTTGTCATCCCATTCACCTGCTTGTCCCAGGCTGTTGCTAGCTTCCCTGTAGTCTTCACTGGTGTTAATGATACTAAATCACCGGTTCCCATCAGCAAATTTTGCTATCTCAGTGTTGACCCATTTTCTGGAGGTTTGTCTGTATGAGAACATGCTAGCTTTGCCTGGAAGTCCGCTTCTGGGCAAAAGTCATTTGTAGGACTGTCCTCTCTAGGGCTGAAGCTAAGCCCAGGGCTCCTCTGATATGTAATGGGACCTTTTCTGTGCTCAGATTTGTTAGTGTAGTCTGAGGGAACAGAAGTGAAGTCTGGGGAGGCAGGAGATGTCCAGCCCAGCTCTGCAGGACTTTGCAAAGCACTGCCGCGGTTTGTCAGCCCGTTCCCACTTCTCCCTGGTCTCATGGGGTTGTCCTGAGGGTTAACCGTCAGAGACACATCATCTTTCTTTTGGACCAAAAGAAAGACTCTTCATTATGTCTACATGAAAGAGCCCTAAATGGAACAAAAGTGACCTATATGGAGCTGTACGGCAGCGTTGCAGCACTGAGGATAAGTTACAGAGTCTGCTTAATGCTTGGCAGATATTATAATGCTTGCTAAATGCAAAGCATTATTATTACTACCAATGGAGGTGGCAACAAACCCTCCTGTGTCCTCAAAGTTACATTGTTTTTCTATTGTCTCATACCTGGCAAATCTAACTGTGGTACCTTATGCTGCTTTCTATTTTTCCGAAAGTATTGGTTGGACTATGAAAAATGTGGTGGTTTCAGCTGAAGGTCAGGCAGCCCACAAAGCACTGAGAGAGTGCTTCTTACATTCAGTTCTTCGCCACATTTATTGCACGGAACTCACTTTCACTTTTGCATTGGCCATTCAGGAGAAAATGAGTATCCCGTTTCATAAAACAGCAATCAAAAGCACAATTTTCACCTCCCTCTAAGAGTTACTCGATAGAGTAATAAGGTGCAACAACACTTTCACGCAGCGTTAAAGTGAAATGGTAAAGGCATGTTTTACTTTTCAATGGAGAGGGAGGAGCTGAGTCCTGGGATACTGAAACTCATGCTGAAGGTCACATACCTTCTTGTCATGGGGCTGAGACCAGATCTCCTGAGTGTTGACCTCTGCTCTCACCGTAAGAGCACTCTTCCTTTCAAGACAGGAGCTGGTGAAAGCTGATCTCACACGTCCAGGTGAAATTGTTACCTAGCAGCTCCTTGGAAATATGAGTTATTCCTTTTGCTGGGAACAACAGAGGATAAAACCTGGATTGCGTGCCGTTCTTTTGGTATTAAGATTAAAAAAAACCCAAACAAATGAACTGGGAACTGCTTAAGCTGCTGACTCACAACCATACCCGTTACATGGCTAGCACCTTTCATCTCAAATTGCTTTACAGTGCGGACCAGAGGCTGTCCTCAAACTGAGGCCTGAAAAGTAAGCACTGCTTGCTGATGGATAGAGCAACACCAGTAACACCAGCAACCCCAGCATTTTCAGAGCGTGTCTCATCAGTGGCCGTGGGAGCAGCAGCCGGGTGTCCGCCATCCACAGCCAGGAGCGGAGCTCCCCAGGGTTGCCTCAGTGACTATCTCTGCACTGGCACGTTATTTTGTGGTATGGCTTCGTCTCAGGTTTTCCTCATTTGTGCGAAGTGTGACAGCCTCCTGGAGTGTAATTTACTTTATAAAGGCTGAACAGTGCCCAGCTGGTGTCAGCTCTGGGCCCTGGCCAAGAGGGAGTTCATGAACTGGAGAGCTTGTAACTGGCCCCAAAGCCTGTAAAAATGCTGTGCAAAAACATGGTCCGTGAGCTCCTTCCTAGCAGTGCAACCCCATTTCACCACTAGGCGACTAAAATTTCTTTTCCCTTCTCCCTCTTCTTTGCATCCCAGGACACTGCTAAGCTTTTAATTGATTGATTAAAAACGGTGGCAAGTCAAATCCCTGAAGTGACACTTCTGGCTCCAAGCTGAAAGAAGGCTGTCGTCTGGGACACGTGCACGACACTTGTGAAAACCTATTTGTACGTGGTTGGTTTTGTCTGGAAGACTGGATTGTTTCATAAGGAGAAGGGATGCTCCTGGGGAGTTTATAGTCCATGCAGACCAGGTGGACCGCAGTGCAGTCATGTTGCTTAAAATGTGGTGGAACAGGCAATAGTGAAAGTCTGTGACAGTGGGAACTTGGAGGAAGATTTTCTGTCCTTGCATCTGCTGATGTGACTGCAGCCTTTTCTTTTAAAAATCTCAACATATGCAATAGCTGCAAAGGATAAAAGGGCGTCTGTTGTCTTCCAGCTTAGACTGCAAGTTTCTCTGGGCCGCACTTACAGCATCTAAATCTGTGAGAGCTCACGTCAGCTTCTGGGTGGTAAAACAGCACATACATGATTTCCTGAAGGGGATCTGATGGGCTTATGGGGAATCGTGTGGGGAGGGACTTGAGGAACTCCAGCGTTTTGCTCAATTGGGATTCCCATGCTCTTCTCCCTCCCCCTTTTGCCACACCACTGCGAATATATGTAGTAAAAATAATAGTGATGACCGAGGTCGTGTCTAGAATAGAAACGCTTTGCAACGTGTGCTATAACGGTAAAACTGAACGCGGCTATACAGGGAAAGCTGTACTTTGTAGCCGCACACAGCGAAACCACCCTGCCACCCACCCACCCTCGAGCACAGGAGGCTCCAGACCAGCTAACGTGCCACGGCCGTAGCCGACACCTGCGTAGGGGACCCTGCCCGGAGCAGGGTGCTGCTGGGATTTGGGAGTACGGCTGTGCTGGAGACAGCCAAGCCAGGTTGCTCACATCCTGGTCAATTCAATGATCGCTGTGGCAAACAAATGCCCTGAGCAGCTTGAAAAAAATCTCAATTAACTCATTCATTTTGTCAAGAGTTGCTATGGCACAAATGCTGCCTTTAACTGTCGGGAATAAAGGAGGTAACCATATCTGCTTGCATATGAAAGACATAGACACCGCGGACTTATAATTGCATGGGCTCATGTTTAGCATCGTTATCTTCTCTCATTTTATCTTTTTTTCCATGAGAGCTTGCCTCAGAGCCTTTCCACTGCCAAATCCAGAGCGTTTGCGTTAGAACACTTTAACAAGACAGAAGTATGTGTCAGCATCTGCAGTCTGGATTGCAGTGACAGCTCTGGATGGGTTGTCTGGTTGGATCTCCTTTTGTGATCCCATATGGAAAAGGGTGAGATAGATAGATAGATAGATAGATAGATAGATAGATAGATAGATAGATATAATGCATGGCATGAATCAGCCACGGCTCTTTCTCAGCCAGGTCTCTGTTTCCTTCGCATCCGAGGACTAGATCCCTGGGCAGGGGTGTTTGTCTCTGCAGTGACTCAGAGACATCCCGGGGTATTTAGACACCCATCTCACTTTGATTTCAGGGAAGGAGGAGCCTCGTTGTTTTGGAAGGACTTGCAGCGTCTCTCTCTTGTGAGCACACCTCAGAAAGTTTATGTTCCGCATGAGCATGTGGAGAAGCTGATAATTGTCAGAGTCCAGAGATAAGTCACCTTTATTGCTGATTATCTCAGATTCACTTTTTAGAGGATAGATTACAGCTGTAAGATAGGGAGATATTACTGCTGGTTGTTAAAACAAGAAGGGAGTGGAGAGGACTGTTCCTCTTTTGGGGAACAAGATAAGTTTCTTCTAGTGATGGCAACGATTCAAGCAGACTTTCCTATGTGCGTTCTACTCGTATGCATTTCCCTGACTGTAAAGCAAAAACGCTTTTTACATACAAACAGGCAAAGGGCAAGGTAAAAGTTTTGCCAGCTGGCATTTTTCACTTGATTTCCCTATTTCCAACATCATTGTGTAAAGCCTGGCTAGATAAGCCTATAATAAACATTCCTGTGTTTGCATATATGTATGTATACATGTACAATTCGTATATTGATCCCCAGAGGCTTTGCTAAAATATCGAAGGTTTACCACCAGGTTGCTTGCTTTAGAAAGAATGAACTGGTGTACAAACTGGAATCTGCTCCCCATCCCAAAGACATCACTCATTGTGTAAACGGTTAAGCAGATAAGAGGAGATGGTACTTGGGTGCCAGTGCTATATGGCCTCATCGTTCGGGAATCAGGAAAGCCACCAAAGGTAACTTTTCTCCCGAATCGGGCTAAAAATCAACGTTGAGATAACAGAAATTTCCAGTGTCTGGCTAGTACTCGAAGCCTCGCATAGAAAACAAATTCTGTTCTCATGGCTGTCCTTGCAACCCACTGCCTCTGGCAGGGTAAATGGAATGAATTTGAGAACAAAATTTGGTCTCACTTCAAACGAGCCCTTTAACTTAATGTAGTGGCAAAGCCCATGACAACAAAGGTGAAAATTTGTGTATTTTTCAAATGTGGGTACTTTTCAATTATTATTATTTTCCTCATTATCATTAATGAGCTTATTAGTGCAACTCGGGGGAGGAAACCTGACTGTACAGTTTGAGACGGCATTCATTCCCTTGCAGTGCCTGCAGAGGATCGGGCCCTGTGGCTCAGCCAGGGATGCAGCTGGCCAGGAGCTGCCCCTAAGAGCAGCCAAGAGAAACCATTTTTGGGGAGCAAAGTGTGCAATAGGCACACAAAAGTTAACCCGTCCCCAAAGCAGTAAAATGTAGATTTTATGCCTGGAAGATTCAAAGGTTTTGTGCATTCAGAAGCTTTTGTTTGCTTTTTAAATACTTACCAATTGTAGGTATTATATTTCTATTATATTACCTTTTGTATCTGTTGTGTTCATTGTTCTCCTATAGATAGAGTTTATTTTTTTATTTTATTTTCACTGCATTCGTGATGGCAATGTAATCTTGCGGTGAAGAGTGGCACTGTCTAGATTTGTGTTCTGTGGAGAAGTATTCCTTTCATGTCGAAAGCTCATTGTTCGTGCTATACAAAAAAGGATAAATAGTTGTTCCAGCCTACTTTCCCAGTACTACTCCTTATTTTATGAGCTTATATTATCTCCTGTTATTCATCTTGTCATTCATGTTGGCTCTACCTAGGAAGTTACAGGCATTTGATGCTGCTCGTATATGAAGAGCCTACTATGCAGCCCTCTTAGGGTAGGTGCAGGATGCATTCCAGGATCTCTTTTTTTCCTCCCTCTGGAGTAAGTTACGCCAATATAAAGCAATTAAATATTTTTAGGAGTTAAGCTTTAAAGCGTGAATCAGTTTTAAGAGAAATTATAACAAATCTCTTTAGGTTTTCTTGGTGTTATCTTCGTAAGCTATAGAATTGGGAAGATCTTTTTAACCAACAGAAATAGGAATAGCTATTTCTGCTACCAGAACCGCAGGACAGTGCTATCATTTAGGCTGCGAATGACAGATATACATGAATTTCAGACCAAGCTTGCGAAAATATAAATGGTATAAATGAAATTGAATTAATTTTAGGTTTTAGAAAGTCAAGATTTTTAGTAAAACTTTTGTTTGCGCTTGGACTCACAGGTAGTGCTTCATTTTTTTTAATTTAATAATAAACAACATAAGTACACTTACGCGTATGCATGGGTTGCATACATACACATGCCTCAAAAGTGTGCCCAGTTTTAAAAGTTTTTTAAAGGCTTTCCATATAGAGAAAGCAGCAGAATAAATCTAAAAGATTGCACAAAAGCAGCAATCATTAATAAGCACTGTCGCCAACGGACACGCTTCTTCATAAGCCCTGCAGTGTCCACAGCTTAGAGGAGCTACTAATGAACCTTATCTTTGCATGAGATAATGGTTAGGACCAAACAGGGGAGGTGGAAGGGAATTTGACCACCCACAGAACAAATACCATTATCAAAGTGCAACTTATGCCCCAAAGCAAACTTAGTTGCTGGAGTGACATTTCTTCTTGGCATTTCATCTGCTTTGCTAGGTGAGGATCAGGGGAGGGGGAGGGGAGGGAGGGAGGGGGTAAAAAATAGCCCAGCTGACATTTCAAACAAGTAAATAACCTCTGCGGGAAGCCAGCTTGCGTGGTGTTTCCACTCGTAACGTGTAATTCACACGCCACTTAAGGCAGGTTGCAGGGAGCGGGGTGGGGAGGAAGGGGAGCGGGGCACCATCCCCATCCCCGTGGTGGGCTGGGGAGGCTTTCGGCAGAGACGGAAACCGGGGATCAGCCTTGTCAGGTCGTGTCTCATCAACAGCAATGGCAAACCCAGGGATTTCGTTCCCACTCAAGGTGCCGTTGGTTCCTGTGCCCCTTGGAACATGAAATCAACTCAATTGAGTGAAAAAGGCAACACGTCCTTGCGCTGCAAAAGGCTGGGATTCAATCACCCATGACTACTTCTTGGATAACCAGAGAAGTTAGCATTGAGAAGTGCTCGCTGCTTCGGGGTTGGGGGGGAAAATGAACACTTCAATCTCTCTTGGAGGTCCTGGAGGATTATGAGAGCGTTTGGTTTCCCTGTGCATGTTCAAAAGGAACGTCTGCTTGTTTGTACCAGCCTAGGAATCCACCTCTATCTTACAGTATCTCTTGAGAGGACACGTGCTCTTATGAAGCAAAATGTTTAAGTTGCGATCAGTTACCCAAAACAGTGCAAAAGATGGAGGTAAAATAAGGTATGGTTCCTCAAGGCACTGAACAAAGCATCTCACTGCTGTGTCAGAAATGGATATCTAGACATTGCGTTATCATCTTCTCTGTGAGACCCAGTCAGCTCCCGGGTCCATTGGCCATGGGTTTTTCCTGCCTTGACTCCCATGAAACTGCAAAAAAAAAATGGTAGCAAACATACGCCAGTAGAAAACACAGTATCATTTCTCTGTGCTAACAGATAAGAAGGAAAATGAGGCTTAAGCTTTCAAAACACCATCAAAACAAATACGAAATTAGGGTTATACACAAGATTACTTGGAGGTATGTTTTGTCCTAAACATATGAGTATTAATTGCTGTATGAGCAGCAATTAGGCTCGGCACAGGTGAATCTGAGGGTATTCTGCAGGGAATGTGCCCGGTGGCAGTACAGTACTGTTGCCGCTCACATTCCTTCTGCTAAAATACTGCCCTTTTGTGTCAACTGCAGCTTCACAAGAAAAGTAGTAGTGATGCAGCACTGAAGAAAGAAAAACAATAACTTAGTGGTCCGAAAAAGAAAGTGGACCGGGAATAGCCAGTTTACGTGCTCAGCACCATATCTGGCTTCTGCCTCCGGTTCCTCTGTGCCGCTTGTGGACACGTAGGGGTTTGCTCACTCCCTTATCACAGGTTTCAGTAACATGTGAATATCAAATCAAACTGAACTTTCTAGTGCATCTCATTGTCTTTGGACTCTGCCATCATTCAGTTGTGTATAATGTTATGTTAATGTTAAAGTGAAGGGCTGCAGCAGTAATGTAGTGGGATGTAATTCTGTTCTTTACCTTTGTGAGTTTATCTGGAGCACAGCAATGTACTGCCGTGGCAGTCACCTCATGGATTCGGACCCCGGTGATTAATTTTACTTCAAAACAAAACATAGTCCATATCCCAGAGGTCTTCCACTGGGCCACGCCGTGCCCAGTGCTCTGTGAGATGTCGTGACATGGTCCGGTGTCGTAAGAAGTGGCTCACCAGTGGGGTTTGCTGAAGGACTCCTCGTGGAAGTTACTGCAAATGGAGTCCCCTTCATGCATTCATGCAGTCGTTGTGAATCATTCTTTACTCGAGTAAATGTTCGTGATACTCAAAGGTCAGGAATTATCTTCTCAATCTTGTTTAAAGTCCTGTTCTGCGACAGTTTTAGAGGTGCTCAAAGTAGCCTTTAATAGAAAATAGTTTTAAAAACTGGTAGCTTTCAATGTTTGCTTTTTCTATGAAGCAAAAATGTGCTTATAAAATACTTTCAAACTTCGCTAAACATTCTGTTGCAGTTCTAGTTGTTTTCCATTCATTCTTTCACAAATTATGTTTGTTGTCCATAGTGATGACCAAATTGTTTCCCACCAGGAATACACTGACCCACATGGCTTTGAGAGAACTAAAGGTTACTCTTCATCTCAGTGCAAAAATCTTACTTAAACAACAACCACCACGAGCGTTTTGTCACAGCTATTACTCAGAAATACCCAGTAAATGAGCACACCAATTAATGTATAAAATACTTTTGACAAGGAACTAATAATCATCAAGGAACCTGCTGAAGTAGGTAGTACCAACAAAGGCTCTATCCTGCTGCTCGTTTTTTTGAAAACGTTATTGAACGAGTTCTCACTTGGGAGAAATAAACTTCATTCGTTATGTCTGTTAGATATTTTACAGCCTCCACTATCCTAGTAGCTGCAAGTATGTTATAGTTTAAGAAAAAATATACTTTTACTGGACAGCTTTCAAATTAATCTTGTCTGCAAGGAAATTGGGCTTGTTGCATTTCTGCAATTCTTCACCCTTGAAAGGCAGCAATGAGAATATAATGAAATTCCCTTCATCTCTCTAATTAAACATCTTGTGACCAAACAAGAGAAGGGTAGGAATGGAAATACCCAACCCAGCTAGGTAATTGCTGATAATCACAAACCTGCTCTCGGTGCTTGAAAAACTGCAGGCTGAGGGCTTAATGCCTGCGCGGCCGCCTGGGGCTGCCCGGGACCAGTTATCTCATCGGCATTCGGCAGCCGTGCGAGAGGGCCAAGGGGAACCACCACCCTGCCTGCAGAAACACCGCCCTGCAGGGAGATAACCAGGGATCCGCCAGACGGAGAAAAGCCTTGGAACAAGAGCTGCGGGAGCGCAGGCAGGCTGGGACGCGCTGGTGTTGCCCGCTGGGTTGGTGCCCAGCCATGGGGCTGCTGAGGGGCTGCGAGGGCTGCACCGTGTGTCAGGGACAGGGCCCTCAGCTGTAACAGGCATGACTTTTTAGGTCCAGAGGTGTTTTTTGCAGACAGGATGAAAAGCTATGGTTCCAAATGGTCACTTCTGCGGGATCTTGAATGGCTAGGGGTCTCTGACACACCGTAGTGGTTTCCCAAGAAAGGCGGATGTGTTTGGGTATGTGTTTGTAGCCTGTGACATTGCACTGTGGCACCTGGCTCTCCAGAATGGCCAGACAATGTAGGGGATTATAGATCTCTCTGTGCCTTCCAGCCAGCAGTTCTGCTATACCAGATAAAGAGCGAAATAGTAGTGTCCACTATATATCATTACAGTGAAGAAGCAAATAAGTGAGAATGTCTTTAAGGAACTCATTAGGAGAGTCCCTCACTGAAGAAATGACCGAGGACATTTGACTGGTCAAAGTAATTTGTAGTTTTACCCAAACTGTTTAGATCTTCACACTGGGGACGGCATACTCACCTAAGGTGGGAGTAACTCAGTAAGAGTTATTTACAGACATTCCATAAATAAACACGGAAAATTGCTCTACATTTACATCTTCCTTTTCATAAGCATCTTCCCATTTTCCATAATTTTGCAGCAGTCATGTTAGGAGAAAAGCCAGCTGACCAGGACACTTCTTGCATTGCCCTTAAATCTTTGTGAATCCTGAAGCAGAGCTGACAAACTACACAGAGCTGAATGTCAAAAATATTCTAATTTCGCACTTTTAATTAAGAAACTGGGAGAAGGTGCCCTTGGCGGGTCCTTCAGGCCCTGCCACCGCCATTCCCTGCACGGGAGGGACATGGGTGTCCAGACTCTGCCATTTTCACCAGCCGGTTGACCGGAGCAAGTCAGATGTGACCATTTTGGGCAGCAGCTTTCAACAGGGACTTTCTTCCCAGCAGTTTTGCTCAGTCACCAAAGGGCAGACATCTGTATTTCCCCTTTTTTCTCCTTCATCCTTCCCGTCCTTGTGCAGACCGTAGGCTCAACAGCGGCAGGTGGGTGACTTGCCAGCCATATTATTTGAAATGAGAAGGTGAATCTCAATAAAGCCCCATCATTTCTGACCATTTCTGGCAAGGCTGTGGCATTGAATGAGATGCTCATGATCCTAGTGAGGGAAGGAAAAACATTGTCCTCTCCGGAGTGGAACTGTGGCAGCGACAGAGAGGCAGGTCTAATCGTCTATATAAATCAGGGTGGTTGTTAATTAGATCACTCTCCCTGTGTTAGTCTGTTAAATATCCTTTAGTCAAGCTCACAAACAACAGTACTTGGTGTTAAAGAAGATGAGAAAGTACCAAAAGTAATAACCAAGGGGTTTTTTTGTTTTAAATCGCTTTTATCGCACAATTGGCGCTGAATATTCTGTACGTCTGGGAGACGTTTCATTGACTCCTTTATCTGCAGGATTCCTTTAAAGTTTAACAATGCAGAACTAATTTTGATGAGTCAGTAGCACGAAAATTGTTATTTTAAGTGCCGAAAAGGTATTTTCCCTGTGGATTTTCTAGCACTGAGGCAGCTTTCTGAATGTTTTGACTGCTACTTTGTCTGACAATGTAAACAGGCAGGAATAATTTAACGATTAACTCGTTATCCTTGATGCACGCCTTGATGTCTCATCTTGTTATTAACAGTTTGCCCATATTTTGAAATATATATAATATGAAGCAGGGCTAATTTTGCTCTGGAATGCTCTTTAACGCCATTCCACAACTTTTTCCACCCACCGGCTGAGCTTGGTCAGTGAAGACACTCTCTATTAACATCCCAGCAACTCGCTCCAGCACTTTCAGCTGTGTAAAATTAAACCCACTAATAAGAAGCTGTTCATCAAAGAACTTGAATATGTGCATAAGTCTGTCCTTATTCAGCCTACTATTTAAGCACATGCTTAACTTTAGTACGCACTTGCAAATTTTGCTTAAAGCAGCCAGACTCTATTTTGCTGGTTGGGTCTTTGAAATACTTCCTGGCACCATGTCCTGTTTCTGTCATCTTTAATAGTTCCCTGTCTATCTTTGCCATTTGCACACACATTCCTCTTCCGAAAAGCCTTTTGCAGAAGACTGCAGCCTGATATAAGATCTTGGAAAAATCACGTTTGTCTTTGGGCACGAGCGCCTTCGTATTTCCCGTACAAACTGGAATGTCAAAAAATAACAGAACACTTTTGCCGTCTGGGAGAATTTTTAATGCATTTGCACCCAAACTTTCGGTTGTATAGTATCATTTATGTGCTGGGCTCTTTTTTCACATTTGTCATATTGTGATGTGGGCGCTGCCTGTGAAGCACTGAGCACATTTTAAATAACATTAATTCATCACGTTAGCATCCGAACAGCTAACTGGATAGACAGCGTTAACAGAGCCACACTGTGAGTGACCCCAAAGAGCAGGAAAATCCTAAAAATCTCTTTTCCCAGTCCTTGGAAAAACATTTAAGAAACGCATCCTCTGCTAGTATTGTATGAATTGATGCACCTGAAAGCAATCAGTACGTGAAAAATGGAAACTCTGGCATTACAACAAGCAGTAAAATAATCATAAAAGCCATAATAGGCAAAGCCCTCAGATACATCTCCATTTCCAGCAGATGGTGGCGTTAGCAATTTCTGCGTGTGCTGCGTTACCCTCCAGCCCAGAATTGCCCTGGGCCTGACGTCAGCGCTCTCGCTTTACCTGAGTTCAAACTGGTGAAACAAATAATAGTAGCACGGTTATTAGCGCATTTCCTCCAGAAGCCACTAATAAAAAAATGCTTCCCCTGACGTTTCCATTCTACACCAACCCACTTCACAACTGTTACAGGAAGTCAGGCAAGTGAATTGAAAAAGGAATGGCCCACCTTGAATTAATGCCTATCTGGCAACTGCCAGGCAATGGCCACAAAAAAATTTCAAAAGGTAGGAAGATAAACACCACTGAATAGCTGAGAACTTGCAGCATCTTCTCTCCGAACACACTGTAATATCAGTAGCAACTGTCAAAGCAGCGCCTGCTCTTGTTTTGTGATGTTTCAGCTAAGTCCTTCTCTTACACTGTTAGGATTTCCCCTTTACTGTGGATTCCTAATAACTCAGGCTGGTAAAAATGTGTCTTTGTGCATCTGCTAAATACCTTGATAGAGAAGACGAGGCGCTGTAGTTCCTACCTGTGTGCGGACAGTAGCACCGCACCTCGGGGGTGGGATGTGGATCTGGCAGGGGGAAACCAGTCTGCCTCGGGAGCATGCAGAATCCATTATTTTTATTGTCTCTTGTCTATGTTACGGAAAACTCAGAGTAAAAAAGAAAACTACACAGGCAGTAAGCGCCAGCCCTTCCATTCACAGGTATCATTATCTGTAATTGAAATAAATGCGTGAACATGAATATGCATATATTTATGTTTGCAAAGTTTGCCCAAACAGCCTTGATTGGAAAGTAGGAGTCTCATATTCCAAAAGCACTTTTCCGTGGCAGATATCGACATCTGCTGCAGAAACATGAAATCACTAAAACTGTCTTGACTTAAGATGAAATGTGAAGTCTCGGCTACCTTTTGGCAAGAAACCATGAGAGACCTGCTGTCTTTTAAAGGACTTTAAAGGCACTTGAGCTTTGTGGGAACTTTAAAGGAATGTAAACTGTGCAGGAACTGTGGAAAGCCACATTCGGTCCATCTTCTTCAGACACGCACTGTCTTCTCCAGCGTCAGGCTTGCGCCCAGCGACACATGTAGTATCTCTGATGTCTGCCCTCATCCTTCTTGCCTGGCTCAGAAAGTCCCCTGCTCTGCCTGGGAGAGGCAGCCGGGGTGACAACTGGGCGCAAAGCCCCTCTCTGGGCCCGAAAGGGCTGGGCAGAGGAGCAGAGGTGCTGAATGTGACCCGGTGCCAGATTAACTCCGACTGAACCGCTCCTCTCCGCAGGTGGGAAGATGGTCTGTCGCAGACAAAGCCTGATGAAAATGCATCTGGGGTAGCTGAGTGTTTGTATTGCGTTAGCTTCTGGCACGGCCTCTACTGTATTTATTCTTCCGCCCACCTCCCTTTCACAGAATAGGGATGTATGCACTCACCGATCTTATCACCACCACGCTTTGATCCAGCTGGGATGTTAGGGCCTTTGGGAATTCCCCACGTTTGATAATTCCTGATAGTTACTTTTAAGAAAATACCAGCTGAAGGATGGGGAGGGATTCTTTAAATTCCAGAAGCTGAGTGAATGGTGGAATTTATCAGGTGGCAGAGCCAGATTTCCTTGGAAAGAACATATTTATTTTGAAGTGTCACATTTTCATTGTATTCAGCAAGCAATATCACTTAAGGCCAAAGAAACCCAGTCAAACAGGACATGACTAGCATTTTTAATAAGCACAGGAGCCGGCCCTGATAAAAGCATTATGAGACGTACCTAAACTCCGAATAGCGAAGGACCTGGTTTATCCCAAGCGGTAATTCATTACCCCTTTATGTTTAGCTTTTGAAATACCACCTCGAGAGAAACTTGACCCCCAGGAAATCTATTTCAGGAATGCGTGTGGCCCCCATCCTGGCCGGCTGTGACTGTCTCACCACCTTTGCTGTCTGTTTCTCACAGCCTCCCTGCGAGGCAGGGCCCAGCCGTCACCCCGACTTTACGAAGGGCAAAATTGAAAAGTGCTCGTGTGTCTCGCTCCCATTAATATCTAAATTGTGGTGGTAAAGCGACTTTCCCAAGGTCGAGGAGGAAGTTTGTGGCAGCGCAGCTCATGAGCCTGCCCAAACCGGGGGTTATTTTCTACTCGCAGGGTGCGGCTTCCCACCGCCCCCCGGTAGTAGCCAGGTTACGGGGCTGTCAGAAGGGGGGGGNTGTGTTTGTTTTTCCGTGGGTAGCATCGGGAGAAAATATCCATCATCTCCCGAGGCCAGAGGCATTCCTGAGTGAAAGCGTGGGCGGCTGCAATGTCACGCCGCGGCTCTGGGGAGGTGTTTGCTGTGGGTTTGCGCCGAGGCCGTGTCCAGCTGGGCCCACGGCAGGTTGGGGCTTGCAGACATGGAGTATCTCGCTGTGGCTTTGTCTGGCTCTTTGAGGGGGGAAAAAAGGGGGGGGGGAAATAATCATCTCTACGGTTGCTTGTAGCTGGTGTGTTGATTTGGTTGGATAGACACTTAAGCCCCAGACGAACTAATTCAGAATATTAAGACCGAGAGGATTGTTAGGAAATCTGTTGTGACCTTCCAAGAAACACAGGGCTCTCTGTCCTGTAATTCCAGGGTGAAGACTCTGGTGGCTTTGGGTTTGTGTTCCCCCGCCTGCCTTCGTGCTCCTGGCTGCGTTGTGGACTTTCCTATGTCCTGGAATGTGGGAACTGGGCATGAGGGTAGGAAAACTTGATTTATTCTGATAAAGGCAACGTGCTAGTGGGAAATAAGATAGCTGGAGGAATTGATTAAATACCACACACAAGAAAGAAAAGGAAAAAAAAGAAAAAAAAAATACTGTGAATTTTAAAGGTCTCTTTTTCATCTTTTTCTTACCCTTGTTACCACAGGGCGATGTGTTCAGGTGCATTTAGTGCTGATGTAAAGGCTTCCCTGAGAGTCAGTGCTTTTTTCAGAAGAGAACTACATTAAAGCTATTGAAAATATTTATTCCTTCATACACAGCAAACAAAATAGGGGTTAGAGACCCACCAGAGGGAAAGAAGAGCAAGCAGTGGTAAAGCGGGGTGGAAGGATAGGTTTGCATGCGTTGTTTGGTGGTCACAGCCATACCAGACGACAATAACTGGAATATTTGCCTTTGGTACTTTGGTTATATTCACCAACAGCTCCTGTCTCGCCCAGGAAGTATGTCTGAGAAACTCCTTCTTCCCACCAGGGAGCAAACACCCATGGTCCTGTTCATTAGCGAAAAGAAAACAGAATCGTTTCACTTTGTGTACGTATATTCCCACGCAATTTAAGCATTACCTGTTTATAATTGCTTGAGAAATGTTTTACAAGCATCTGCATCAGGTGAAACATCTTTATTGTGGGAGACTTTTGTGAGGAGACTTCATACGCTGCTGATCACAGGCCCTGCTTTAAAGCCCACTGGAGTCCATGGGAGGGATGCATCTTTCCCAGGACTCCGAGAGCCGTTTGATCAGGGCCACGACGTGAAAATGTTGTGTGACACCCCGAAGTCTGCTCCTCCGAGGTGTGTTTCCTGTGTACGCTGGGCCAGATGCTCCCAGCCCCCCCTCATGTGCGGTGAACGCTCCGTGAGACCCCCAAGAGCAGCCACATCCAGTGAGCAACGTGCGAGGTGGGCACAAGAGGTTGACCCTATGTGTTCTACCGATGCTGCAGTCATGGAGTAGCCCCTTTCAGATCTGAAAGTCCTGCTGCTCTTTGTCTGGGCCACAAGCCATGGGGCACATTTTATTTCACCTCTGCCCTTTCTCGTAGGGCTGCAGTGGTGCTGTGGGTGGGTTGTCTCCTCTCCCTTTCTCCTCGGAGAGAGGCAGGGTAGCCCAGGACCCCGCAGGTCTGTGCATGTGTGAGCAAGTTGGCACTACCAGCTGCCTGGCCAGGAGCTAGTGGCTCAGGTGCCCATGTTTTCAGGGCTTCGTGTCCTTGCTCAAGCCTCTCGCCTGCTCCCAACCTCTGCCAGATACCACATCAACCTCTGGTATAGCAGATGGTGCATTTTTTCACGGACATATTTTGCTGCAGAGCCTTGGTCCTGCTGCAGCTGGGATCAAGGAGGGATGGAGGAGCACCTCATGTCCAAGATCAAGGCCTGGGTGCATGAACCATTGCATGATTTTCCACTTTGATCATATTCCCTACAAAGCTAAGGCACCATCCAAAGATAGATGTGCCACTCACCTAGTGTAAATCACCAAAGGTAAGGATAGCATCCATATCAAACACACCAGCATTTTTTTTGCAAATACTGCAAAACTCCTTTCCCCAACTGGAATTGCTCATGCTAAGAAAATGCGTGATGTCCCAAGGACTGACTAATTTGGCATCCAGAGCTTCTAGCCCAATATCTCTCCTGCCAGGACTTTTATATTATCAGTTCCATTCATTCCTACCGAAGGCTGATGTGGTGCGATAAAGCAGATGGCCAAAGTCCCAGACAAAGGCCAGGCAGAACAATTAATGACAAGCCGACAGCCCCACAAAGGGCATGGGCTCGGGATAATGCTGGCTCTGGAGGGCCGCTGACAATAACATAAAGCCGCTCCCCTCACAATGGGGAGATAAGATACAGTACTGTAATAGGAAAGCAATCATCGCAAAATGCCATCAATTATATAAAAGCTGCAACAGCGGGGGACTGATTAAATATGGCTCTGTTGGTGCCTCCACATACCTTCGCTGCGCATTTTGCGTGTCTTCTCACGACAGGTCTGGTTGGGCACTGGAGTGGCGGAGGCTCCCGTACCCCACTTCTTTCATCAGTTTTTGGCTCATGAAATTACACCGAATAATATGCTTATTCAGGTTTTTATATCTGTGCACCTATTTTATTACCTTTTATAATGCATACAGGGTCGGATCAGCTTGCAGCAGAACAAAGCTAATTACACCTTTCATTACCTAAATATAGCATAATGACAGAGTGTCATTCAAGTGTGGCATTGAGCTGAGAAACCTCATGGCAGGCCAGGACAATGACAGAGGTTATTCAGCTCCACCTGCATTGCTGCTGGTGCAGGGAGAGTGGGGCAGGGTTAATAGGCAGGTCACTACAGAAATTACAGTATCGAGTTGAAATGGTGAACTGCTAACACTGGTCTCGTCAGCAACTGTATCTTCCGGAGTTAGTTACCTCCAGAGCTAGCGTTAACCTCTTATGTTCCTCTTGTTCTACATAGATATGAATATATGTAAAGTGTACGGCGTTAATTATAAGACCTGAGAACGAAATGACCCATTTATACGCTCTGTACGAAGTGCAGCAGTGCTGTGCTGCATGCCGAACCGTTCACATTTTGCATGGTGTATGAGCATCACGTCTTGTCAGTGAGGCGGGGTGGTCGGTAGCCATTTCTAGCACGCTTGGTAGCCATTTCTCGGGTCAGCTCCCAGCCTATTACGCTATTCTTGAAACTTAATTAAAGACTTATACCCCTGACATTTACCACTGCAGTAAATTCTCAGTCATGAGCAAGTCAGTGGACAAAGGTTCAAGGGGCCGAGCACACAAGTGAAAGCGATGATGTGGTCCCCATCCCCGGCCACAATTGCTTGCCCCCCACAGCCAACTAGTAGCCACTGCCTCTGCGTCGAGACTCCAGATCAGCTGCAGTTGAAGTCGCTATTGTCAGCTGAATTTTATCCCCAGTATGACAGTTTTTCTCCAACTTTGGAAGCTACCTCCTTTATATCTCCACTATCCCTTAATGTCTCATGCAAACAGAGAAGGTGATTTGCTTTTAGCTTTTTTCTTTACACGTCTTTTAATAAGAGGCTTCCCTGGTTTTTAATAAAGTGATTGTGAGAGTGAAGGCCGGTAAAAACAGCGTTCATAAAAATTATTATCAGAAACTATTTCATTTCTGCCAAAGCAAGCAAATCACGGAAAGTTTCTACTTTCCTTGGAGTGTTTCTGTTTTTCATCAAAACCAGAAAATGAGACATTTTAATTTGCAAATTTGTTCAGGAGTTGAAGAATATCCATTCCAGTTTTCTTAGGTTCTTGCTGAGTATTAGTGTTGCGGTTAATATTTTTTTTTTCCTTTATCTTTTTGGCTGAAGAAAAAATATTTCTATCGCAAGTCATCCTTTCCTACTCCACTTTCTCGCTGCAAGGTGAAAGGCATTGCCGGGCTATAGCTCCACCATAGCAGTACTGCCTACGTGAATAGTTGTTAGGGCCACAAATGAGATTGTCCTATGCCTTGGGTGAATTTCCAGCAACCATGAAGAGAGACGTGATCTCCACCACTTTGAGAGCTCAGGCTGATACTGGTTTCATTTCCGAGTGCTGTAAGAATGACATCTGTTCTCTTTTGATGGACTGACAGTTTTTTGACAGATGTGTTAGTTTGTGGTTTTCTTTACGCTGCTTGTATCATTAGTGTTGAAGTCATCAGTTCCCTGTTCCTGTATTTCTAATGAACTAACACTTTACTAGGAGTTTTACAGTGTGGGGGGTGTACTGGCGTCAAAGGAGGGTTTGAAAGGCTAAAATAGATGCTCTCCTTCCACCTCCTCCCTTCACAAAGATGCTGGTGAGGTGCTTGAAGAGTCCCAGACACAGATTGAACTCTTTTGAAATGCCACCATTTCTTTGGTGCTTGAGGGTCCAGAATTTCCTTCAAAATGCTGGAAGATAAATTTTTCAGTGACCACAGGACTAAGCAATACATGACAATTATTAATATTGATGTTATGCCCATCTTCAGTGTCCATCAGAATAGTCCCGTGACCTCTGCTTACATTGAGATTTTGCTTCTCATGCACGCTACATCTTCTTAGTTCTCCTCGACAGTTTGTTCCTTCTCCTGTCTGGATTCCTCCATAATTACTCAAATTGCCCCTTGTCTTAGGGCTGGACACAAAGCAGCACCGAGATCAGTGCAAAGATCCTTGACTCTGTGGTGGTAGCGCCAGGAGCACAGCTGAAAGTAAATGAAATACATTTTGCAGAAAACCAAAAACCAAGGTTCGGAGGAGCTCAGTGCTTTGAACAAAGTGGCAGGGAAAGTGTCTGATGGGATAAAAACTGAACTCAGTTTTCCAGAGCTGTGGATTAGCACCCCAACAGCTGCTCACATCTGCAGGAGATGCCAGGGCTGTATCTCTGACCTGATCCAGCTCAAAGTGTTGCACAAATCTGGCTGCTGCCAGCGAAGTCCACATCTGGATACAGCTCCTCCCTGTCCATAGCAGTGCAGCCTCCACCCTCCCCAAGCTGTTTGTTAGGCCCTGGGGAGGATCCAGCTTTAGAAAAGTAGGGGTTTATCTCCTTTGTTGACTGCTCTATAAAAAACAGTGTTGTTTCTCGTTCATTCACCTCTGTGCTTCCTGAGTGCAGCAAGGAAAAGCCTCATACACATACTTACATGTGAACTTTGAAATAGCTTCAGAGACCTCCTTGAATTATTAATTATCGGGCTAGACATTGGGGCTTGCTTTTTTTTTTCTGGTATAACAAACTGCGAGGGTCCCGCTGCTCCTGCTACACCTCCGTGAAGCTCAGCGGGGTCAAACCCCACATCCCCTTGAGCGGAGCAGGCACCCCCTGCCCAGGCTCCCCGGACTGGGGTGCTGCTGGGCTCGGCTCTGCTCCGGCGCCCGGCAAAGGCAGCACTGGGAGTCCCGCCGGCTCCCGCCCTCGCCTGCTCCAGGGGCCACCGATTCCCCCGTCTCCGTTTCAAACCGTGGCCGGCGTTGTAGTCGCTGTTGTGAAAGCCTGGCTGGATCAGGGGACACCGGTGGGTTTGGCAGGTTTTCACACTCACTCTCTAAGCTTTAAATCAGCAAGGGAAATCCCAGCGGTTCTGCAAACACACATACGTTCTTTTTTTTCCCTTCCTTTCCTTTTTTTTTTCCCCTTCCTTGGTCTGCAAAAGCCTCCCAGCCTCCTTTTTCATTTCCCTTTCTGCTTTTGCCTTTATCTCTCCCCACTGTTGTAGTTACATCCTCTGATGATAGCAGGAATGACCCCATGGGGTGACCCTGGGAGATTATTACATTAGCTGTAAATTTTGAAGCCGGGCCAGCCAATACAGTAGGGATTGCAACTCCCATCCTTTAAGTGCAGGAGGATTAGCGCTCGGGAACATAAGTACGTTAAACCACTCTACAGACACCAGCGACCATTCCTTTCTCTGCATATCTTTGTATTTCTGCCTTTAAGACCAGTTGGGGAATAGAGCTTTGCTATTTATGTTGAGGTGGTGAAGGGGAAGAAAAAGACAGCATTCATGACAGTCGGGGCAGAACTGCATTAAATAAAGCCTCCATCTTTCATTCTTAAGCTCAGCTCCAGGTCCTTGATGAAGACAGATTTTTCAATTAGACAGGCAATGTTTGTTCTAATATTTTATATATGAACCGCTCAGCTGACATCTTGCCCAGATTTATGAAGGAAATCGAATACAAATGGGAGTTTTAATATAAATTTATTATTCAAATTTATCACATATTTCCGCAAATAAAAATTATGGTTGCCTCAAAGAACGCATTTTTAAAAAAGGAAAGGAAGAAGTTGATAAAGTTTCTTTCCACCCGGTGAATAACAATATTGTAAGTTAAGAAAGATCTGTCATAATATAAATTATAACACACATGGAATACATTTCCCATTGAAGACAATATTTCTTTCTTATACAAATGTTGCACTCCTTCATTGAACTGAAAGGAAGTTCAGGAAGGTTGGCAAAACAAAGTAGCCCATTTTTAACACTATACAGAACAAAGTGTATTCTGCTGCCAATTACCCTTAACTGCAAATGACTGCAGCTTCTGGGAGACACAGCCAAGGGTCATGGGTGGTATAACTGCTCCCCGAAGAAAAAGAAATGTCAAGCGACATTCACACTTCAGCTATTTAAAGAAAAGGATGAAGAGAATTTAAGGGAATAAAAGGCCCAGCGACACCCGTGTTTAGCCACGGGGAAATTACTGCAATTAATGCTAGGTCATTTATAGCACACCTTTCCATAGCTTTGCAGTTGGCATACCTAATCTAGGAAGAGATTAATACGGCAGGAGTTTGCATCTCCAGTCAGACTGAGAAGGAAATATAGGAAAACTTTTCTTCTTTTTTTTTTTTTTTAACAAAATGAAATGTTAACCTGAAAGATTTATATATTTTGGTTTCTGTAAACCAAAACATTTTAGCTTCCTTATTCAGTTGTGCCATTGCCATGGTTTAGCTGCATTTCCAGCCTCCTATATTTCATTTAAGATTTTCCTGTTTTCCAGCTTTTTTTGACTGGAAAACTGTATGAGATGTGAAAGGTGATCAAAACATGTCAAAATACTTCCCATGTCTCTGTGTTTTCCAGTGTTGGGGGGGGGGGGGAGAGAGGGCAGGGGGTAAAAAA
>VYZM01020342.1:216794-305052 GCA_013398915.1 Dromas ardeola
ATAAAAGATCCTAGTAATAATGTAAAAAACATCTGTGCGTTCAGTGTTTCAAAAACTGAAAGAAAATGCAAAATCTCAAAGAACGTTTTTTGACAGTCGACACTTTTCATTGGATTTCTCTTTTTCATTGAATTCTGTTCTAATACACACACACATATACGTGTGCATTTACAAGTCGTTACATCTGATGTACAGGAATTTCCATGAGAAATTTCTGCCGGCTCTACCCATACTGTGAAACATCGTTTGGTGCCCCAATAAACCAAACACCAAGCAGACACGTACAAAGACAAAATGTCATATATTATTGGGTGTTTATTTGTGTAAAAATCAATGGTAGAGCCTGGTGGGAGATTCGAAGCGTCGGGGTGGCTCAGCCTGCTTGATTTCAATAGGATAGAGCATCCCTGCAGGAGGGAGAGAATTTGTCTCACCTAAATTCATCCGCCTACCCTAGAGCCATATGGGAAGTTGTCACCCTGGCACAGGGAAATGGGCATCAATTCATCTCGCCCTAAAATCAGTCCGATGATGCAGCCCTGCAGTGATGCAGGTTGGAAGGTGAAACGCAGGGGCAGAGGTCTGCACTGGTGAGGTGCCTCCCACCTGATTTTCCTATCTGTAATTGTATCAGCAGGCACTTAGATGAATTAACAGGCCCAAAGTTTCTGTCCCAGAGAGTAGAGATTTTAGGTCAAGGCGAGTGTTTTCTCTTTGTTGTGTGAGGTGCACGCCCCTCGGTGCCACCACAGGGGAAAAACCCACGTGAGGTCCCTGAGCTGCGTGTTTGGGTGTTCCCCGCTCAGTGCTGCTCAGCCTGAAGGTCACCTTTCCCGGCTGTGCAGAGGAGGTGTTCAGAAGGTACTCAGGTCCAGGTCCTTCAAGGGACTGAGTCTTTGAGCTCTTTATGCCCAGCACCACTTCATTTCAAGATTTAAATCTCCTGATTCAGTCAGAGGAAGCACCCAAAGGTCTTTCACGACCTGGGAACTAACTCCTACTGAGAGCAACGAAAGCATTGTTTGAGAAGCTTTTGAAAATCACATTTACCTTCAATTTACAGTTGTAGTTGGTCAAACACCTCTAAAAACGCCATCTGAAATTCTGGGCAACACCGTGCTGAGCGGTGCATAAATACCTGTAAAATCCTGGAGCGTGTGCTTAACTTTGAAGCACAAGACTATTCCTGGTGAGGTCTAGTGGCTTTAAATGAATGTCTACTGACTGTGCTACGTTTTATCATGTATTTTTTTGTACAGGAAGCACTTCTAATGTCAGTTGCACCCGTAAATCAGAGGCGGCTATTGCTAAATGAGTGGGCTGAGGTGCGACATGCAATGTGTGGCTGCAAAGCCAGACCTTCTGCCCTGAGATAACAATGTAGGAACAGCAGCGAGAGGATTATAGATCTCTGAGCTGTCTGCTTTCATTCCGTAAGGCAAAGCAGGGAAATAGAAAAAGCAAAAAACCTAGGAAAGTTGACATACATATTGCAGAGTCTTTCAGATGTCCTGTTGTTTCTGCTTACACCATTGCATGGCCTCAAGGTTAAAGTCTTGGCTGAGAAAGTTGAGGGCCTGTGTTCAGCTCAGATGGAGGATTCAGAGAGCTCCCCGTGAACCAAGGAGGAGAATACCCCGGGAAGGAGGAGGGCAAGGGAAGGTGGGGGTTTCTTTCTCCTCTTGCATCCTCTACCCACACCGATGGAGACAGAGTGTGTCACTGAGCACGGTGTCATGGTGCCAGGGGATGGAGGAAAAGGGGTTTGTAACCGCAGCGCCCGGGGCACCCAGCCAGCAGGTAAGGTTCCTGGCTTCTCATCCCAACTCTCAAGATTATTTCACTTGGGTTTTGTTTTGTTTTCTTTTATCCCAAGACTGTTTATTGTAAAATACATAAACAGTCCTGGGAGAGCTCCCCACACACAGCTGAGAGCTCTGACCACGGGACGGTTGTGCAAAAGGCAGGGCATTCTCACCCATGTCTGTCTGCGCTTGGGAAAAAACGAGCCGTAAACAGTGACCCTCCCGAGAGGGCTCTGGGTCTGGAGTGGATGGAGACACCTCCCTGGCTGCACTGCCTCAGGCGCCTTCGGCACACCAGTGGGGTGGCAGTTCGCACGCATCTCTGTGCCCAGCACTTTCCATGGACCAACGCCACAAACTTGCTGAGGCTGGAAGGACCTCTGGAGATCATCCTGTCCACCCCCCGACTCTGAGCAGGGACAGCTAGAGCTGGTTTCCCAGGGCCGTGTCCAGTCAGGATGGATGCCTGTCTCCTGCAGGGATGGAGACTGCACAACCTCCCTGGGCAACCTGCTCCAGTGTCTAGTCACCCTCTGTGTTCCTCCCAGGTCACCTGTCCCTACTTGCACCTCTTGTACGTGTCCTTTTTATGTCTCAGTTTTGTCAGGAGCTTCCTGTTCAGCCACGTAGGCTCCTGCAGCCTTTGCTTGCATTTCTGCTTGGTGGGATGGACCATTCTTGAGTGTGGAGAAGGTTGTCCTTGAAAATCAACGAGCTCTCCTGGACTCCTTTTCATTCCGGGTCCAGACCTGCTGTCCTGCTCCGTCCACACCCCACAGCAGCCACTTGTGTGCCCTCCAGCAGCAGATCTTGCCTTACCTTCAAGGGTTACCACGAAACTATCACTGCTGAGAGAACAAGGCAATTACCTCTTTTGACTAACTTCAATCCAAAAGAAATCAGGGTAGACGTAGCGTTTTTTAATCTCAGGAAGTATTTACTCCTGAAATAGTGAAATAATGCTGAAAATGAGGAACGCATCTATCTTTGGGACAAGTAGCCTTGAGGCTGGTGCCTTTGCGCTTCAGTGGCAACTGTTTGTCATCCAAACCAACTTCATGTTTTCATGTCTTACATTTGCCAGGCAAGACCGGTGGCTGAGGTCGCGCTGGAGGAGCTTCCCCGCACCCATCTCGCCGCAGGGCAGTTGTTGTTCACTGCGCTGGTTTGACTGCCAGCAAAGCCCCAGCTCTTGGAAGCTGTATTTTGCTAGTGCTGGATGAGTGGTCTTCAAAGCTGTCTGACATTCTGTGTTTTGCCAGGCTGCTCATGTGCATGATTTCTTCAACGTCCATAAAATTCATTATCATTGTAGCTCTGGCTAATTAGCCCATAAATGTTCCAGCATAGTTAATAAATTGCCCTGGCCTTAAAGGGTTTATCTGGTTGGTATTGTAAGTCAGTCTATACACTTTTTTTTATTCCTATTATAATAGTCAGAGTATTATTTATATGACTGGGACTGAACTATGCCTGAACTGTGAAAGAAGCACTACACTATAAATAAAGAGTATTTTACTGTCCAAATACTTTAAACTTAGTTCAGAGCATGCTAGCATCTGCCTAAACCATCTAATTTTGCTTACTCTCTGCTCCAAACAAGTAGAGGGTGGACTGACAAAGTGTATCCAGAAACACTAATATATAGCATATTTTATTATTTTTAAAACTCTGAAGGAAAAAAGTCATCAACAGTTTTAAAGCAGGTTGTTCTAAAGTTGACAATAAGTGGTAAAAAATACCAACTCTGGTCATATATGGAATACATTGGCTTTTTTTTTCTCTCAAAATAAGCATTTCCAGCCAATTCTGTTACTGTTTTAGTACATTAATGGGAGGTCATTATAAGAAGGTTTTAATTTCTTTATTTGTGTAAAAACAGCCTTTCAAAGGGAGTTTCTCTGAGACATCCAAGGCGTGCTCCAAAGCCCCACTCCAGATGCGTGCCTGGGAAAGCAGGCAGCGAGGGAGGCAGGTCTCCTGCGGTGCCCTGGCTCGTTTGCTGCTCTCGTTAGAAACATCTGCCCTCGCTGTGCAAAGAGCCACCCATGCACCCACCCACACGCCACAGGTGCAGGGCACTCAAGTCCGTGCTAAAGAGCACTTAAGGAAAAAAGCCATAGCAACCAGCTGCGTTGCTGTGCCTGTAGGACAAATGTCTGGGGTTCAACCCAGCAGAAGAAATGCAGCTAGCTCGGAGGTTTGGTGTTTATTCAGCAGCTGATCTCAGAGTAGTTGAGAAATCACCAGCAAAGGCATGTGCATGGTTAACTTCTACAGGTGGCACAGTTTAAGCCAATTTAGTAGCCCATGACCAGGGGGAACCCTGGGAGTTTGTGCCACTGATAAGACCACCTGCAACAGCAGCCATTTCTTTTCTTTGTTACTGTAGAGGAACTGAAGGTCTGTCCTGCCACTAAAACCAAAGCGTGGAGCAGATGTTGATGCTCAAGGTACTGTGCTACAGTAGGGGTGCTACACGTGAGGTGGGATATTGATGCCTTGTCTACTGATGGAGGATAAAGGGGAGGAGGTGTAGCCTCAGTATGTGCAATCCTGTAACATCCCTGACTTGGAATAGGTGGTGCTTTGGTGCCAAATTAATAGTGTGGAGAGATTTTTGTCTGGCTGTGTTGATGTCTCTACCAAGAGCTTTGGCTCGGCAGCCACAAGGAGCTCAGGGATGGTCTGGTGCATGTGGAGTCTGCATTGGAGCAATGGCCTGTGGGGATTGACTGTAGGCTTTTAATTAGCATTGTGTGACTGAGAGGCTTGTGGAGATAAATGAAGTGTTCCTGGATGCAGCAGAATTTCACACCACAGATGTATTAAAATACTTGCCCAGTTCTGTGTCTTAAATATAGGAATATTGATCCACGTTGCCTCTCTGAGGAATATGCTGCACTCTGCATGTGCAGATAACGCAGAGAGATGGATTTTATGTGGACGTAGGTCTAAGCTCTGAGTTATTTCCTTACCCAGCAAAATCTTGTTTTCTGTGGTGAAGACAATATAACGAGGGCTGGAGTTTGCTCTTATTTCCACCAACAATTCCTTCTTTGACTTCAGACAAGTTGTATTCTACCCTGTGTTTTATTTCTCTATTGCTAAGATGGCAACAGTGATGCTTCCCCCTCCTGCTTGTCTGCTGTAGGTGGTGAGGTCTTAAGGTTAGTTCTTGGTGTTTGCTCCGCAGCATCGTGCTGTGTGTTCACTGGGACAAGGCTGGGGGATTTAAGTGCCTGTCCCCTAGACACAAATAACAGCAAGTCTATCTGCCACCTGCTGGGAATTAACTGCTGTCCTTTTAACTTCATTTTTAAAGGCTGGGGAAAAAAAAAAAATTAATTTTTAGGAATATTCATGTTGGGGTTTGTTTTGCTCTTCAAAAAAAAAAAAACAAAACCAGTTTTGAAAACAGCTCAACCATTGCTTTTTCAAGTGCTTCCTCTCTTTCCCTGCCTCGTCACCCCAGGCTAAACAAGAGTGGAAAGCATAAGGCTGAAGGGGAATGTGTTTCACAAAGGAAAAGCAGAATCATCATGGAAAATTTTTTGGCTGGGTTGTTGGTTTTTTTTTAAACTGCTTCTCCAAAACATGCACATTTTGTTATGTGCATTTGTAGTTTTGCAGCTACAAGCACCCTCTCTGCTCCCGGGGTGACTAGGAGTTGCGCAAAGCTCGTGTCGTGATATGCCTAGGCCAAAAGCTGCCGGGGAGGCTGCGTTCAGCCACGTTACCTGTGTTGTTACCACTTAGCTGGGTACCTTTATCATTGCATTAAGACAGGACTGATGCATGTAGTTTGGGACTTGTGTTGGTGGTTTTGTGGGGTTTTGTTGTTGTTTTGATGCAAGAAGCTAAGGCAAAAAAAAACCTGACGAACACGCAGAACTGAGAAGGAGCCACCTCTGGCTTTGCTCAGACTGGGGTGGAAGAAACTGTGATGTGTTTCTTGACACGGATATTCCTGAGCCTAAGAGTGCTGAGCTACCAGTGCCATACAACAAGCCTCTTTTTCTCAAATATTAACTAATTTTAGTTCTGAGGAGCACAAGATTGTTCCTGAACAGTCAAATTATTTTAGTGCACTGGAATGTGTTTTCTGGTCCTATATATTAACATTCCAGCATCGCCTGCCTTGCAAGATGAACTCCAGTTCTGCATGTTCTTGCCTGTGTGTGTTGGACTAAGGTGTTTATATATTAAGCTGGTCTTAGTTGTTGATTATAAACACGCAGAACTTTTTTGACTTCAGGCCTCAACACTACAAAAGAAGTCAGGTTTGTAGAAAATCATTTGAGCAATGTAAATTCACCAAGGCAGCTTTTACAGGTGGGGCTTTTAATTATTTGTAAACAAAAACAGGCAGTGGATCTCTGTTCAAGTATGCATCAAGTAGCAAGGATTCATCTGTGGTTGTGCAGTTGGTGATATTTAAATAGCTGTGACTTTTGGTAACTAGAAAGAATTTATTTTCTCGAAGCAAACAAAGTCTGGATTCTTCAATGAAACACCAGGTCGTGGCTCATTCAAGGTTTGCTGTTGTCTTGTCTAAGAAGTTGGTAGGTGATAATTTTTCATATTTAGGAACGAGGAAGGCGTACTGGGAGATATGTTTAATACTCTCCGTTCCTGTGATGCGAACAATGAGATTTATGGCTTGCAATTTAGATGCTGGATTATGTCTATTCTCTAGCAATTCTATTCATGTCAGGGCTGCGCTAAACTTCAGCCTTTTCACTTCAAATACTCGGACATATGTATGATGTCTGGATGTAAGTATTTATTCTGTATAGGACGTGGTCAGCTTCTGAACTGGCTTGCCTGGGAGAAAAATTACACTTTGCAGACAACAGAGAAATTACACTCTCGGTTTACTTTTCTCCTGCATCTTATGAACAAAAACAAACTCTGTGTATTTTCCATCTACGCTGCTATCCAGCGGAGCTGTTGGCAACTTTTCCCAGAGAACAAGTGTCACCTAAAACAGGTCCTGAGCAGATGTTTCCCAGCAGTGAATATGGCTATGACTTATAAAAATCTTACTTCATAGGAAGTATTTTAGTTTTAAATGAATGGCAAAACAATGTATTAAAACTATATGCTCTGGTTGCCACACTGAAATGGCTCTCATTCCCTTCAGCAGGAGATGGATAGAGCCTGTGTTTTTTGTCAGAGGATTATGAACTGACTTTAGCACTTTCCCAGTCTTTGGATTCACGCAAAGACAGTACCATGGGATTGTTCTGTAACAGTGTGGATAGATTAATTGCCTTGGTTTCGTTTCCTTTTGTTACTCCCTTCAGTATCTCTTTGTTCTGAGCATCTCTTCTATCTGTTCTTTTTAGATGCCATTGTGTTGTCAAAAGAGACTTTTCACAGGACAATGAGTCACCAAGCCCTTGCAGTGATTATGTATTTTTATTTTGAAAAGCCTTCAGCAGTGTCCCCTCTGCCCCCCCACCAAGCAGAGAAATCCAGTTGCTAATAAGAGAGGAGTTGCTCTAAATTATCAGATTTCTCTCTTTCCGCTTCATTTTGGGTGACACGTTTATGGAGAGTCCTCCAACCTGCTCACCTCCCCTGGGCTCGCCAGTGTGTTGCGAGCCTGCCAGGGAATGTATTGCCACTCTGGAGGGGTCACCGATCCCTGACAAGTGCCTCCAAACAGACCTGGGAGGCTGGAACAGGATCCCGTGCTGGGTTGCTGCCCTGACATCCAAAAAAGTAACGGGTGAAATCCCAGGCCTGCCTGAAGTCAATGGGAATTTTGCCACTGACTTCAGCCGAGCCAGGATTTCACCCAATATATTTCCCAGCCTCCTGCCGCACAAGCGCGCAAGGTCAGTCAGACTCTCATCGCGGTCACACCACGCCATGGTCTGGAAGCCATTTACTGAGTCTGGTGGAATTGCTCCTCCTTCTCGGTAATGAAATTCAGTGGGAAACCTTGCCTGCGCTTTCATGGGTAGGAACCAGCTCTTGGCCGATCAGCGCGGCTCGCACTGCACGCACGGAGGGTGGGTTTGGGAGGCCAGGGAGGTGTTTACTTCTTGCACAACGCTCACCCCAGCAGGGATTTCTTTGGGGGTCTTATTTCTACCAACTTATTTTGGAGCTTTCTACATGCAGAGAATAAGAATTTGGCCTTTATGACAAACCTGAACTATTGCAGGCTATGTACATGTGTTACTGACCTTTTTTTTTTCTATAGATAGGCTTGATCCAAAAAACTTGGATTCTGGAAATTTGGATGCAGCTGTAAGTGAAGGATCTGGCTTGGGAGGGGGTGTTGATCCTGCCTGCTCCATGAGCAGCCATTAGCTGACTCTTTCCTTGCCTCTTGGAGACATTCACGATGGCCCATTTGTCGGGTCATTGTCCGGGTCTCCCTGTTGATTTCTTTCATAACCTTGAAAATTCAGTTTAAAAAATTGTTACTTTGACCAAGAAACTAGAATCAAACTAAACCAACAAAAACAGGAAACTTCACTCTGAATTTCTGGGATGAGAGCCAGTTCTCAGCCACATGTTGTAACTGTATTATTTATGTCCTTATTTATTGACTACATTGGCACCTAGAGTTCCCCATCTCTGCCTGAGGCCCTGTTGCAGTACATGTGAGAAGCGTAATGAGAGCGAGTTCCTTGCTGTGAAGACCATACAAGACACAACAAACACACACAAAAAATCCTACTATAAATCCTATTTTATGGAGCGGGAACTTGAGGCTTCTCTTCTGCAAGGTTGAGAGCAGAGACAAGAGAGCAGAGGAAACCCAGGGTGTCCTCCTGCATCCCAGGTAAGGGGCTTCAGAGGCAGATACAGCTGCAATAATACTCTCCCTCCTCTCTTCTCTTCTCATGAATAAATCTCTCTTCAGTTTTTCCCCTGTATCCTGCTCTCCATTGTCAGAAGCGGTGCCACCTCTGGCACCGCGGCCGGGAGGATTAAGGGAAGGACAATGTCCCATTCTGCGTTTCCCTTGCTTTAGTGGTTGAGGGGAAAATGTTAGTATTATACAAAAATAGTTTCTGGAGTTGAAACTAATTTATTTCAGTCAGGCTTCAAACACACTGAAGAAAAAAAAATAGATGGAGACCAGCTATTGTGGATTGCCATTTGGAATCGTATTTCCTAGTGCTCGGGTACCTGTCATTTCTTTTCCCCCCTGAGGCTTTCAGTCTCTCTCAGCTCAAACTAGTAAGGTACGAACTTGGGTTTCCCCTAATAGAGAAACACAGTACTAAATTGGGAAGCTTCTTGAAAGGCTTGTAAGGGAAGTGCATAAACATCTGGTTGACATTTAATCTAGAAATGTCAGGCCTCGGCATTTCCAACCCAGGCTGACAGCTCCTTGGGTTGAACACCAAAACATACTTATTGAGAAAATATAGGGAAAAGGTAGATCAGAGACCAAATATTAAATTGGAAAAAGGTTGGGATTTTTTTAAAAAAAAAAAAAGTGTAAGCTGTATCTTTAGAAAACCTTGTGCATTCTTCATTGTAGTCAGCATACCATTAAAGGAAGGCAGTTTGCTGTGAAGAAAGCTGGGCTTAGGCTTTTTGCTAAGGTGGGGATGACCTCCAGTAAGCCTTTTATCGCTTGAATAAGTGGAGCCTTACAGCAGCTGGCCAAACCAGACGCTACGCTGGAGCAGGCAGCAAAAGGTCCTCAAATCCTACCTGCTGCACTCAGAGACCAGGCATCGCGGCATGCTCGTGTCCCATGAGGTACCGTGTTTGTTCCCTGGACTACGCTTGAGTTTTCGGTTTAGCAAAGAATTTATTGAGAGATGCAGAGCCTGCATTCCCCTGGCTCACAGGATTGTTTAAACTCAGCCGACGGTACGTCCCGTCTCCCTAAATCCCGGTGCCTGGTGCTTCCTATCAGCTGGCTGTGGGCTTCTTGAGGTACATGGCCAATATGGGACACTTTGCTCAGTGTTTTTGGTGGGACTGAAGAGATTTAGTTGCCCAAGTCCTGGAAACCCCCAATCTCAAATGCAAGTTTAGATCCCAGTTAAATCAATGAAAATTAAATATATGCCCAGAAGACGCACTGCTCGCTTGCTTTTGAGACCTGGCATGGGTTAAGGATGTCAGGCTTCAGGTCTGATTAAAAAGTTCAGCAAGAGTTTCTCAGTTTTAGAAAAGGACAGTTTTCTTTTCTCAAAAAGAAAAAAAAAGTAAGAAACAACCCTTTCCTAGGAAAATACTGTTGTTAGCAGAGGCGAATTTTGTTTGAAAAGGGTGACTTTTTCTTAATGTTACCTACTGTTTTGAGTGCATTCTTCTAGTTTTCACTTTCTTTGTACCCCTCGGTGTCTTTAATTCCTTACAACCTACTTCATCTTCAGGAAAAAATGAGTGGATGCTCACATGTTTTTCTAGATGAGGTTCCACCATCTGCCTGTGACGTAACCAGGTTTGTGTTACTTTACTCTCTGACCTCACGTTCTCTTGGCCCTTTTCGTCCCTGTTGCCACAGAGCAGAGATGCTTCTCGTGCTGCAGGCAGGGATGCCTCAGTGTCCTGATCTGATTTTGATTCTTCCATGCGTAAGTCAGGTCAGTGCCCCTAGTGTGCTGTGTCTAGCAACAACCAGCAACAGAACTTCTCTTCCACTGCCCATTCACCTTCCTTTAGAAAGTCTTTCTACTTAATGGTGTGCCCTGGTCCCAGCTGAACTAAATAATTGCACGTGTAGTTTTCTTCTCCCTGTGTCAATGATGCATGTCTCAAACAACATCCCGGGGCATAACGTTGTGTTACTTATATCCAGCCATGGTAAAAACAGCAGATGGTGATTTTTGGAAACAAAGATACAGGACCTGATCTGGTTTTTATGGGAGTTGGTGATCAAGTTCCCACTTCAGCAAAACTCATGACTTGCATGTGACTCACAGCATTTGCACGAGTGAATACACTGGGTTAAAACAAAGGTCATTAGAAAATGTACCCAAAAGGCCAAGACCTGTTTAAATACACATTAAGGGACGTAATGTTTGAGGGAAGTGTAGTTAAACTGAGCAAATCTGATAGGAGACCCTGTCACCATAGCTTTTAAAGGATGCCTTGGACTTTCTGAGCCTTTGTTTATTGTCGGCTGATCAATAAATGGGGTTGGTTTTGCTCTAGCAGAAATGGTGGGGCGGAGAGAGGGATGGAGGGGGAATAGAAACAGTTCGTTTCAGGAAACAGTTTCATGTAAGCTCAGCTTGTAAGAATCACAAATTGAAAAGTTCACATGACTGGAAGGCAAAATCTTCTGGCCGCGCGCCAACTAGGGAAATGAACAGAGTTTGCTGGAGGAGCTTAACCCCGTTTGGGGACGGGAGGAGTGGCTGTTGAGGAGATAAGCGCGTGCTCTCTGCACCCCTCTGAGCGTGTTCCTACCTTTCTGAACCCACATTGCTGCCGCTCCTCCTCCTCCCAAGGAGGCTGGGTCTGTTGATGGTGATCCCAAAGGGCACTGTTTTCACTGTTATTTGAGGCCACGTAGAGGCTCCTCATAGAAAGAGTGGCTCGAGCACAAGCCGTCGACCTCTTGGTTGCTTGAGCATGATCCTTTCCGGGCGGTACAGAAAACCGTGGGCTGTGCAGTGCTGGGAGCTGTGGGATGGTCCCTGCTGTCTGCTGGTGCCGTGAGGGCCCCATAACATTCCTGGACACCTGAGCCAGTGCTGAGCAAGACATCAGGGTGACGTTTTGAGGTCTGCACAAAGATGGACCTTTCCCTTATCACAATCATCCCATGTTGCACAATGCATTCTGTTCCTGCTTCAGCGAGAAGAGAAGGCTGGAGAACCAAGGGGCCGTTCCCTCTCCACGTCCCTGGAGGGTGTATCATTTAATTAGATACAAAGGCTGTTAAAATCAAAAGATTAAATTGGAAAGCTGCTTGATGCCTCCAGCAAAGTGTGGGGAAAGAAATTCTGCAAAACATTCAGTTTTAGTTCATATCTTTCAATCTTTGGTCAGACCAAAAAGAAAGAAAGAAACTAGAACTAACTTTCCATGTAAAATTCAGTTTGTTTAAAATTTTCACTTTTGGGTTTTGTTTTCATTAAACTCCCAAATCAGTGGTTTTAGTCAAACCTCCAAAACTAAAAGGACTTAGAAGCTGATTATGGAACACAAAAGAAAATATTTTGTTGTTGTGGGTTTTTCTTTGTATCATCAGTAAGTCATTAAAAAGGATTCCCATAAAGAAAATTCCCATAAGGAAAAGGAGACAGATATATCACCTTTTAACTTCCACACAAAACAATTGTAACTTTTCTAACCAGTGATACTCCAGATATTGGGCTGGAAGCATTTTTTTTTTGCTGTTTTGCTCTGAATTCCATGTATATGTTGATACAGGACTCAGTCTGACAAGTCCAACTTGTAAAAGTCATATAGACCCAGGTTTAAGTTTGTTTTCAGAATTTGGGTGTCTTTTTGATGGGGAGCTGGGTTGAGCCCCAGCTCCAAGCAGTGTCTGCCATATGGTAGGATTTGCAGATGCGTGTTGGGGAATGTAGAGCTGAAGCGTGGCTCCAAATCGAGGAGTGCTGCTGCCTGCTGAGCATGTTTGGAAATCCAGGGGTTTACTGGAGTAGGATATCTATTTTCTAGATCAAAAGGGCGCATAATTTGGCACCCAGCTCTGGTGGAAACTCATGGACAACTGGTTTCCTCCCTGCCCTTTGTGACACTGAAAATATCTTCCTGAATGACTGAATTCGAGAGTTTAATGTTAGACATAGGGGTTTTCTATGGTTGTGGCCCGGATCACTTGTATAAAGAAACTGAAGGGTGAGTGTCCTGGGTCAGTGCCAGAAGGTAGAGCTAGACAAGATGTCAAGATGTCGCAAGAAGTTTGTGTGTCAGCACTTGGTATGTCCACAGCACACAGAGCCTCTGGACACGTGCTTGTCCCTTGCAGACCTGCTCCTCTTTCCCCATGTGTCTCCGTGAACTGTCAGTTACCATTGAAAATGGGAAATGGAACTTCTTTAACACCTGGAAACCCCATCCTTGCACTTCTGTGTATGTCCAGCTTTGCCATATGCTAAGTGTAATATATTATCAGGTACTTATTTCTCTTATTTTCTGTCCTATTGCTGGACAGCCTAGACAGGCTTGCTTTCTCAGTCCCTTTTGTGGACTCCATAGCTGAAGTTTGTGAGTACGTGCCTTGGCTGAAAAGCTGCTGCTGTAGAGCAATGATAGGTGATGGTAACCTGTGGGGCAGGAGGAAGGTGTCCTAGAGGAGCCTGCTGCCTTGAGCATGCAGCACTTCATAAAATTGTTTGCTTAAATGAGTTTTAGAACTAGAAGTAAATATTGTTAATGCTACTGCAAGAATTTGCCCAAGTGTTTTTTTTGATCTTGAAATCAGTGTGGAGCTGGAGAAGCACCACTGTTAGTCGTGCTTGCTTGGGGCTTAAATAATCACAGGTGGTTTGCAACAGACCTGGCAAAAAGGTAGAAGAATGAAGAATTAGACCTCTATGGCTAAGCTGTTTGAGCTAGGCTAGGACTGCATGTGGCACTTTGGTCTGTTCTTCTAAATGCACAGATAGCCTTGCTTTGTGGAAGAGCCCCCACGTGTTTTCACACTTGCATGTAAAATTTCCACCCCTTTTGCAACGATGAGGCTCACGCTGCTTGGCCACACGCGCAAAATCACCACGGACTGTGCAAAACCCATTGGGGGACGCTGTTTGTGTCTGGTGGAACGTATTTAATCATTTTCCCAAAGATATCCCCCTGATGTGAATGGTAACAGGATGTTTATAACAGAGATAAGGCCGGGATGAAATCCTACCCCTCTCTGGGAGCTAATAAAAGCAAAGATTTGGAATTAAGTATCACTTTCTCTGAGCTGCACACGAATGAGGAAATGGGGTCAGAAGGGCAAGCTGCAACATTGTAGGCACTTTATCTAAAACATAAACATTACTAGAGTGCATTCTGACCAAATTAACTCTCTCAGATCTGCCATGTTAGCATTCCTGTAGTACTTAAGCCTGCCAGCTTTACTGCTTCTCTGACAGAGGGTTGAACTCCAAGTTGGGGTTGACACTTGCAAACAGGGCTCTAAGTGGGGAGGGTCTGCTGAACCCTTCTGCAATTAAACATCTCCCAGAGAAATGCCAATGTCATTGCAAAAAAGAAAAAGGGGGGGGGGGGAAGGGGGAGGGAAGGGGAGGGAGNNNAAAGAAATATTGGGGGGGGGGGGGAGGGGGAGGGATGTGTAGTGAGAGAAATACGATCCAGTCTGCTCGATGCACAAACCCCCCAAAAGTGGATTTTTCTTTGCACAGGCGGTAAGGACAGGAGTATTTGCTCTGCTACCGTTCACTGCAGAGCACTTGGATCGGAGAGACTGGGCTTGAAATCCCAGCCCTCCTTCAAGTCCAGAGTGAGCCTTTTGATATCAGATTGGGTGGTTTAGCCCAGTGTGATGTCAAAAGCTGCCTAAAACCAGGACTTTGGGGCGGGAACAGTTTGTCAAGGCTGTCAAGTAGCTCTGTGAAGTCAAGATCATTGATGTTTTTTAAAAGATGTCACGCGATTCCTGTAATACCTGCTCGCAGGTGCTCAAACCAAAAGCAAGATCCCATTGTGCCAGGCAGTGTCCAGAAGTCTCATCGCAAAACGCAAAAAGGACGAGAAGCACATGCTATCTCCGTCCATGCCACAAGGGATCGGTGGAGCTGATGCTATCTCCACTGTGAAAATAGAGGAGCAAAGGCCTGCAAAGAGGAGGAGGAATGTAATATTAAAATTAGCACCTCCCAAAGATCAGACAAGCGCTTGGGAGCTAAATTACTTCCTTGCTGTGGGGAGGGAGCTGAGGAGAGCAGAATGTGCTCTACGCCTTTCTGTGGAGCAGATGGCTCCCCGCAAGAGTCGTGGACCTTGGCCAGGAGGGATGGGGAGGGGTCAGCTCCAGGGCTCCTTCCTTGCAGCTGGTCAAGTTTAGAGTCTCTGTTCCAATTGAAATGCTGCCCTGTTGTTGTTTGGGTTGGTTGGGTTTGTTTGGTTTTTTTTTTTTCCGAAGCTTTCATTCTGATTCAAGATAAAAAAGGAGTATTTTCAAAATGTGCTGGGCAAGAAACTTTCTGCACCTCTTACAAAAATCAAGCCGTACCAGCTGTTTGGAGAGAAGGAACTGCTTAGGTCTGGGGCTTTTTTGAAGGAACAGATTCTTAAGCTGTCCTAAAATCCCTCCACGGTATTGACCACTTTGCTACCTCCAATTTTGCAAAACCCTGAGATTGTCCCAAATCCCAGGTCTTCCTGGGATCCCTGGGAGCGTCACAGCAGGGAGGTTGATAGGGCTGGGACTGATACCTCCAGGACAGCATGTGAGTGGTGAGGATGCCCTGGAGGTGTAAGATTGAGGAAACATCATGTCCTTTCAGTTCCCTTTGTAGGCAGATGAAAAACGTGGCAATTCCCTCAGTCCAGCAGGATTGTCTGAAGTGGCTATTCCCAGAACCTGTCCTGGGTGTCAGAAGAAGGATACTGGCTTGAAATTCTTTCTATAAAATGTCTTTGTTTCGATAGAAAGAGATTTTGTGATGATAAAAGTATTTCATATATTACTATTCTTTATTTTCCAATCACCTCAATTCTTGCAGAACTGAGATCTGCAGTGATCCAGAGTTGAGTTGCTCAGGGTCCTGCAGGTAACTGGAGGAAAAGCAACCCAGACTCAAAGTCCTACCCCCTGCTTTTTAGACACCAAAATTACCTTTTCTCCAGTTCCTTCCTGAGAAACCCCTTCAGTTTGTAAACTGCCTGGTTGGGGTTTTTTTTAACGCAGTCACTTGAATTCTTATCATAATTCCTTATCTATGGTAAAGAGCAGTGTAAATACCTAGAGTAAAATCTTAGCTCTTCCGGGAACAGTCAGTCCATTTTAGTTTGTGGTGATTTATGTTGTATCATAGCTATCTGAGGAGGCTTTACACAGCAGTGGGTCAAAACGAGCTATCGCTGTGTCAACTGGTGTCCATCAAAGTCCTCCAGAGGACTTTGTTGCTGGAGCATCCCCTGGTAGGGCACCGACATGCTATTGCAAGTTGTGGTGGCAGGAACTGAGGCAGCAATCGACTTGAAATCTTAACTCTGCAAGGTTGGGAATTAGAGGGGAGTGTTGTCTTCAGCACGAGCTGCCAAGGGATCATGCTGCCAGCTTATTGCTTTCCTCATTTTGTTTCCCAGTGGACCAGCTTTCAGCTGGATCTCAGCCCTTCAGAGAGGGGAGGAAACCAAAGGCTGTGATTTGCTAGAAATCATAAGTATGGGGAGGGAAAAGAGCTGGGAGTAGTTCTTTGGGTACCCTGAAGCCACATTGGTGTCTGGAGATGGTGTCAAGCACCTCTCGGTGTAGGACCAATGTAGAACCATCCATTTCCTTCTGTTGTTCTCTCTGGTCTGGCATCAGACACTCTGAAGCCAAGTCAGATAGGTCGGTTCACACTGGCCTTTTATTTTTTTTCAAGAGCACAAGGAGTTCCTAAGGTTTAAAATCATGCAGTGAAACTAGAAAGCTTCTTGGGCTTGTTGTGAGCCATGCAACAAAGCTGTTAGTATTCGGGAGGAATCGCAAACAGTGTGTTAATCCCCAGCACTCGCAAGGATCTTGTTAGGTGAGATCTGCTCCCCTTCCAACACGTTCCTTTCAGTTTTCTTTTCAAACCACAATCAAAACTCTCCTGTATTTTGTTTGAGATTTAAAACAGCCAGTGGTTCATTGATTTCACATAAAGGGCTTCTGTGCAGGGGATTGTACATCCGTTCAACTACTTGGGGCCGGTCACCCCTTCCTGAGCTAAAGCCCCCGGGAGGAGGCTATGGGGTTTCCACTCCAGCCATCCCGCAAAGGGAACGAAGTGGTGCTGGTGCTCCCAACTGTGCTGGGGCTTTGGGGTCTCACTGGGGAGCTGAGTGAGGCTGCTCAAATGGGGAGAGCCAGCTGGGCTGGGGCAAAAGCCTCTATCACTTTAGCCCTGTGGCTGTGGACTCCTAGCGATGTGCCCGTGGAGTGGCCATCTCCTGTCAGTGGTTCCTCAGGCCATGGCACATTTAGTGTGTCCAGGGCTGAATATGTGGTGGTCAAGGGGAATTTGGGGAACAGTGTCTTGCGTAACATCAGTCGTCTTCATTAAAGCATCTAATATTTTGCAATCCCTCATTGAGGAAGGATTAAAAAAAAAATCCGTTATAGCTTCCCAGCATGCCTGGAAGCTGCGTGCAGGGTGAGGTCCCTGTGCCCTTGTCTTTGGTAGCACAGCATAGTTGTGCTGGGCTGGGGTCAGAAACACCCTTCCCTCTCCATCACCTCAGAGGAGCTGTCAAAAAGTTGTTTTGGAGCTTGGCAGTGCTTTGAGTAGGAAGCCAAGCTCTGCCTCTGAAATAATCAGTAGAGTATCCTGATAAATAGGTCAGTCTGGTGCTTCTATATTTGGGTTTCTGTTCCTCATAGTTGCACAGAAAGGTTTGAAAACATGCACTGTAGGGACCCAGAAAACATAAATCTATCTTATTTAAAAATTGCAACCGGTAAGCCAATCTCATCCTTCAGTGGCTAAGCAAGGATTTTCAAATCCATCGTTCTAGCAAAAATGAGTATCTTCTTATAGCTTCAGTAGATAAGTTTATATCAGTTTACCCCAACTGACTGAGTTCCCCCACAGGTCTGCAAAAACTACTTTGATATAAAAAAATAATTAAATAATAATAAAAAAACACTGTGCAATCAACATAGTTTTATCTCAGTGGGTTGTTTTCCACCCTAACCACCTTTTTGCAATAACAGCAGGGTATTTCAGTTTGAGTATGACTTGCAGATATTTTTCTCTCCTGTTGAACAGCATTCATTAGAAGTTAGTTTATGTGGGTGGAAATTGTGCGTGGAACCCTCTAATTCTAAACAGTGTTGGAAATGACTACATGTTTATTAATTTAAAACCATAATAGATACCATGGATTTTGTGGAAATTGTCAAAACTCAGCTGGTTTTACAGTGTGAAATCAGCTGAGACATCAGGCCAAGGTCATGCTCTACCAAAAGAGTTAAAAGCTCAGGCGGAAGGAGCACAAAGTAAAGGTAACCAGGGTCATGGCAACCGGGACCCACTTCGCTGTCACTTCTACAAGAATTACGAAATAACTTGTGCCGAGTGTAGTTATACTTCACCTAGACTCTGTTTTATCCCAATCCCTTTTGGGCATTTTCTCTGCAATAATTAACTGAGTCCTCATTAGGCAAGAGGATCAGGTTTGGCTGTGTGCTAATTTCTGCACAGAAGCTGTTTAGTTAGACAGCTCTCTCCGCAGACGTGGTGTGCACCCATGGTATCGTACTCCTACTTGGCAACACTGGCTGGCAGTAGCAAGAGTGTCCACCCAGCAGTCAAATGACTTTCACCCGTATTTATTTAGCTTCTGAAGAGCCTGAGAGAACCTCAATGGTTGTGGAAACCCCTTAGGGGATTTCCTGGTTTGGTTCATTGGGCTGAAGACGCACAGGTTTCCCAGACTGTCATGGGACTGGATTGATGCAACTCTAAGGAGAACTTGACCATATGCTCATGGTACTATTTTTCATGTTCACTCCCTTGTAGCTCTTTCCCTCAACTACTTCCAATTATTTTGACTAGGAAAAAGTCATTAATGTGTGTGTGTATACATATACACTGTACAGTTTTGGATCCATTGCTTTTCTTCTCTTTGCACATTGAGCCAAACCCCTGACGTGTGCTCCTACTGAACGTGCTATAAACATTTCCCTAAAACTCTCCAAGGTGCCCTTTCTCTCTGGACTTCTGAGCAGGTAAACTTCCCAGAAAATACTGCAGTCGATGAGGTTTTTACATCACAGGGTCCCTCTCACACTCCTTCCCTGTGCTGCTTTTATTTTTGCCTTTTGAAGCGGAAAGCGTGTTCATTTTCAAAGTAGATACGTGCAGTCAGCAATGATGAAAATGAAGGTAACTTTCAAAAATCCTGCCAGAAGGGATTTCTCCACTTTAATTTCTGCTAACATTATTAAGACGAGTAAATTATCTTTTCATGGAATGTTTCCTTTTTTTCTGGAAACACTACTGATAAATGATGTAATATTTGAGGCCCTTCTCCACAGCTGTTGGAAGCCCAAAATTTCTTTTCCCTGCACCACAAGAGATACAGATGCCAAGTAAAACCTTAACCTGACTTTCATGATTAAAAGTGATGGTATCGCAGAGGGAAATAAGGAATCTACAAATATTATTCTGAAAGTAATGGATTGATTGAGCTCTTATATTATTTTTTTTTTTCTTTGGTATTTTTAGGAGCTTGCCGTTGTTGTTACAGGGATTAGGAAAAAGCCAAGCGGAGCTCTGAAATAGTAGCTGAGAGGGGCTTTCTGTAGCTGCAACCCGAAATACTATTTTAAAACCACCTTGACAGGAACAAGCTATAGCTGCTGTGTCAAAGCTGAAAGCTGCTATTTTTATCACTGAATTTTTAACCTGTTCTCGGGAAGGGATTTCTTTCTATGCTGCTTTGAGATGGTCACTTTCAAAACTTAAGGGATATTTTTTGGTATAATTCAGGAAGACGGAGTAGCCCAGGCAGAAAAATCTTGTAGACTGACAGGGACAGTATAGTGCCTTTTTGTGAGAAGGGATCCCTTTCTGCCTTTTTTCCTCCTCTAAGCTGTCCACTGGAACTTGAATAGCAGAGGCCACTTTTGCTCTGTATGTTAAATAATTTAGGTCAGTTGTTGACATTTTAGCACAAGTAGCTTATCTTAGGGGTAAGAGCTGCTTAACCCATTGCAAGGGGGAATGGATACCTTTCCCCCCACCCCAACATAAACAGTCCCTGGACTTTCCAAACAGTGTTTGGGAAGTCCTCTTGACATCTGACACTGTGCAATTTACTACTCTTGTCAGGTGAATGGGCTCGTCCCCGGTGACCAACACCGGTCGGTCCCTGTTGTGCTGGTGATGGGTGTCCTATGGCCTCTGAGCAGCACCTACTCCTGCTGCCTTCCTCCCGCCGTGGACGGAAGCACCGACTGCCGGGGCTGTGGAGGAGTCATCTCTGCCCTGCTCGAGGGCCTTGCCCTTCTGCTTCAAAGACCAGGAGAAAAATGATGCTGTTTAATCATTATAATTGGTTGGAGCCTCCTTGTTTGTCTCTTTGTGTCTAGATAAGCAACCTTTAAGGGGAAAGCTGATTTGTAAACTCGTGGCGTTTTAAGCCTAGGAGGCTGTTATGGCCGCAGAGCAATTAATAGGTGTGGGATCACCTAATAATTCTCATATTGACATGAAGAGAGAGTCAGCCCATCTCTGGCTGTTGTTTTTCACGTTGAAAACATGCGGCTATGCTGACTTCAGCATCCCATCACTGGAGCTCTGCCTGCTAAATACGAGCTATGTATTGTCAAAGGGGAACTGGTGGGGCAGGGAATTTTAAACCAGGATTAAAGTGCGTAAGGAGTGTGAGTTTTAGATAGGGATCCAAGTGACCCGTACCTGGTCATTTGTTAATCTTTACTGTTGCTCTTTGAATCTGTTCCTCTGAGCAATGCTTATTTTAAATGTAGATATTAAACTTGAGGGAGTGGGAAAGATATAGAGAAGGAATCACTGAATTTTAGGGGTTCAGAGAGAGATAAATTTTCTCAGGTTAACTAACAAACTACACCAACTAGGAAGATAAAGAAGTATTATTCTTCTGTGGTATATACACAAAAGACCTTCAGGTTCTAATCCAAATACACTGGTAGGAGATGTGAATAAGAAACTTTCACAACACACAAAGATTTTTTTTTTTTAACTTCTTACGCTTTTGGCTAATAGCCACAATCTTCATGCCACTTTTGGCCAGGTGCTGGTAAGAAATAGCTAAATGCAAATGCAGCAACATACCCCAGACAACAGGGACCATCTTGAAACCATTGCAAGAGGGAAGAGGAGAGGTCTGAGTTCAGACAACGATGCTGGTTGGTGCAGGCAGAAGGATGAGTGTGTTTGAAAATTGGGAAGCTTTGCAAGGCGTCTTCTCAGACATGTGTCAGAGGTGGGCAGCTGCTCCATCCAACTTGTTTTTTAGTGTTGATGAGAAGCCTGGAAAAGGAGGAGCAAGGAAAACCGGTTAATTAGTCTGTGCATGCATCTACTGTGCACAGCAAAGAGGAGGAAATGACTGACTTCTAGTGGGAGCTGCAGAAGACTTGCAGTAGGCAAAGTGCTTTGTGAAAACATGACAACGATATGGTACAATGCGTGTGGGTTTTGCTCTGCGGGTTAGTACAAATAGGAGGGGAACTGCTCAGTTAGTCAAAACCTACCCAGGCATTTCCAAAGTACTCATTTATCCAAGCACTAGTTTTCAAATACCATTTATGTGGGTGCAAGGAGGAGGAGGGGACAGGTTATTATTGTGATCAGCCTCTCTGAAAATACCCAAATCTCACCTGTAGCATTCAAGATCCCACTCAAAAAAAAAAAAAAGCTGCATGAATCCAAAAGCAAATACCAGACTTCTGTGAGGCACCTGAGAACCAGCTTCTGACCATAACACCCCTCAGCTGCTGTGCTTTGGGAAGCAGTGTCCACCAAAATATGTGGTCCTGCATGAAATGTGCTCGGGATGAATTAAAGGCCAGCTTCTCCAAAGGCAAAAGAAGAGCAGCTAACCGTGTGTGTGATTCATTGCACTGAGGGAGCCTGACTTAAATTTGGGTTTGGACATGTCCAGCGTAACTTCCTGGTGTGACAGTGCTCCCCAAGAAAACTTTACGCATTCTAGGTGGAGGTGCTGACTTCAGTGCATGAAGTCAAGCGATGTTTAGCAATGGGCTTTGAGCGCAGGATCGCTTCTGTCCCATCCTGAAGACATTACCTAACCATCTGCTTTCTAAATTCCTGGGAACTGCCCAGCTAAGGACTAATGGAGCCAACCAGACACATGCACACACCAAAAACGAGTTTTGCTAAACACCTGGGGCCAACACCTCAGCTGATGTAAATGGGCAGCAATGACACCAAGGTAATTTATAGCAGCTGAAGATTTGGCCCAGGAATGCTATTATTTTTCTATTTAGAGCAGTGCTAGCAATTTGCAGGAGTTTGTTATTAGGAATGGTCCAAATATTTCAGAGGAAATTACGGAGTAATAACAACCACAGAACCTAAATTAGTTGTTTTTAAGTTAGAAGAGCATACAATAATACCATCTGACACCACTAACCACTATTCTTTTTTGCACTTCTTAAAACTTCAGATGCACTTTGCCAAACCAATTGTTTCCAAATTCTGTCAAAAATATTGTCCTTGGGCAGAAAGCTTGGATGCTAAATTTCAACCCAGAATGATTTTTATGGCTGAGTGACAGAAACCTTGAAAAGGGGATTTATAATGAATACAACCTTAACTACTGTGGCGTGAAGAGTGCTGCAATTCTCATTAGCTGAACTTTTTTTCTCTTTTTTCTGAGAATTTCGGAGGGTGGGGCTGGCCATAGGAAGTAGTCGACTTGTGTGTACGCCTCTGTCATGGCAGGATGGGAACTCAGCAGCTTCATTTTCCCCTTTCATCTCTGGGCATCTGTCTGGGTTCAAAGATTGTTGTGGGTCTGAAGCAATAGGATTTCAATACGGTTTTTCATGTCACGGCCATGAGTGTGGGCAGGCAGTGTGACTGTGGCATATGAGCTGAGAGGTTCCTGCACCGGGAGTTTGACTCCAGTCCTCCTCTTTTAATGAGGTTTATTCACTGGGCGACGGTGGAAAGGCTTTGAACCTGAAATCAAGCCCTAGCAAATGAGGAGGCAGAAGGACCAGCAAGCGGAGGATGTGCCAGGTTCATGTCCTGCTCAGCTTTACTGCTAAACTCCAGATCTCAGGTTGTGGGAAAAGGAAAGAGACTCCCTTTGTGTATGTTAAACACCAGGTGTGCAGGGTTGGGAAGTGGGAGTGGAGAGTTGGCTGGAGGATTTTTTTCTGTGTGGTTGGACTTTTGTTTCCCATGAGCAGTGAGTGCACTCATGTAGCAGTGTGGGTGCATCCTCCATTTTAAGGTATTTCCTCAGCATGGCACAAGAAAAAAAAAAAGGCTTTAAAACCAGTTTGTTATAGAAACAGAAAGTCTTTATGGCTGCACGTAGCCCCGAAGCAGGATTGCGACCCTTCCTTGAAGTTCCCAATGTAAATGTTGCCTTAAGTATCCAACTTAAAAGCTCTTGGGTTGGGACCTCAGCTGTGGTGGTGAAAACCGCATGGAAACCAAGAGCCCTAAAATCGGAAATTAGTTATATAGTCCACTGGGTCTCCCCAGCACAAACTCCTGGGGTTGGAAGGTGGCACATGTGGCGAGTAACGTCATAATCATCCCAGAGCAGAAAACAAACCCAAGTAAAAGGTCTTACAAGTCTTTCATCTCTACTTTCCCAAGCCACAAATGGCGAAATCGTCACATGGCTTGCTCAGATTGCTTTTGAAAGATGAGAACTTCCATCCTCGATGGGAGAGGCAGAATGGGACTGAAATTGCCCTGTTAATGAAGAAATTATTAATAACAACTGACTCTGCTGGAAGCTATTCTCATGGTACCTTCTCGTGGTGCCTTTGGTAGGTAGGGAGAAGATTTTGATGAACCTTCCAGATCTCTCCTGTCTGACTTCAAAACCGTTCAAATTCATTCAAGATGAGGAGAGAGGGTTCGCCCAGTTGAATGACCCAGTTCACAGCTTCATTGGGCACATGCTTTGCAGCAGGCTGTATGAAATGTTTTATCTGGCCACTGGCACACTGCCTTTCAAGAACTATCTTTTTTTTTTCCCTGATTTTTTTTTCTTGTAAAAAGATAATACCTTTCTCGTGATTAATATAAATAAAAATCTGAGGATCTTTAACTGGATGCGGAGGAAGTAGATTGTGTTTGAAGTGAAGACTCTGAGTGCAGTGAGGTGTCACCACCCAGCCCTTGATACCTAAATCCATTAGAAATATCAAAGTAACAGGAGACTCGGGCTGGGACACGCTTCATCAGCACGCTGTAGGTTGTGCATACTCTGCTGCCATCTGGCTAGCATCGAGCCCTTCCACCCTACCTTGGCAGTACAAGGAGGAAGCTTTCCTTGCCTCTGTTTTGCGGGTGGTTGGGATATCGCTTCATGCAGTTATATGCAAATGCTTGCACGTATTACCTCTCTGCCACAGTAAAGCAACTCCCGTAACTCAGTACAACACTGATGTATTCAGTTCAGGAGCTATGGTTTTTTTTTAAAATTCTATTTTATTTTTTTCAGCTGGGAGTAGTCATTTAACACATGGATGCACCCCTTAGTTTTCATCAATTTTCTGTCTTCAGGGCCTGACCTGCCATTTGGGGGTTTATGCATGTGATATCTGCTTGACTGTTAATAAGGGCAGCTTCAGAGCAAACGCCTGCCAGCATAAAGGTGTCAGGTACATGCGCTTGGTCTGACCTTTTCTTTTGGACCTCCTCTTCCATCCGCCCCCTGTTTGCGTAATCCAAAGCAAGGGCTGCACCAAACCAATGCAGGGCAAGGGGACGAGAATAAACACAGTCATGTTTGTTTTCCATCCTCTCACTGTCAGATACAAAGAACAACTTCAAAGCAATACATAACGAAGGTAGGTGATACACCAACAATAATTAAAACGCCCCTGCAGGAAGTCATGTCACTGAAAAAACAACTGCTTCAGAAAGCAATAACATTTTTCTGCCAAAGGCATGTGAAACTACTGTATCTGGGCTGTGACTCAAAAAAAAAAAAAAAAATTTGGCACTTGCTTTAATCCATCCCTATTCAGGACAATTGAACTTAATTATGAGACTGTGCTGGTTACAGCGGGGCAAAATTAAAGCACAGGCTGGCTACTACAGAGCAACTTTGGGCCATCTCTGAGCAGAGGGGGCTTACGCAAGGGAGGAGAAAAGGCTGTTGGAGGTGATCTCCATGGGAGAGCCGTGCGTGGGCAGAGCACAGCCTTTGCGACTCTGTCGTGCGCTGCAGTTCTATCAAACCTGGTGTCGCTCACCTCCCGCATTGATGATGACTTGCGCAGAGGCAAAGGCATCCCCATCAGTGCCAACACTGCTCATTTCAGCATGGTACCAGCTTGCTCACCTCTTCATTACAAGCAAGACCCAAAGCCCACTAAAGCCAACAAAAAGACCCTACCTGGCTCCACATCACACTTTTGTGCCTTTCTCATAGCTGGAAGAAATGGTCCTTTTGTAAGTATTGTGGGATTTGTTACTAGTAAAAAATATCTGCACCGCCGGCTTTATGGCATGCAGAGCTGCTGTCCTCTGCGGATGCTGCAAACGTCAGTGCTCTCCTCACTGCTTTCTTTTATTCTTTTTTTTTTTTATTATTTTTTTATAGTCAGGATTGGAAAGGATAAATGTTGCTGAATGGTTATTAAGCTGACTTTGGAAGACTTTACTTTAAAGTCAAGTTACACTCCTTTATTTAGAGAGCAATAATTCTAAAGTAGAAGCAAATTGTTGAAGAGATCTACCTGTAAGAAAAAGAAAAAGCAGTTGCTGCTGTTTGCTAATTTATAAAAGTAGCTTAAAGCACAGATGCTTAAAAAAACAACAACCCTGAAACCAAAACCCCCCCAAAACCTGAATGCATGTCACTTTGAAGAGTGGAGTTATTCAGAGCTTGAGCAATAAACCCCAACAATGAAGTTAAGTTACAGACAAAACCCATGTTTTATCAATCAACTGCTACTTTTAAGTTTGACAGCTTTTGTAAGCAGGAAAATGTCAATTACATAAGATATTTGAACCTGTGGAAATAGCCCATGGAAACACAAAATGTCTGTTCACACATCAAAATGATCCAGACTTGAAGGAAGTTTAAAAACCAGAATGCACTAAGGAATTATCTGACGGAAAAATGGAAACTTTGTTATGAATTTTCAAGAAATATTGGCTAATTAATTTCTTTGGTGAGTTTATAAGGTTATTTAGGATTGGAGAAAATGAGGTAACTTCCCTATTTTTCCTGATGTGTAACAGCTATGGAAACACTTTGAAACGAGTGGCCCATCATTATGAATTCATTTGGTTATCCTTTTAATAACAATGATTGTACTCAGGCATTTTATATGAATGTTATATCCCAACTCTTTCAGGTGCTGCCTGGTCACTTCACTGAGCACTTGTCAGCTGGCTCTTATTAAATTCCCATTAAGGAAGGAAGAGCTAAATACCCAGTAACAAAATTGAAAGGGGAAAAAATCTAAAAAACACATAGGCTTGGACCTGGAAAATTAGTTCTTACGGAGTAGAAAATGTTCTATTTTAGCGAACAAAAGAACTGAATTTACTGCTGCCATCCATTGCTGCGTGCAAAAAAAAAAAATTGTTGGGAACCTGGTTTTACAAAGCGCCATCAAAACTATTGATTCAACACTCGTTTTCTGCAGCAAGACGTGATCTTTGGTGATGTGTTTTATTAGATGCAACTGATGTAGCTGGAAAAAGTAGACACGAACTTCCAGGCTTATGAGCTCTTCTTCAGGTCTGAAGAAGTGTGTGATTTAATATAACAAGTTTTGGAAAGTGTGTTAAACCAAACTACCAGCACTTCCTAGGGCCAAGTAAGACTGTCCACATGGAGATCTGATAACTAGTAGAAAGTTTGCTTGAATTTGAGTTCAAATGTCACTTCGTGTTGCCTTTAATTTACGAGTTAAACTGAACAAATTGATTTTATATCTGCACGAATGCCCATATAGAGTTTTGATGCTATTATATGGGTCTGATGAAAATAAGCAATCTCCTGTTAAAACTCCAGGCATACAAATGCTAAATTAGTGCCCAAAATTATATAGTCAAATGAACACATTTCCAGTAGTGAGGAATACAGCTTGTTGCTTATTAACATAGCTGGGAAACATTTCTTTTTTCCATGGAAAATTTAACATTGTCATTAAGGACTAAACATTTTTAGTCTAACCTGGAATGTTTTCAGTGCAAGGCTGAAAGGGGAAAGTTTTCAGCCAAAATCTTTGTGTTGTAGTTTTTTTTTTTTTTACATTTTCTGTGAAATGTTTCATTTAGCTAAACCAGACATTTTCTGTCTAAAAACAGAAATATTCAATAGCCTTCTTAGGATTACTTCATTTAGGAGCGTAATGAGCTATACGGGCTTAGGACCCTCATGCTGCATGTGGCCCAAGCATCACTGTTCACCAGCAGCCAGAACTCCTGCCTTTTTTGCCTCGAATTTCCCTCCTGCCAAGGGAACAGTGTTATACAGCCAAAATCTTTTGCAAACCCACCACAGCCCAATGCTGCAGAAGTGACTGAACATAAAACAATTAAAATACCACGTTCTTAACACCGAATACTATTTGTTAGTGAAATTAAAACATTCCTGGAGTAAAATCTTGACTGCCAAAAACATTATTTCTTTCTTGTGGAGCTGCTTGTTGCTTGGGGCACGCGCAGTGCCCACTCCGGCAGCAGGGGCTTGAGGCCAGTATAGTTTTGTGTAGGTGCTGTATGTGGTGTAACACAGAGAGCGTCGGAGCTGTGCCCTCCTGATTTGGGGGCTGTTGGAGATGGCGAGGTCCCCAGGGGCATGTAAGAGCTGATATAACTGCAGCAGGCGCTACCTCGAGGGGCTGCTGCAGCCCCCAGGGCTCAGGGGAGAGGAATCCAGCCCTGCATTCTCCATCGGCCTGCCTGGGAGGGGTGGTTGTGGGGCCATGCTCAGCCCCTGGGTTACTCGAGAAGTGACTCAGAAATTATCCAGGGACCTTTTGGGCTGTTTTATGCCAGCGAAACACTGCAGGAGCTCTTTCATTATCTCTTAATCTCATAAAATATCACTTTGGCTTCTTACCCTCGGCCGCTGGGATGAAGGAGATGCTGTGCCCATTTGCCCTGTTCCAGTGGTGCAGCTCTGCTGAGCACCGTCCCCCTCGGTGTAGCCCCAGGTGTGCTTTGGTGGGGAGGGAGGCTCCCAGGGCTGTGTGCTCCCCAGGGTGCCCCGTTGCACAAGCCAAGGGTCCTCCCATGGAGTAAACCCCAAAGGCCCAGCAGATCAGCTGCGTTAATGGGGTTTGCAGAATTAACTCCATCAGGTTACGAAATATCCTGAGTAATTGCTCTTGTTCACAGTGGTATTAACTATCCCTCACTGTCACCGAGGTGAATGTGCTGCCAGGCTGTTGCTACCTAAGGGAGAGCATTTTTATGATCATGGAGCGCAGACTTGGATAGTCAACTTAAAGCGAGTTCCCATCAAGCTGCCTGACATCATTGAATACGATTACTGACACCTGTTTAGTAAATAATAAAATTGCATCAGATCTTTTCAGCACCAGGTTGTTAAGAGAGAGCTCTAGTGCAGAGGTAACCTCTGGTATGAATAGGAGAATTCATTAGGCATCACGGTCTTTAAACTCATCGGGGTTAAACAGCAATTTACCTCACACCATAACTGTTAGCAAGTGATTTAGTGACACGGAATTGACAAGGTACATTTCCCTGGAGGGCAAGATAAATAATTTTTTTCATCCCAAAACGTTTTTGCAGAGATGTTTATGTATTTGAGTATTCAAGTTAATTCATTTCCAGTAGTTTGACAGAGGGCTTTATTTTTTTTTTTTCAATGACCGACGTGAGTTCATCTCTTTTTACAGTATTTGGTGAACTTTTCCTGCATGATCTAATCTCACAGTGGAAAATCAAATAAAAATTTATTGGTAAGCAGGAATGAGTTCACTAGCCTGCTCAGATGGCATTTTAAATGAAGACAATGCTCTGACGTTTTGGAAGCCGTGATGGTCATATTGAGCAAATCACAAGCAGTGTTTCTCAAACTGTGCCATAGCTCTCCTTGGGTAGAACATCAGCATGGTCTTAGCTGACTTTCAGACCCGCTGTTTCTATTGCAAATATTAAAAATAAGCCTTTGGCTACGCTGGTTGTTGCACGTTATCTTTCTGTTACTGTTTAAAGGGTTTCTTTGTGATCTCTTAAGAGGATTTTTTTTTTTTTCTGCTCGTTTCCGCAAGGGCTTGTTCAGGTATGAGCGATAATGAGAGGCCAGCATGAGGCAAGAGCCATTTTTCTCCAGACATCCTCCAAATGGCTCAAGGTAGGAGGATTTTGGTACTGCCTCCTGGGTAGTCCAAGCAAAGAGCCCAGCTTGCCAAAAAGAGCCAATGTTTTAGTGATCAAAACTGAGATTTACATGAGGCAATATGTCATCATAGATGACCTTACCTACGTGGGGTTTCTCCATTAATACTGAATTGATTCAGAATGAAATATTTTGCCTTGAGGTGTTTTTCTGTGATTTTTAGAGTTAACAAAATGGAAATTTTCATGGAGAAAATTTTTGAGCTTTCGTCACTCCAAAATCTGGGAGCGCTAGAGCACTTCCAGCAAGCTCTAGCGATTAGTAGCTGTTAAAGCAAGTGGCAGATTGAAGGGTCATGTTAAGTTTTCAGTACTTAATTAAACAGCACTTTACTGTGTGCCCATTAAATTCAAATAATGCCACTCCAGCCACTGATCTAAGGTTTTCAAATGATGAAGCATTTGGCCTGCAGCTTGATTTGTGGTTATTAGCGACTTTATTTGCCGCTTTCACTTTCAGAGCTGTTTTGGACTTCAGAATCCAAGCCTTTTGGATTTGCCCTTCCAGTTCCATTTTTCTACCTCCCTGTGCTCCAGACTAATATGCCAAGTCATCTACTGAAAAGGACATGAATATTTCCTGCATTTTTGTTACTTTTTCCAGTGATTGGGATTTGTTATAATTTCTGCCCAGGTGTAAGCTATGTTGACCTTTTCTAGGATCTTAGCATAGTAGCTCTTCCCATTCACAACAAAGGATTTCAGCAGTTAGTTTCTCAGAATTACAATGGCAAGACAATGGAAGATGGTAGGTGCTCAGGAATGGGTCTCTTGCACGCAGCTGGGGGTTTTAACTGTGACAACAGCCTTTCTGAAAACAGTTGCCTTAAAATAATGTGTGGATTCCATGTTAGAGCAGCACTCTCCCAGGTTAGAGCTAATGCAGTCCATCCCCGTTGAATGGCTTGAACAAAATGCAAGAAAACTGTTATCTTATTTCACCAATGTGGTCTGAAGCCTCTTGTTCTCTCTGGGACTGTTTGCTGAATTGAATCAATGATTTTCCTGTATTATGTGAACGTCCTGTTTCTTCAGAGTTTCGTTTGCAAGCTCAGTCTTAGTGCTGATGACTTTTGTGGTTTCTTTATGGACAAAGAAGGATGGAATGAGGAGGAACTTCTTTACTTTGAGGGTGGCAGAGCACTGGCACGGGCTGCCCAGGGAGGTGGTGGAGTCTCCATCTCTGGAGACATTCAAAACCCGCCTGGACGCGTTCCTGTGCAACCTGCTCTAAGGTGACCCTGCTCTGGCAGGGGGGTTGGACTAGATGATCTCCAGAGGTCCCTTCCAACCCTATGATTCTATGAAAGAAGCTTGTGTGTTAATTGTTTCATACGCATGCAGTAAGTTACCTACGTCCTAAAGGTGCAGCCCTGTCCTGTCAGCACAGTCTCTGATGTTGCTGCCAGCTTGGGGTCTCCACAATTCCCACCTTCGCAGTTATTATCAGACGTATGATATTGCTGTTTCAATTCACTCTGAGTGGAGGTGTAGGGGTTATGTCGGAGGAAATGTATTTCACAGGAGCTTTTGGTCTCCTGCAATAGCTGTTGTAGCAGGGATTTCCCTCTTCAAAATTCAGAATCAACGACTCATTTCCATTGAAAGTTGCGCTTTCAACGGCCAGCCCCTCAACTGTACTGAGATACCTAAATCACTTTGTGGTGACTAAGCCCCTTTGAAAGCAGGATTTAGACTTTTTAAGCTGTGTAAGTGTTTCTGCAAATCAGATGCTGGTTCATGAAGTAACGGGTGCTGATGCTTTCTTTGGCAGTCACGCTGATGGTCGTGTTCAGAAAGCTTCAGCCGGTTGTTTTCCAATCCTCGCTAATATTTCGGGTCAACAGTCATGTCTGTCAAGCCTATCCTATAGCACTTGCAAGCCTGAAATACTTTGTACAATGTTAATGAGGATGGGAGAGGACTTTTCCTGTCCTGGGAACAGGCTTAGCATAATAGTTTTCTTGTGTCCATCTAAGATCTGTTCTGCTGATGGGGTGGAAAGAAAAAGGCCTCTGCAAAAGTAGTGGTTTAATTTTGCTGCTTTCTCTACACACATCCCAGTGGCAAATGACTTCTCTCCAAATGAAAGCTCACGGTGAAAGAAGAAAGCAAGAAAAGCGCCGAGGTAATTTAGAGACTGTGAGGGAGGCATTCCCTCTTCCGTGAGGCCTGTCTAAATCCCTGCTGAAATACGGCGTATCATGTTTTAATCCCCAAAGGTTTCCTGCACTGTGTTATTTGTGTAGGCTGTTCTTTTCCCACCCACAAGAAGAAAGAAAGAAAACACAGGCTCCTGCTCTTACACAGTTTGGTAACTTTTCCCAAGAGTTTGGGGATTTTGACTGGGACAAACTTCCCCCTCAGTTGACACCCCCGTATCTGAAGGCCAAGCACTCGGGCAGAGGGAGAGGGAGCTGGCGTGTGAATGGGGAGCACAGTACTGCCCAGAGTGGATGCTCCTGCTCAGCCGTCTTCTGTGGATTATTTAACGGCTCATTTCCCAAGTGGATTAAGCTGAACACGATAAAGGCGCTATCAGTATCCACCCATGCAGATATTGATAAGTACCTGTCTCGTGATAGCTGGCCTAATTTGTTTTCCAAGTTAGACAAGCCCCAGAGTGAAGACTTTTGAAAGCCTCCGAGAGGTTTAGCAACACATAAGCTGTTTGATTTTCAGCAGGATTCATGGTCTTCTAAAGAGCATCTCTAAAGATAGCCGAAGATGACAAAGTGAGTGTTTGCAAATATTCATTCCAGTTCTGGACAGCTGTTCCGGTTGAGCACTTTCTGCCTTGTTTCTTGCCCAAGAAGACTTTTCTGGTTTATGAATGTCTGTAGAATTCAGAGCAAAACCCATGCCTTCACACCAGGACCCATGGTATTGTGAGGCTGTTTCCTAGTACTGTGGTGGCCAGCCAAGGATCAGTAACTAATGATGAATGGCCAAAGTGAGCAGTTCATTAACGTCCCTTGAGGGTGTAATAGATAAAATACCTGACAAACACTTATGAATAAAATAGGATTTATTTTCTTACTTTTCTAAGGCTGATAAAAAAAAAAAAAATTAGGAACTGAAATGAAGTGTCCAAAATCCTTGTCTTTACTTCATTTGCATTTTTGTCAAACATTAGAACTATATAGATACATTGTAGCTGACATCTTGAAAATTAATTCTCTTAACTGACATGGGGAAAAAAAAAATCACATCTTTTTAAAGCAAATTGTTTCCTTTTCTTTAATTGCTTGTTCTTAAGAAGAGCATCTACACAAATTTATATTTTGATACATAATTGTTTTTCAGAAAGCATTAACCAGCTCTGTTAAATACAGAATTCATATTATGTGTCTAGGAAACTTATGTATTTAGGTTTATTTTCACTCTAAAGATAAAAATATTATTTCGTATTACAGGTCCATTCATAATAACGCAGTTACAATATGCGTGCAGTTACACAGAATTGCAACCAGTCCATATAATTGGAAATTAAATTTCTGTGACTGAGTTACTTAATGTTATATTTGCCTCTTCATGGGCACCATTTTGGAAACCTAGGACACAACTGCAATGCAAACCAGGCTGTCACTTCGCTGTGCAGGAGTTAGTGGCCCCGACTTAGGCCATATCCACAATTTTTCCGTACAGCACTTGTTGCATTGTGGCTGCCACTTTCTGTGATTGCACCACGGTGTGGTGCCTGTATGATCTTAATATAACTGGAGTCATTGTCTTTACAGTATTTAATGGTGATTTTCACCTCGCGTATAATTTTCAGCTCAGTTGCAGGTGGGCATAACCTGCAGGATTGGACAAAGGCCAAACAGGATTGCAGGTCACACATGCCAATGGCAGCTCATTTTGAGATGTATGCGTGGCCAGAAATGGGAAGGAGGGGGCGGAAAAAGTCTGTAAAGAAAACACCAAGCACAGATTGTTTGACATCTCTGGAGCAATACGGCAATGTAGCACCATAAATACCTGGAGACAGCTGTATTGTTTGCGTGTGGCAGGATTGGGCCTGGGAAAAGGTGGAGGAAGAGCTTTGTGTTTTGTTCCTGCGGCTCCACATCTGCCATGTTTTGCCTTCAGTGATCGGTCTATGACAAAATGTGGTTTAATATAGTGGGGCTTGATTGCGCTTGTTTTTATGAAGCAAAAATTCTGTCATAAACCGGTTTCAGTCGTTGCTGGTTACAGCCACAGTCGAGCGTTTGCTCAGCAACTGGCTCTGCTGCCTCTCAGCTTTTTTTATATAGCACCGCTGAGGTTCAGCGCTCACATGGGTTATACCAGGTCAGCTTTTCATTTCTTTCTTTTTTCTCTCTTTCTCTCTCTCTCCCTCTCTCAATTTTTTTAATCAAAAAGATTTTTATTGGCGCTCTGGAAAAACAAACACAACACGCCGCTGTGAGTTTTGTAACTGAACCAATAAAAAATGAAATTCACTGATGGATTCTTTAATAGCAGCGAGTGAGCCCAGCTTCTAAATGGATTTTATATTGTGCTATTGTGTATAAACAACATGCAATGCGATAGCCTTGTGCTGAGGGGGGCTGTGCCGAGGGGAGCGCCCCGGGGACTGGGGATCCCTTCCAGGCCTCTTGTTCCTTGTCCCAAGGGGTTCAGGTGTGCTTTTGGGTTAAATATAGAGAGGAATGGAAGTTGCTGAGCCCGGATGTCCTAAGTCTGCTTCAAAGCTTAGCCTACACGAGCTGTCCCATTTGGTGTCACCTTTAGCAGTTGCTTTCCATGCGCCCTGCTTGCCGTCTGCTCCAGGTATTGCTTTCCAGAGCCTCGGCAATTTTTATAAAGGCAGCTTTGAACACTTCCATCTAATGAAACGGTCCCAGAGAAAACATTCAGAGCAAGGTTTTCGATGCCATTTAGGAACCTCTCAGCAGGCGAAGGTGCCAGCTTGGGCTCTTGAAAGCATCGTAGCGCTTCATATTCCCCATCATTTCTTTGAGGCCAGTCCCAGAGCCCGGTGAGGACAAGGGATGGGCTCAGGATGACTTCGGGGGGACAATCTGTGGTGACCGATGCAGAGTGACACTGTCGTGGGGCCCACGGGGAGCCGGTGTGCCGGGGCCCTCCTGCTTTCCCCGAGGTGGAAAAGGCAGTTCTGCCTTCCACCAGCCACCAGGATGTGGAGCACGACAGTAAGTTCCTGGACATGTGTTGTCTGGCTCCAAAACAGAGAGATTTTTGTAGCCTTTAAAAGCCAGTGTAAGATCTTGCTCCACAAAGTGCAGTGGAAGCTGCAGAAAGCACTGGCTGGCTGTTGGCAGGGCTGGTTTGTAGGAAAATAACCGAGGATAAACGCGACTGTAAGTCCGTCTGTCATTTCTGTGGTCCGAGGCTTGGCAATGTCTCCTCAGAGAACGCGGCTTTGGGACTTGTGTCCGTTCCCTCTTTTTGGTTTTTTATCTCCTACGTGTTTTGTGCTGAAAGGTGCGGGCAGGGAGCCGGGGAAGGCCCGGAACGTGGTTGCCCGTCCGCTCAAATTCACCTGGGGCTCCGGTGCGAAGTGGGGACTGGTGGGCAAACGGCGACATGCTGAAGAAGGTGCCTTGCCCCAGACAACCTGTATGAAATGGAGGAAAAGGGCCCCGAGGCGGGAGAGATGCTCATCCGTCACGGAGCAGGCCGGCTGCCAGCGAGGGGAGATGTCGGGCCTACGCTGCCGACTTGATTATGCAGTGCTTATCTGCCCAAAGTTGGGGCTATTATCTGCACCGCGTCTTGCTCAGGCCTGGTCCAAAAAAAATACATGGAACAGCTGTGGGGCTGTGAAAATTATTTTCATCTGTTTGGCTTTTTAAAATGAATTTACATCAATCTTTCCATGGTTCCCTCCCACCCACGCCCTCTCGGCTCGGCTATTCTTTCGGAGAAGGAGGAGAGCCTGGTCCAGGGGAACATCCCCATCCCGCTCTTTTTCTGTGTCCGGTGTCACACCCATGCTAAGTGCTTGAGCGAGGTTGCTGAGGTGGGAGCTGTGCACAGGCTCTGACAGAGCCGTAACTCTCCTCTTGTAGCTTTTTTTGGTTCTTTGTAGTTTCCCCTGCGGAGAGAGGAAAGCAGTGAATACATTGGAGGCAAGAAGAGACCAGGGAAGGCAGTGCTGTGCCTTCCACTTCTGTCTCCCTTGTCAGCAAGGAGATCCAAAGCAGAGCACGTAATGCCCAATGCAATCTCTCTGACTCCTTTGACCTGTTGTTTGTCAGGTCTGTTCCTTGGGGGACTTTTTGGGGGTCCGTTCCGCCCTGATCGGGTGATACACGAGCTCTGTTGTGTATTACAGTCCTTCCTTTGAGCCACTGTGCAGCAGGCACTGCTCACCCCGGGGCTGCTGAGTATCTTTTTAAAAGAATAGTCCCTGTGGCTTTGGATTATTTCACAGCATTTATTTGTCCTTTTTTTAACAGCATGTTTTTCTTTGTGCCCTTAAACCAGTGAGAGGAGAGCTCTTTTACCAGAGGCCTGTAAAAGATGGCTATGTGTGTTTACGCTTGTGTGTTGCACATAAATAATCGTAGCCTGGAGAAGTGCTGCTGGCTTCGGGCAAAGCCACGATTTTGCTCGTGGCATTATTGAAATTCATCTCCTGTGGACTGTAATTCCTAGAATCCTAGGGAGGGAAGAGAAAAATAGTATCAGGTGTTTTTTTCTTTTTTTCCTTGTTAGAAGACCATTTAATCTTTGTTGTAGGGTGAGAAGGTGAAGCACCAGACCTCAAAGTAGGCTGCAATAGGATCCTGGCAAACTTCCCATATTATAAACTCTGTCCATAGGCAACACTCGTTTTGTGCCAAGTTTGCTTAGCTAAAAGTGACTGGGCCCAAGTTTCAAAAGTGGATATTTGGCAACAACTAGCACTATGTTATTTTTGTCTTAGCAAGGAAAAAAAAAATCACATTGTGAATGACAAGGAAAAAAAAAAGTATTGGGGTAGCTCCTTCTGAGTAAATCGATGTGACTTCATTTCTGTGATACTGACCTCCCTTGTAAAGCATTTTTATATCTCAAGATGAAGCGTGTAAGATAACAGCCTGGTATTACTATCATGAGGCAGTAATAATAGCATACTCGTATCCTTTATGCCGCACTCATCGCCCCACTCTCTACGATCAGTTGAAGTCCATGGAGTTGTGCCAATTTTCCTTGGCTTATCTGTCTTCCTATCTTGTTTCTCAATTAGAGGAAGTAAATGATCCTTTTGTTTTCGTCTCCCCTTTGTTTGGGAAATGTTAAAGAAGGGATCGAATTGCAGCGGAGCTGCATTGCTGGGGAACCAGATGGCCGATGAGGGACCTGGAGGTAATTCAGGGGCTCGGAGCTGACTGCTGGCTGGATGCATGCCGGGGTTCCTGGAGGTTCATGAAATCTGGATTTCTTGCCTGCCCGCTTCGCTGCGGGACTCCAGCTTTGCAGGTTTGCCGTGAGCCAGAGTGCTGGAAGGGGAGGAATCATGTTCGCCTTCCTTGCTCTCCTCCCAATAGCACCTGTCTATGATAATTGGCAAGCTCCGAGAATTGTGTTCTAATATTAATTATATGTTATCTCTAGTCTGCCTTCACAAGTATTTTTAATTATTTATTAAAATAATAAATGAATAAGAGGAATAAGTGAGTAGGTGCTGGCCCTTACCACACATCACCCCCAGGTTATGCCATCTTCTAAAACATTCAGTATAAGCCACTGTCCGAGAACTTTTCAACAAGCTTCCCCGTAGTGATAGCTGAGTTAGGTGAGGTAATTGAGAAACAGAATAAATTAGCTCCAAGTTTCCGTGGCGAGATTGCTCCCAGTACCAGAACTAGGCTGTCTGAAAGGAACTGGTGTGCCCTGTTGTTGAGTATGCTCACGCTGCTGAACAAGCCGCTTGCAGCCGTGGTTCCTCCTTATTCCTAATAATGAATGACGGTCCCGCTATGCCAGAATATTTTGGTGAACGCCAGGAGGTTTCCCGCTGCCTTGAGTGGGAGTTTACTCTTGATGTACTGAAAAAGAGAAGAAGGCCAAGACTTTCCATGACTGGAGATGTGGGGTGCTTTAATTTTAAGGCACCAAAAATCCAAATCTTTAAAGGAGGCACGACCTGGGGAAGTGAAGGCAGTTGTTCAAGTCTTGTTAAAACCTCATCCTGCTGTAGGGTCTCAAGTCTGGCATTCAAAATCATTAGCACTCTTTAAATTTGGCCGAAAAATCCCTATGAAAAGTTACAGCACGTGCTGAGTAACTACTTTTCACAATGTAATAACTTGGCCCTTTCAAAGGGTAGGTTTTAGAAGCACATATTACTGACTAAAGGCTTGCCAGATTTCTTTTTTCCTTTCCAAACTCCAAGTAATGATTCATGGAGACTCATCGATTTTATTTCTAATACGGTGCTGTTCTCCGTTCATGAAACTAAGAGGGAACAGAGTGGCATTTTGAAGAAATATGTTTTGTCTAGGAGTTGAGGCATCCAAAGCCATGCATGAAAAGCATTTTGAGATGAAAAAAACCCACATGGTGTTATGTTAAAAATTGTACTTTAATGTGAATTTAGCATTTGCAGAAGTTTCGGGTTGATTGCGCTGAGGTCTAACGTGCTCTGTTTGCAAGAACACAAATCAACTAGCTATTTTCTAGCACACGTACACTTTGTGTCTGCGTGCGTGCACGTGTACCCATCACGCTCATCTGAACAACACTAACAGTGGGCTGGGCCCACTGATGTGAGTCAGTGAATTCTCAAACGGTGAGTTCGTTTGTGGTTTACTCGTTAGTAAGGAGGTATTAATTAATAAAATCACTGTGGCTTCTGATAGGCCAAGGATGTGCCCACCCTGAATGAGGATGGCAGCATCGGGCCCCTGGTGCCACGTTATGGGATGTTTCTCAGAGCAAGCAAGTGCTGGAGCGTTACATCTGTATGGATCAGATCTATCTGTTCACCCAGGCTGGGTTTTGTGCTCAAAAGGAGTCCAGAACCATGTGGAGAGCAAAACCCAGGAAGATCAAACATGAGGAAGGTTCAAAAATCCCTTCAGTTCCTCTGCGAACCAGCCGTAGTTCTCTCCCATTGCCTTTTGTGATTGCTTTAAGAGTGATTACTTGAGATAACAGTTCAGCTCATCTCCTCCTTGTTCCTTTCACGGCTCTGTTAATGAAACCTGACCCAGACCCGTGCAGCTCACTCCTGTTTTCTCCAGAGTCTGAAAAAGACCAAGTCTGCCTCACTGGTGAACTTTTTTTTCTAAGTCTGTGACCAGCCGGGCAGTTTACTTCAGGGTATGATCAGATTCCAAGCCGCAGTGTGAAAGTGTCAAAGGTCCCTGGAAAATATGTAATTACATTTCAGATTTGGAGGAAACAATTAATGAAATGGAATTTCTTGGCCCTTTGCTCTGTCGGATGATATGTAGTAGCTTGCCTGTGAGCCGAAGCCTGAGTACACTTACGGCACAGAAGAGTTTTTATCATTTTAAAACTTAATTATATAGGCTGTAATTAAGCTATATACAAAATGTCTGGTTCTTTGAAGTATATTAATTTTGGGGAAGTTCTCAAGCACCCAGTAGCTGCAGAACAATCATGAAAGAAGACAAGGCTTGAATAATGATGACAGTTGCAAGCCACAAATAATAGGAACAACCTTTCCAAAACAAAGGGTTTCACATTTTCCAAAAGTACGAGCATTATTATTTGTGTGTATTTGCAATTTGTACATGCCTTGGAGGGACTAACCTCAACTATAGTGCTTGAAATAATTGTGGGATGACATAAATGGGCACTTTTCTATTGAGGCAATCACTTTTCTCGCCCCATGCCAGTTTTTGTTTACTATTCAGCAAACCAAAAAAAAAGTCTCTAAGTTTAAATAACAACCAGGATAGCGTACAGGGCATAAATTAATTTGTTTTGTTTTGCTTTGTTTTAAAAAAAGGGGGGGGGGTGGGCTCTAAGTGGACGTTTCATGCACGTATTTCTGTATTCCTTGCAATGATTGAGGGGTTCAGGAGGGGGGCTGCCTGTTGCTGTTTTTCTGTACAGTACCTAGCAAGAGCAATATTCCTGCAAGTGACAGAAATATATCTAATGAATTTACCATTGGAGTCTAAAGTACCTTCTCATTTGTTTCAGCCTTTACTATGTGGTCTCTATTTTAATAATAGGTCTCCTGAAACAGCTACTTTCAGGCTCAGGTCTATATGCAGTTGGAGAGGAAGGACTCTATTTCTTTATTTAAAGGACTACTGTGAGCTTTAAAACAAACACAATTCTCCCTGGAAATTTTAACTGTTTCTTGTTCCTTCAGCTTATTGATCTTGTGCATCTCACAGGCCACCAGAGTCGGGATTTCAGCATCTTCAGTTTTCTCTGTCACCTGCTGCACTCAGGTGCCAGCACCCGTCTGAGCACGTCTTCCTTTTTCCAGACTGGTTGACAACAGTGAAATTTAAGCACCTATCACTAAGTTTCCACGTGCCCACCCCTCCGGGGAGCAGAGGGGAAAGCCCTGCCCCTCTGAACGAGGGAGCTGTGCTGCAGGCAGACATTTAATTTGCAAATAGCTGTGCTGGTTGGGACGTGGCTTCCCACACCAGCTGCTTATTCCCGCTCACTGCTGGAGGCTTGTAGTCCCACGAATCTGCTCGCAGAAGAAATCAGTTGTGCTCTTCCTATGCTGCTTCAGGCAAAACCCTGAGCTTAACTTGTGTGGCAAACATAATTTGCAGGCCCTCGGATGCCTCTCCCCGTGTGAAGAGGTTTCCCAAACATGCCCAGAGTCCTTCCAGGGATTCAGTTTCTTGTCGCTAATATCCATTGTGAAGCCTTCTCTTTACCTACTTCTCTCCAGAAAGGTTGACTCAAAATAACTTGTTTTCATTTGACTTCCTTGGAAACTACTGGAAAAGTTTTGTTTAACTGTGGTCTTTAATAGATAGTTCTCACTGTAAAATCAAAAGCAAGATTTTTAGTCAAATGGGAGTCTCCCTAAAACTGAACCCAGGTATGGAGTGAGGAATCGTTCCTCTCCCCTTCTGTCTGTGGGAACCATTACTTTTCTGCTTGCTCACAGCAACGGGAAAATTAATGGACTATTCCTGGCTTTCTTAGCCACATTTCCTAAAGGCAAGTTATAGCCTGGGAAATTGGCTGTCAAGCCAATAAAATCATGTGGTTGCATTAGGCTTTTTTGCATTTACACAGGCTTAGAAACAGAGATAAGCCTGGTGAAGTGGAAAACTCTCCGTATTTAAGAAACAGCCGTTTATGTTTCTTTATTTTTCTTTCTTCCTTTCCTTTCTAAGGGAATTCAGGGGCCTGCCTTGGCATAGAAGAGGCAAAATACTACCTAGAACTTTGACTTTAAACTGGAAGGGTGAGATCTTGGGGATGCTTATGTGAACTCAGGTCATTGCCTTAATATGCGCACTTCCACAGAGGAAAAATGTTCTCAAAGCAGAAACTTAAATAATCTCTTCACCCAAAAGTGCCCATTAGACATACTTCCATGGATTTCAAAGTCCGTGTACGTTAACTTTATTAAAACAAGCAAGTCCAGAGTACCACACTGGAGGTTTATTGTACATTAAGTCACATCAGGGCAGCTGTCTGCATGCGATCCAAGTAGGAATGCGCTTTATGTTTCCAATTACAGACAATGAGCAATTAATGAGCTGAAATGGAATGAAAGGGAGGGACTATTTACAAAACCCCTGCTTCTTTCTCTCCTTATAACCCATAAATCACTTTAAAGAATTGAGGAACAATTCAAAAATTGCTCAGAAGCTGGAGGAAATTAATAATAATGGGTCTCTGCGCATTGCAACAAACCTCTGGTTTTCATGGCAGCAAGCAGGAATTCTCAGACCCCGGTACATGTCCACCAGCGGCGTCCCGCGGTGTGTCTCTTGGGCTGTAGCAAATAATCCATCCAGTCTTTTAGATGAGTGTATAAAAATCTAAACCTTTTTAGCTCCCCTCCTAATTGGATTTATGTAATTTTAGTGTCAGTGGGGGAGGCTTTGCAAGGGACAAATAGAAGGCAAGCGCCCCTTTTTTTTTTTTTTTTTTTAATTGCCTCCAATACGTTGTTACTTCCAGAGGTAAAAACCAAGCTTAAAGTCTTGCTGTGCCAGGAATGTCTGAATACACAGTTAAAGTAGTGGTGCTGCGGTAGCCTGGACTGTCTATGGACATAAGGCAGACAAGGCTCGCAGGTACAGGTAATCTTGTTTGTTAAGTCAACTCCTACAGCTGGAACAGCTTTTGGGCACGCAGACCCACATAGAAAAGGCTTGTGTGCCTGAAATGTGATTATTTTTTCCAGCCGTTCTGACTCGTCTAATTAAGGTTTGTGAGGAGAGTTAGCTTCTTTCTCTGGCAAACAGAAAGTAGAAGTAAATAATACGTTTTAAAACGTTAGGAAATATCTAGCTGGACAATCTGTATTTCTGGCCTACAGAATTTCATTAGGCGTGGGAGCGTGAGGCTTGTAACAGTGTGTTTGACTACAGTGCGCAGCCCAGAAAATGCCTCCTTGCTCTTGCTTCAGGAGATGTGAATCTGCCAGCCCATGGCAGTGAGTCCGGGGCCACTGACTATTTGCTCTCATTGCTAAATACCCTTGTCTTCCTCTGAATGGGTCTTGTCTTGCTTCTACCCGCTGCCTCTCACCTCATTGACAAGGATTAGTTTAATGGCATACAATAAATTAGGAACTGAGCCTGTGAAAACTTATTATGGAACGTGTGTTGATTTTTTCGTGAAAGAAAATAGGTGACGGCTTTTAACCTGCCTTCTTCATTTTCCATTGTGTCTCTTGTCATTTTTGTTGAATGGCATGAACTTGTGTGACTTTGTAAATACCTGATCTGAACTTAGAGCTGATCTTCATGAAAAATTTTTTCAGTGGTTGGGAAGAAGAGACTATTTAGCTTTACAGCAGATTTATTCAGGAATTTTTGTAAAGGCTTGAAGGACAGGGCCAGGTTGCTAACTCCACCACGTAGGAGGCTAGAAGTGGGTTTCCTGCAAGACGGCAGCTTGTGTGCTGGACAAAGGGATTCTTGGCATGTGGAAACCTAATACTGGATCCATCCCTAGTGATCTCAGAGCTGGAAGGGAACAAGCAAAGAGCACAAGTTCATAGCGACTGTCCAAGTTGGTTGAGTTTTTTTCAAAGTAAACGTGTTGTGGTTGGAAAATGCTGATGTGTCGAATCTGAAATGTCTTACAAGAAAGGGTCAGTTTCAGTCAATTTTTCATCTGCAGAAAGAGCAAGGTAGAAAAGCTCGAAATTGTCAAACTGAAAATTTTGGGCATTTTTTCAGTTAAATGTTATGGCTTTCCCATCTGAAACAATATGCTGTATAGAAACATATTCCCATTGTAGTAAAAACATTGGAAAGTGATTATGTGTCGAAGTCCTAATGAGAGGTTACAGGAATGAAATATTTCAGTTATTCTAAGTTATTTTTTTAAGCTTTCACAGCACACAAAATTGCCAAGGTTTTCATCGGAACTCACGATGGGAAATATTTTCAATGCATTAAACATTATATGTTCAGTGGAAACTGATTCTCAACATGTTCAAAGTCATCTTGTGACATTACTTGTTTCAATACAACAGTACAACTTGAGGTCAGCAATGTCAGAAGCTTCTGACTTCTGGACTTTCTGTTTTGAGCGTGCTCTGGCAGCAGGGAAAATCTTTGTCCCATCCTAGCAGGGCAGGTCTTCTGTTTTAGGCCTGCTGTCCTTGCACGCACAGTGCTTCAAGGGCCCGTGTTTGATGCCAGGTAGGAAGAGGTGTAGATCACTTCTCTGACGGGAAGGGAGCTGCTGTTGCAAGCAGGAGCCATCAGGGCCACAGCTTCTGTTCCTTTCCTGCTCTGTAGACGCTGAAGCTGTTGACTTGCATTACATGGTTGTCATCCAAGCTGCCAGCGAACATCCTCAGTGTCCTAACCCAGAAGCAGATTTTTTCCCAGTGGCTAATGTTGTTCATGCAAGGAAGAAACAGAGAAACACACAGGCTTGAAGCAGTCCACTTGGCTAACAGCAGAGAGCTGAAGTCAGCCAGGGAGAGGAAGGGGCACCAGATGGTCTCAGGGATCGCATCCCACTGCAGCGCAGAGCTGGGAGGAGAGGAGAACCACCCTGTCCAGTCATCAGGATGGTGGGAGACCTGTCACTCACGACAGCAGTTTGCCCTCCGATGGACATTTTAGCAAGTGGGAGAGAAATGGGACTTAGCTGCAAAGGCAGGTTCCTCTCTGTTGTACTTCTTTACTTGGCCAGGTGGGATAGGTGAGCCTTGCTCCCAGCAGGAACCATCTGGGCTTGGCCTGCTGAGACAAGCTTTGACCTTGGTGATGCACACAAAACTCAACTTTGGGGATTCCTCTTTGCAGTTTCTTTTTCTCCAAGTCTATGTCACCAGAAAAGTTTTGTTTTTTTTTTTCATTCCACTGATAACCTGGTAAATCAACAGCTCTTCACTCTCAATCGAAAAAGTAAAGGTTAAGTAAAAGGGTTGGCAGGGGGAGTGCGTTTGGGTTTTGTTTGCTTGCTTTTATAATGCCAAATTTAGCTAGGACAGACACTTAGTGGTCTTCTGAAGGGAAAATGGTCTGTTAAAGCATCTCAGGAGCACTGTTTCACTGTAATCGGTTACACAAGTTTAATAACTAGAAATGGTTTCAGTATTACATTTTTTTTATTTAAATAATAAACCCATATGTTAGTGGGATAGCATCATAAGGAGATAATTCGGTGCAGGGAACTGTTACTTTGTTTTGGAATTAGGTTAAGTCATAAATAAATACTACTTTGTCTTTAAGTTAGAAAATTGTTCCCAGCCAAACAGCCTCTTAAGACATTTTCCACCTGTTAAAGGATGTGTAGTATTGGGAGTCTTTCATAACAGTGGAAACTGGCTCAAACTTTCAACGGGTTTGTAAAAAATAAACCAGCGTTGATTTATGAGTTGAACTACGACAGGGAACATGTAAGCAAATAAAAACAATGAACTGAGAAAAAAGCAAATATACTGTTGATTTGGCACTGCATGAATCATGCAGGCAAATCGGAGAGGAATAGGAGGAACGAGTTTCAGAGTGATGGATTGGGAAAGGGGATCTGATCCCTGGGTAATGAAATGTGAGGGGGTCTTGCCTTATGCTATTGACCTAGAGGTAGCCTGGAGGAAAGTGATTCCTTCTGACTATACAGTGTTAGTTAAAACAATCCCCTGGGCTCAAATATCAGCTATTAAAATAAATTCAGGAGACAGAGGAAGCGATGTTTATAAGTTGGAAGTTTGAGCTGCTTTTTAAACAATTGTGGATCTACAGATTCTGAACTGGAAACGTGATACGGCGGGAAGAGGGCAAGAGGAAATGACAAGAGGGTAAACTGGGGGTGAGGTGGTAAAGAGCATGGAATTGGAAGGAAAAGTGGTCTTCTGGGGGGTGGAGGTAAGAGGTGCTTTTGCTGGGCCAAGCAGAGAAACTCCCTACACATATTCTTGCTTGCACCGTCTCTGTTCAAAGTGCCGTGGCTGTATATGAGGATGCCACAAAAACTCAGACGTCCCAAAGATAACAAGGGCTTACGGGACATCTGGGTGTGTTTGGATTTTCAACCACGATTATAAGAGTTGGTCACTATTTTCCAACAGAACATTTTTCCTCCAGAAATTATTTTCATTGAAACTGAGGTCTTCCATGGAAAAATGGATGCAGCTTAGTTTGGGGGCGGGGCGGGGGGGATTGAACTATTTATTTAATCAGTAATAAAAACAGGGATGTTAACATCCATCCATGGAAACCTTTCAATTTAATTGCAGCAGCAGCAGCACCACCACCAAAAGAAATCTTTAAGAACAACAGGAATCTTTTAGTTGACCACCGACCAATTTTGGTTTTGGAACGAGCGTTTTTATAATAGTGGCATTTCCCTCAAGTGATCATTTGAGTTTCTGCACTACTCCAAAGCATTTTTGGAAAACTGAAACTCTAATTTGGGTAGCAGCATGACCCAAGCATTACAGCGATGCACTGGAAATGGCTTCTCCTCTCTTCTCTGCCGTTATCCTGTGATGTGATATTCAAACAAGTGACTTCTCCTGTCGTACCTGTTTCTTCTAGCCTAGAAATTGATTAAAACAGAGGCTGTCTTTTCTGCTGAGTGAATACTGCTATGCAGTACTGATCTTGTTTTGGTTTCTAACTAGTGTGGGTATATGTATATTTATAAATCTATATTACATAAATTATAAAAATGTAGGTAGGAAACATTATTAGTGGGTTTGGTCTGCTTACAGGTATTGTCTTGCTTCCCTAGCAGGTGGATTTGATTGTTATTCAAAATAATACAGTGAGCCTCAGTGTCAGAGCTTTCTTTTTCTTCTCTTCTTGTTGCTCGAGGTGTCCCGTGGCTTTTCCAAATGACCTTTCACCATTGGAGATCTTGCTCGTATCTGATGATGACACACAAGCAAATCCCCATCTGTTCCCATGCACATCCCTATCATATCTTTTCTTGTATTTAATATTTCCACACAGTTGCTCCAGTAGGAGAGTCTCATGCTGAGACTCGCTTCATCTCTTCCTCTGCAATTTATGAGCAGGATTGGTGCCTGGAATTTCCCGAAGCACTGGGTGAAAGACAGACTCAGAGACCCTTGTATACAATTCTGAAAAAAATGTGAAAGGCAATGAAATCTGAGCTCGGGCTTTCAAAGACAACTTGACAAGTCAATTGCCCTGTTAGGAGTTGACAACAGTGACCCTGATAGCAGAAATGATCCGTTTCCTCTGGTTTAATTTATCACCGCAGCATTCTGAGTAGCTGCTCAGTAGCACAATCTTCAGATACTGCTACAGCATCAATCCCAAATGGGACATTTTGTGAAGGGAAAATTTACAGTCCTAAAAAAAAAAAAAGGCAGCAACCCCAAAAAGCCCCAGGAATGCACAATATGTTTATTGTTCAGAGCTGAAACTGATATACGTGAAGCCTCATGTTTTAAAATTCCTTACACAATATTGGATGCTTGTCCATGTTGTTGCTCTCCCTTTTCAGGCATTTTGCACAATGTTCTCAAATAATTTCATTCTAGAGATGTAGGAAGCTATATTCTCAGTCGTTCGGAATGAAAGGTGAACAAAAAAAAATCCTTACAGAGTATGCCTGGGCAAGAATACCCAAATAAAAGAATTTGAATTTGCTTCAGTAGCTTACACAGACTACTTTTTTCATTTCAAAAGCACTGATAGTTTTGGGGACCTGTTCATGAAGCTCTGAAATTTTGTGTCAGTATTTTCACAAAGTCACCAGAAGCACTTCTGCAGTCATGCTGCGCTGTCAAGATCCCAGGGAGAGAACCATCAGGAGACAGGGAAAAAGGGAAAAAAGAATATTTATAAAAATGTACCTGAAACATTTTCCTCTTATAATTTTGGGTGGGTTTTTTTTTTTTAAATCAGAAAGTAGATAAATCACAGATGCCAATGAAAAATATTAAATCAGAAATTTGTTCTTGCCTGGCGCATCTCCTGCATCTCTCCTGATCTGCTGAGCCCAGGGGGCTGGTGCTCAAGCTCGGTTTGGGTACCACTTTCTTCGTGTTGCTAAGCCAGGACATATTTCATAGGTGAGAAACTGAGCCCCAAGGATGTCAGTGGGGCAGCGGTGATTTAGAAGTCTGCCTTATGCTCTTAATATAGGCATTGAGATTAGATGTTTTGAGTTAGATGCATGAATACCCCCCCAGTGCAGCGCATCCAGATTTATAGAGGAAGCCTCTGGCAGAGGCAAGAATTGAACCCAGCTTTGCTGTGACCATCTTTTTATTCCCAAACTTCCAGTTAAACTATAATCCATCTTGAACCACTTACTGGAAATAGTTCCCTAAAAATAAATTGAAAGTCTAAGTGATCAGGAAGTTTACCTAAACTTCAGAGGCAGGTTAATATGAGAGTGCATCATTGGACTGGCTCTTCTGGTGGAGTGCAGAGCGTTATGGGCATTCGCTGCTCCTCCGTGATTACTTCATTAGGCTGCTCCTGGAGATCAATCGTTCCTGCGAGATACATCCTTCAAAATCTCACCCATTTGGCCTCCTGAAAAACAGGCATTGGTGAGATTTGGGCAAATGATTAAAAAAGAAAAATTAGAGGGTCTCAGATGAGAGAAGGATGCTTTGCATGAAGTACCTAAAAGCTTCTTATCTGAACACACATTGCAAACTTAGAGTTAGTTCTTCAGCAGCTGTAGGAAGAGATATTCACTACTCACGTGGGGCAGCTGATGGGAGAAGTCTCCCTATAACCCAGCAGGAGGGAGATGTTTCTCACCAAGCCCTCATGAACAGAAGGGAGGTTTGCAGCCTGTCTTGGTGTTCCTCTGGCAGGAGAAATCAACCCCTATCAAAGGTCTAATAAATATGAGAAGTAATTTGGCCTCTTACACGTGACTTGCTTTACTCCTGAGCACAATATGTGTGCTACTAATGGAGACAAGCCTGTTAAATAAGGTGACAGGAAAAAAGTTAGCTGACATAATTAAACTGCTGTAACTTTTACAGGTTGGTTGTTTTTAAAAAAAAAAAAAAAAATCAACTTGGCATAGACTTAGAGCGAATGCAGGGAGGTGTGCGTTAGCAGCAGAACAACCTGGCTTGGTGTGGAAGGTGCTGGTCTTGCAAACATGCTGCTACTGGTCCCAAGCTTTGGTCAAAAATCTCTGATTTTTCACTGTTTGGCCCCATTGAGATGATGTTATTATAACACATACTTTGGTTTGACATTATGCATGTGTGTGTATATATATATATGCACTTCTGCACATGTGGGTGCAATATATTAAGATTATTGAATACAAAATATCTGAAGGAATTTAACTTCCACTGAGGACGCTAATTTCATTGCATTTTCTGGTTTCTGTCTGGAAGGGAATTGCAGGTGACAGCTACGCAATGGCAAAAACGGTCACTCGTGCTTTGTCCAGAAGCAGAGCTGTCCTTTTTAAAAAGAAAATTCTTAAACCAACTCCATCCAGTCTGAGTATATGCAGTCAGATATTGCCTAAAACTGGTTGGGAAACAACGAAAGGGTTTTTTTCACTCTAAAGTATGTAAAATCTCCATGGGAATGTTTACGTTAGACAAGTGCCTGCTAGCTTTACAAGGACAGCTAAATCCCTGTTGGGGACCTTGTATACCTCTGAGCCTATAAGACTGAGTTAAATTCTCACCAAATCCGGATGAGATACCTGTTTCTTAGGTATAGGAAACGAAGTGGCCTTGTTTTCAATGCTGTGTATTGGTGTCCAAGATCTAGAACCTGGGGTGTGAAGGTGGGTTTTTTGCAATTTGTTCAACGCCACACAATGAACCCCATCCTGACAAAATACAAGCCCCTCTAAAGGTAGCGTGAAACTTACCTGAGCTGAAAACCTCTGAATCTGCACCCAAAAAAATGCCATTCCCTATGTTTACTCTATAGAGAGATGTTGTGGGTATTTTTTTTCCTACCTTTCTTCCCAAGGGAGCATGTGGAGAGCCGTGGCCGAGCTCCCCAAGGACAGCCACAGCCAGCACCCTCCTTCCCACGGCCCTCAGGAACAGGACTTTCTGGTTAGCAGCATCTGGCTAGTATTCTCCTTGATAGCACGTTTGTTACTACCCACCTCTAGAAAATGGAGAGATGTGTTAATATTACCTGGTGTTTCCCTACAGCTCTGTTTTGGCTGCACCTCGCAAGATTGCAACATGTAGATGTCCAAAAGGCAATAAACAGGCATATGTAGGTGTGTATATGCTGGGGCGTATAGAGGTGTGCACATAAAGGAGTTTGCCGCATTGCGTGGGGCTGCTCACAGCATGTCTGTGTTTCTAATCAAAGGCAATGGTCCACTTGGAGAATATCCCTTTTTACCTGGTGAGCAACAGCACAGGTCAGGACTGCAGGAAAAATCTGTGTGTCAGAGAGAAAGACGGAGATGTGGGATCAGTGGAAGAACAAAATGGATAAGAAGGGAAGGAGGGCAGTGATGTTTAACTTGGGATATGGGAGTGAGTCTCCAGAGACAACATCCTCTTTCTAATCTTAGGCTTCCTTAGGAGATATGTATGTCTGTGTCTATATGTATAGGTGTGTGCACAAAAGCACACTTATGTAGAAAGAAAAAGCACCCACAGCCCTTATGAACCCCTCTGCTGAGGACTGTACATGGCTCTTCTAAGGTTTAAACTTGCTCGTGATAAATGTGCTGCTATTCTGGCTGCAGATTTTTATTTCTGGGGATATCAATTGAATTCTTATTATGAAAGCAGAAAATTGGAGTTACATCTGGTGACTGACGCATGTGACAGTATCACTGCGAGGAATTCCAGTTTCCTGAAGCTTTTCAATTAACTCGGTGCACTTTTCCTCAGGTGCTACGCGCTTGGTTTTTCAGCGTGTGCCTGCTTCCAAGTTGTAAATCAACGAGTTGGTTATTGTACTTTTGTAGGAGCACTTGTGCCAGTAAAATGAAACAGCAAATAATAAACCCCAAGGAGATTTATATAGCCTGAGCTGATGAAACGATTACTTTCTCATTCCTAGGCTCGCTCAGAAAGGTGGGTTAAAAATAACTGAAAATTTACAAGAGCCTAAAACTGAATCTGAAAAGTACAACCTCAGCAACTTATTGGGCTCAGCCTAGCGAGCGCCAGATTTACTGTTTGCAATTTCTTCAACTTGTTCGGTCATTTTTATTTTTATTTTTTTTTCAACTGCCCCCTCCCCAACTTGATGACAAGCCTTGGCAAAAACATCTGTGCAAATAAAGCAGGGGAAAGAGTGAAGGAACCTGGCAAAAAGCCCCCTGTGTCTGCTATGGCAAAAAATGTTTGACAAAAGCATCCTTTCCCCCAGTAGCCTGAAGTCTCCAGGGCTCACGTCCCACGTGGCGGGTGAAGAGGCTGCTTGGGTTATGGGTGCCGGGGGCCTCGGCTGCGCGCCCTGGGCTCCTCACCATGGGTAAAGTTTTCAGCAAAGGGGCTGAGAAACTCCCCCTGCGCCTTCAGAGGTGAATGAGGAGCCCGAATCCAGGCAGGGTGGGAATGTCTCCTTCAGGGCTCCAGTCCCTGCACCCAGCACTGCTAATGGCTTGTGCGTGGTGAATTTTTTTCCATGCTAAATGACGGGAGCAGAGACTATACCTAGTCTCTACAGAATTGTTGTCATCTGAGCCTGACCGGGAGCAGCTGAGCCTGACACCCGGAGCCCTACTGCAAGCAAGGACTTGGCGTAAATGGTGTGTGTAAGGCATTACGCAGTGGGGGCCCTAATGCTCTGACGACAGGAGCGTGCAGCAGTGGTGCCAGGGCATCAGCAAAATGCTTGTGATCAGCATGTCTAGGACCAGGGCAGGGCAGAGAGGGGCAAGCAGTGATCTGGGGAGCAATGGGAGGACTAGGTGCATTGCTCAAAAGGATGCGTGTTGTTTTTATCCATACCTGACACGTCGGCTTGATAAATGCTCAACTGCCAGCACTTTCCATTCAAGACACATGGGGAGGTCCCACATTCAGCTGGAGCACTTGGGGTCAGAAAGCAACAAGTCAGTGGCCATATACCTCTACCCCGTTGATGACGGCAAAGCCCTGAAATACTGCATTCTCCCTGCTTTTTGCTTTGGTGTGAGTGAACAAACCCAGCAGGCTCCCCTCTTGCACAACTATGGTGCCTTCATGTCCTGATTGTCCTCTTCTGTTTGAGCTTCCTGAGTGCCTGAGAACAAGTCTGTCCTCTTCATGAATCATTCCTGACTCACTGCTGTGCCAAGGGCATGCCAGGTCCCCATGCACTGGGGACAAGCAAGGGCGGTCGGCTCTGTGTGACCCCCAGGCTTGATCGTGGGGGTGCAGACCCCTTGGAAGCCATCTTGCTCTCCGCTTCCTATTGAGACCTCCTGAGGAAACAGTGACATGCTCCAAAGCTCTTCTTCAAGGAACAGCTTAGGGGTTTACAGCCTTTAAACACTGTATTTTTGGTATTCTTCCTCTTCTCCTGGAATGTGGACAGGTGAATAACGCGTTCTAGGTTGATGCAGCGAATGCTGCCCCTTTGGCTCTGCATCACACCGTGTCCCATCTTGCACCTCTGATCCCAGCAGGACAGTGATGGCCAGCCAGGACACTGGCACCTCCCTGTCAAAAGCTACTGGTGAAAAAAGCTTGAGTCTACGTTTTCCTGTACAACTCCTTTAGAGTTCATTCTAAAGGCAGGGGGGAAATAAAGAGATTTCTTTGTTTACCAGCCGCAGAGATGTTTTCATCATAAATCAGGAATAACAAAAGAACATAAAGGTGGGCTGTTAGGTGGGGGTAGGAGACTTCGGTCCTTCCAGTGGAAAGTTCTTCTTCCCCCAGAAAATGAAATCTCTGTAAACATGTTTGTGTTTTTGAAAAGGCTTTTGTTTTGTTTTGTTTTTTTAAAACCGAGAACAGTGTCAACACGTTGCTTTCAGCTGGCCCTGTGGCTCCCCCGGTGTCACGCTCCTCTCCCCAAAGAGGTTCAGCTGTCCCCAACCGGAGGGCGTTCCCCAGCTATTGTCAGGCCGCATCTATCAGTGCCACAAATCTTCAAATTAAAAATGGTGGCTAAAATAAATAATGATACGCATTTTAATGAACCAATTACCCTCTGAAGGTTTGCATGTGATTCTTGTTTTCTGCGTTATATAAAAGTGGAGGGTGGGATTTTCAAAACCACTCATTGCTGGCCTAATTCCGCTCCCATTGAAGTCAATGGGGCTTTTTTACCCTCGACTGTAATAGGAGCAGGGTTAAGCCAGCGCTGAGTGCTTATGAAAACCACATCCTAACTATGCTCCCAGACCTCACCCATATTTCTGCTTTCATGGCATGAAATTTGTTTTCATCATATTACATGTGCTGGAATGCTGATGTCTAAGGGAGGCGACTCAGGATTGAGTTCAATATTAATTCTGACCGGGCTTGGCTTTGTGGGTTACAGCTAAAGCGTTCCTGTAAGTGCAGCGTAGAGGCTCATCGCACAAATAACGTCAGCGGTGTCAGGACAAGTCAGAGCTGGGCCAGGCCCTGACTTGTCCCAGGTGCTCAGGGTTTAGGGAAGGCACAGGAAGCACCTTGTCCTCCAGGCAGACACCTCCTGCCTGGACCAGCCATCTCAGTACTTTGCGTCCTTGCTCATGGAGGAGGCAAGTCGTCTGGGAGCATTTCTGGGGGGACTATGCCTAAAACAGCGTGTGCGGCCATTCTCATGGAAGTCAGTGTCCCAAATCAGCTTTTTTTGCATGAAGGTCCTTGGCCATGGGTCCCTGCAGCTCTGTTGGCTCGAGGCAGGACCAGCCTTCTGAGAAAAATGCTGGGAAACAACTTGCGCAGGGTTTTTTTCAGATTATTGGACTTTCCACACAATAGCATTTGGATAGACAGTATCTGTTTAGCTCAGAACCGCCAGCTCTTCATAGAGAAGTGCCAGGTTGCTACTCTCTGCAAGCTTGGTCATTTTTTTTCTTTTTGGTGCTCTTTTTTCCACTTTATCTTCTTTTTTTTTTTTTTGATGTGTGAGAGGAGGTCATTTGCAGTTGCTATAAAAGTTCTACTTTGATTCTCAGTTTCTTGATAGAAACTTGACCTCTATTCTATTCTTTTATGAAAAAAAAAAAAACACACAACAAAAAATAAACCAACCAGCAAAACAGTTCCCTAATCTTACTCCTTATTGTCACTATAGCATGTGGCCTGTCAGACAGGCTGGAAAACTCCTGTATTTTGTACTTGAGCTACTTTGGAAGTGACTGTGGAGGGGGAAGGTGGCTGTGCCAGGTGGTTTGGTTGGGTTCGGCAGCAGATGGCATGTGATGAATCCCATCCCAGTGACCTCCGCCATCTCAGGATTTTTGTCGGGAAGCTGGTAGAGTTTAAAATGACTCCACCAGTGAAAACTCAGCATAGGGAAGAGCTCCCACCCCAGTCTCTATATCCCAGAGATGAAACCAACTGGAAAGAGCTACAATCTCCTTCCCTGTAGCCAAGACAGTCATTTTGTGTTCCCTGCACAAGCTGGACTGAACTTGGCCCACGGATGATTGTTGCTGTTGATCCAAATCTCCCAAAAGACTGGTGTATTTTCTTGCTAATAAATGTCCCACAAATGTTTTGAATTTCTGCATTCATTAGGGCTTAGGGAGGCTATTTGTCAGGACCAAAGACGTCTTCTACAATAAACCAGCAGCTGTCTGCAAAGGGTGAGGAGACATTTGTTGCCGTGAGCTGAGTCTGCTGTCAGCAACCAGGCCCCTGACCAGCGCTAGTAAATGTTTTATTGATTTAATATTAAATTAACTGCCTGGGCATAAGGAGTGCATTATTTTTAATGGCATTCTGATATTAGGGACTGCAGTTTGCTAGAATGCACCTGTAAAATTAGTATCCCCTAGTATTCTGCAGGAGCCATAAAACGTAATGCTCTTTGTGTGCAGCGCTCTGAAGCTCGACATGGGTAAAGTTACGTGGCGTTCGCTTGCAGCCTATCTGATGGCTGCACCAATTCCTGCTGCGAGAGGAGGAGTTAAGCCATTTTGGAAGGCTTATTCCAAGTTCATCTCTTCTTTGCTCTGAAAAGGCATACATGGAGCCTGTGAAGCCTGGGCACTCATAACCGCAAGGCACCTCCTGTAGGAGGTTAGTGTCGGAGCAAATTTTTTCCCTATTTTTTTTTCAGTTAATGAAATAAAGGGGAAAAATTTGAATTAAAAAGTATCACTTGTTCAGCCCCAAGTGCACCACTCTGGAATTTGCCTTTTTTAGTGAAAGAAAAGGCATTTGGAAACAAATATCACTCAAAACTTAAATAAACAAACACATTCCTAAGTGTAAGAATGAAAATATTTGCTAATTTTAGAATTCGTGTCACTTTTCTATTTTAAGCTGGCCTATGGAATTAACAGAGAAAAAAATTCAGCCCAAATAAAAAAATTGTTCAAATAACATCACCCAGCTGTAGTTCGTATTGTTCTTTATCTCTGGAAATTGAGCCGTAAGAAAAGCAAACGCATCCCTCGGAGCTCATTGCTCTCCTTCCTCTGGGTAGGGCACAGCAGCCACCGCTGCCTCCCTCCAGCAGTGATGCTCGGGGTAGCTGGAAAGGATCCCTTCGACAGTGTTTTTAGCTTGAGGAAACACACTATGGATGTGTCCGTGCATCAGTTTTACCAAAGTCCACAGCAGTTTGAGTAAACTCAGTGTCTTTCACAAGCGCACAGGTGACGGTCGATGGAGACATTTTTTTGCACCAGCTTTGCTATCTAGTGGGAAAGTTGCTTTTGGTTCCTGCTAAGCACTGCAGCCTGTCTCCATCTGGTGAGCTCTTGTTTTTATCCAGTTGTCCTATTCAAGTACAAAGAGAGAATTTTTTTCTTATGCCAATAACATGCACCTTGCTGCTCTACAATTACCGTTGGTTTTGCTTAAAATTAGTGATTGCTGTTTTGCTGTAGAAACCTTTTTCTTTTCGTTAAAATGTGCACCTAGTAAATGTTGCATTTGGGTTTATTAAGGTTGTAAAAATGCCACATTTGAGCTGTTTATATTTTTTAACTCCCTCAAAAATGGTTAATTACAAAGTCAAATCTTCTTAAATGGCATTCAGATGGGCATTCTGAGAAATCCCAAGATTTCTGAGAAGTTTGTTTCACGTTGATTTCACAGCAATGAATCACAATGCTGAAACAATAATGGATCCAAAACAAACCGACAAGCATAAACCCATGATATTGGTACTTCTACGTACTCAGTTATAAAAATGAAAACATTAATTAGAAATTCTTAATGTCGGGGATGAGGTAGGATACCAAATTTTGTATGTTTTGTCATTAAAATTGCATTAAAAACTGGGGAGCTCCACATATAATTGAATGACCAAATTAATTTCAAGGAGCAACTATTGGTAGGACAGCCGTGTCAGTGGGTGGATCTGATGCAATGCATTATTCAACTGCTTCCTTAAATACAAAATCACTCTCTTTATAAATCTTGTGTATAAAGCCACTAACGATCTCTCTCTTCTGATTGTTTTCTTGGATGTATTAGTGAATGAAATCCATGTTTTATTACCCCTAAGGCAAATGTTGACAAGAAATGTTTATTTTTTGTTCTGATTTTCCAGAGGAGATACAGTTTTCCTTCCAAAAAAATGAAAATTTCACTGAACTTACTTTTTCCATAGAGTTTTGAGGACCAAAAATCAAATACATCTTTTCTAGGGAAAAGGAGGGAAAGCAGGTCAGAAAATCGAATCATAATTTAGGAGATCAATCGTTGTCTGCTGATATTGTTGATTCAACAGACATTGTTTCTGTAGGAAGTTTCAGAAGAAAAAGGCTCACAAGCTCTCCTTGTGAGAGAGACCTCTTGTTCTGATAGTTGTGACCAAGTCGTAATGAATTTATCAGAAGACAAAGTCTACCCAGCACCTCTCCCAGGCTCTGAACCATGTGGTGCACCAAGGGCCTAGAGAAAACCACGTAGGGTGGATCTGTGTAAAGACTTCTGTTGACTTTTGTAGATACTATATCAAGACAACCTCCTGGATTTTGTATCGTGATGTTGATGTTCTTCCCACTCCTATGCCCATTTTCCCTCCTGTTCTTTATGACACTCATTTGCCACCTTTCATGTAACATTCAGAGGTGAGCACTGAAAGAGGGCCCAAATTTTGCATTTTGGGCCATTTGCACAGACTTTGCAAAGACGTGGCAGCTTAGTGCTGGTTTTAGGAGCTCTTTATGTGAGTGAACTGCCCATTTTGTGCTGGCTCTCAGCTCAGCTTTGAGACTGAAGATTAGGAAATTATACAAGAAGGTGGGTGACTGTTGGATGATTGCTTTTTAGTTGAAAAATACAGATAATTCATTGCCCAGGCAACTTGAGCTGACAGAGTCAAACCATACTTTTTTTGAAGGATGTGGTGGATTTACTTATTCCTGTTTCTGTGTTTGATTTACTACCACATGATTTCATTAAGTAAGAACTTAACGTGAGGATTTCTGCCAAGCAACTTTAGGCAAGGCCCATATTCCACAAATCCCTAAATTTGAGGGTGGTGGGTGGGGGAATCATCATATTTTTCTAGCAGATGTCTGTTCTGCCTGTGGACTAGAGTTTGGGGTGGTTTGCTATTACTGTTCTTGCTTTAAAGCCCTTGTAAAATGATGTTTATTTTCCTCCCATTAGATAATGAACTTGAAATTTTCCCTTCAGTGAAGTTGATGATAGCTTTAATAACTATTAATTCTTTAATTAATAACAGCATTGGAGAGAATAAAGGAGAAACCTTCAAGCAGGCAGTGTTTCAGGCTTGAACTGGTTTCAAATTCAGACAGGGTTAGCTGGAGCTCTCTCTAGCCCTCCTCCAACGTAAGGCCACACAACTCATGTTTGTTGGTATTTTGAAGTAGATTAAAGTGTGTAAAAAGGTTCCTCCCTTTAAATACTGGATCAAAAATCCATATCCTGGTAGCTCAACTGTCCAGGTCATGTTAATTTTCTGTGGAAGAAAATGAGAAAATGCAAGGAAGAAAATGCCAAAGAAAATGCAATGTGGGAATAAAAAGTGATGTAAGTTGGCCAAGAAATAAGTTACACTGCTTGGCCCAGGCTCTGAGGTGGTATAAATCATTACCACGCAACTTCCACTTCACCAAAGTTTTCAATTTGACCTGTTGTCAACTTTGAGGGAAGGTGATAACAGTTGAAATTACAGCAGCCCCAAAGCACTTTTGCCCACTTTTGTATGTTGATCTTCACCCACAAATGCTATTTCTGTCCCAGTCCTCAGCATTAGGGTGAATATAATGCAAACTGAGATCACAGGAACAATGCTGACACTGGAGATCTGGCTTGGGAAAAAGGCACACCTGGGGCAGATCTTGGTCTCTGTTTCTGAGCTAGGTAGCAACTCTTCTGCTTGAGAAGGATTTCTAGATGACACCTAGCAAGGAGAGGTTTGAGGCATTTTGGTGATTCTTGTCTACTGTAACCATCCTCAGCAGACTCTTAGTGTTGTTTTGAAATGCTCCAGATGAGTCCCTGGACATGTTTTGGGGAGACATTCTTTGGAGACCATGCCAAGATAGCTCACCCGAGCTTGGAGGTCTAGGCCAGCACACACAGCCCCTGACCAGAGCAAGCTGGGAACGCAAACTGATAATGGTTAGCCTCAGTACTTCTTTTTTCTTCTTTTTTTCTGCTCTTCTTTCTTGGCCATTTCGGGTCTTGGCTTCAGATGACAAATGGCACCATCAACCGTCTACCATCCAGCACCTCATGCTGCTGCTCACCTTTGAAACGTCATAAGTGTTCTGGTCATTGCCCCAAGAAACTGTGTTTACATCATCTCTGAGAGACATTCAGAGTTAAGAGAAAAAATGGCCAAAACAGCTTAGTGCTTTTGGCTTATTGTTTGAATATTTAAAGACATTGCATCTGGAAAGTATCCCATTAATTTGTGGCTAGCACCCATATATCAAATCCATGAGCTTCCAAGTAAACAGCTGTCACTGGAGCTGCCACGGCGGGAAATTGGCACCGCTAGCTTGTGGTGAGCTGAGAGGGAACACACTGGTACAGACTAATCCAAGGAGGAAACATTAACCCAGATGTGTGGAGGACAATGAATGAATTGTTCCTTAGAGCTCCTCAACTTCTCAGCTGTATTTATGAGACACAATTAAGGCCTCAGACTATTACATTCACTCACACACATACACAGAAGTGTACGTATCATCATAGCCAGAAAGACGGGGTTGCATACTAAAACCATATACCATAAAGCGGCCTCCACGTCATCCCCACACATGTGGGAAGGGGGACACGCGTTTGAGGGAGAGAGGAGACTGCCTCTGTTGGTGGCGACCCATCTTTAGGCGGGTTGGATCAGGTGGGCATCTTTTGATGTTCAGACAGTTTGAAACACAAACGTTCATGCCTTTCTCAAGGAAGACATGGTAGAGCCGGGACCCGAACCATGCAGGCGTTGGTGTAGCGGGGGCTGCGTGGGGTGCTTACCACAAAACTTAAGATGCTTTGGGGCTGTTGGCAGTGCCAGGGGCAGCTCAGAGCAGTGCAAGAAGTTCTCCCTGAAGCCAGGTGAAGTGCTGGGGCAAAGACTCGGCTTCAGTTTTCAAACGCTGCTGTTATTGGCAGAGCTGTTTGTTGTGCGGCCTAGGGCAGCGGAGTGGGGGCCTGTTATTTTCAATTACATGTTTGATCAGTCTGTTTTCCATGTAGTGCTCAAGTAAATGAACTAATTAATTAAGAGGAATTGTATACATGGAAGTGGGGCAGAGATGATATCGCTATTTATGTTTTCTTGCGAGGGGTGTTACAGAAGTGTTGAAAAACCCCAAGGCAAGATCAGGGTCTCTGGTGGTAGGTGCTGTGGGGCATCTGGGGAGCTTCCAGCTGAAATGGAGGAAGGACAGCAAGAAGAAAGGGTTTCCCATCCCCTTTCCAGAAGGGGGAGGATCTGAGGCAAAGGGAGATGAGTCCCAAGAGTAGGTGTCCACATCAGTCCCAGGGGAAGCGTGGATGGCCTGGGATGGAAGGGAAAGCCCTTTCCCACTTCTGCCCAACAGCTGCTCTGGCATATACTCTGGGTGCTCTGGCACTCCACTGGACTTGGGGTTTACCTTCTGTTTACTAACCAACCCAACGCGTGGTTGAACTGGTGACCTAAAGGTGAAAGGCTCTGCATCTTATTAGAATTACCGTGAGCTGCTGAATGAGTCCCCCATGGCAGTTAAGATTTGATTATGGTTCTAGAAAATGTTCAGCTTTTACAATTAGTGTCAAAGCAGTGGTAAGCCCCTCTTTGATTCCTGGGTGTAGGCTCGTGCTTTTCTTAACCTCACACATATGCTGGCATATTTACAGTAAATGCTCAGGGGGTTGCTTTTTTTATTATTTTTTTTATCTTATTTTTGAATTAAAAATGAAAGTTCCCCAGGGAAATTATGCAATGGGAAATAGCCACTTCAATAAACTTGACTCACACATTTTATTGATTATGGTAAATTTAATTATTCCATTTAAACCTTGCTTACACACTCAAAAAATTTATCCTTTTCTTCCTACATGTTTTTTCCTGTTTTTGTATTCCTCTCTACAGACCAAAAGTGTACTATGTATTATTTTACATTTTTTAGAGGAGAAATACTCAAGGCTAAGCTATAATTATAAATTAAAAATTATAAAACATGCCATAAATCTTACTCAAAACATCTTCAAATAGAACTACTAATTGTTAAACAGCAGTAATTATAGCTTTTAAATACTCGTTTGCCTCTGCCTATATTACTTGCACCATTTTTGCTAAGGGAGACAATTATTCAAGTGTAAAGGATGTAAAAAAAAAAAAACAAACAACCCAAAACACAGAGCAAAATAGTTATTTCTCCTACTCAGTACTTAGGTGATACTGTTAATTCTCTTTATACTTGGATAATACCCAGAGGTCTCAGTCGTCTTTGGAGACCGTTGCACTGAGGTCTTTAGAGGCTACAGTCCAAAAGGCAGCAAAAGAGCTGCTGGTCCCTGGGTGTTAACCTTATTTCTCTACAAACCGCTGCTAGTCGGTGTTTTTCTTTCTCTTTCAGTGAGCTGGTGCTTCTTCTGACCTACCGAACTGCGTTCAATCCAGGTAATCACCTTTTTTTTCTTCTTAAACTTATGAATGGTGTCTCCTTCCTGGGGAAATGCGTTCATTCATTACCTTGTGACTGATCCCATGGATGGGAAGTGTTCCCATGGGTACAGGTCTATGGTACTGAGAGCAAAGCAATTCACCATGGCTAGAAATTAGGACATGGGAAGAAGAATTATCACTAGAGATGAAGAATCAAAAGTAATTCACAAAGTCAGCACTCCCTCTTGCATGAGGGGGCTCTTCAGAGGCAGACCATCCCAGCAGCGAGGCAAATCATGGTTTGTCTTCCTCCTTGGAGCTGCAAAATTCAATCTGGAGACGGGATATTTGGGGTTCTGGAAGCTGAAGCTAGCCACTTTTGAAAGTTGAGACGAGGCCCGGGGTTTGTTCAAGTCTTTGTTGCTTCTAGATACATCTTTCATCCAAGTTGTCAGACCTGGGCTTGTCTGAATCCCATGGCCAGATCCTCATCTGATATAATCTGAAAGGGCCCCATTTATTTCAATGGAGCTGCACCTCTTGCTCAGTGGGGTGAGCCTGGGAGAAGCCAGTGAGAGTGCAGGGATGCTGAAGGAGGAGTGACAGGGCTGGCATGTAGGAGGTTCTGGAGGCTGCAGGTGAGGTGGTGTCTCCTTCGCTCTCCTCCAGTTTCTCTCCCGATGGCACATTTGGCTGCCACCACCATCAAGCACACTGACCAGCCTCGCACCCTTCTGGATACCCCTTCTTGATATCCCGTCTTGGCAAAAGGTGGAGTGGCGAATACTCCGTGGAGACCTCAATGCCATTTACATCCTTAGGTTTCCTGCATTATACAGCATAAGTGATTCAACACAGGGGAACTTGTCCCATGGCTTGGGGAAAAAAAAAAAAAAAAAAATTGGATGCTCTGTATCCTGGTAGGCTTCAGATTCATTTGCTTTATTCAAATAGTATAGCTGGAAATAAGTACTTACGTATTTCTAAATGACCTACCCTTAAAAATAACCACAACCTGATCTAAAATGGCTCCCTTGAATTAAATGGATTCACTCCAGCTTGCACCAGATGTGGATTAGGCCCCAAGATTCTTGGAAGCCCAGTTGTGATGACCTTGAAAAAGATTAGAGATGAGTTTAGAAGCAATCAAACCAAATCATAAGCCTGGCTGATTTAGTTTGTTTTTCTGGCAAGTCCTAGTTTTCTGAGAATATGACCATGTTACAATATGTATTACACCAAATCCTTGACTTACTGAGCCCATTGCCACAGATCTCACTCTCCGTGCCGTAACTCCCCAAAACATTTCAATTTCCTTCCCCGTAACTGTCACCACGCTTGCTCTGGCTGCCTCGGAGAGGGAATTTAGCCATGTAGCAGATCCCAGGCTCAGCTTTTGGCCTAGATGACATGCAGAAGAATTATTTTGCAGATGGGCCAACCTAGGACACGTGTTCCCGCTGGGATCGGCGCTCTGCTCCTCCCTCGCTGCCTCCTTAATGAGTGTGCAAGAGCTCGAACCAACAGCCAACTCCTCGACTGGCAGCAACAAAAGACGCCTTGTCGTTACGCAGGCTGACTCAAAACAGAGTAGAAAAGGGGTTTTTCTTTGACAGAGCTGCGGATCACAGACTGGCAATGTACAGCTCGTCACCTAGTCCTGTCAGTGATGCTCTCTGTTAGGTTATAAAAATCACCTACTTGCTCCTTGCCTCAGTTTCCACAACTGTGGGCCACGGGCTCTGTGAGGATTAGTACACCAGATGTGATGCGTGGCTGCTAAGGTGATGGTGATAATACAAAGAGAAATACAAGCAGTACTCCAAATTGAATGCCCTGACAAGAAGGAATTTTGAGACTTAAGAGTTTAATAATCACCCCAGAAGAAAAATTTCTCTTCCACCTTCCCTCCCAAAAAGTGAGCCCCCTGAGTCTGTTGTCTCCATTCCTGCTTGTCACAGTCTTGCCTCACGATCTGCATGAAAACTTGAAGGTGAAAAAGCCAAATGCTTCTTGCTCTAAGTTTTGAAATGGCACGATTGCAGTGCCCTTGGTGTTTTTGTTTTTCCTCTGGATGTTTTCCTTTCAAAGCCAAGTGCCCTCAAAAGGATCTGCTTTTGCTAAGTGATTCCCTTTTGGTAGAACAGCATATTTCGTAGAAATATATGTGTATTCCTTATATTTAGCCTATGTAACCACAAACATATATGGTTCTGAAGTTTTACCAACAATTTATATTTACTACTCCTTCAAAGAAAGCAGAGTCGGGTGCCCTGTGGGACTCCTGCTCTCCCAACACACACAGAGCTCAAAGTTGGAAGGAAGTTGCAGTATTATTTCTTCCATTGCCCTTTATTATTATTTTTATTACTAGTGACAATAGCAAGTGCTGATCTAGTGAAGTGCTGCATACCTTCAGCTCCCATGGGAGTCCCTGACAAGAACAAATATTTCCATAAAGAGCATTTGCCTGTAATGCGCAGGCACTATGGTGAATCCTAGCCACCTTCCAGATTTTCTCCAAACACAGGAAGACGAATGGGATTGCCACAGAGGGAGACCTCCGGGGAGAAAGGTGCTCCTCACGGGCACGGGATCCCAGGGTGTTCTGGGAACAGCTTTAAGAAGAACATTTTCTGCAATGCCCTAATCCTGGTTAGTGCTGAACGTGCACAGACGCATTGTGCTGACCACCTGCTTCGTTTTGTAGTGGCACCGTTGCATTTCTCTGAGAATAAATATTTCTTCTCCCTCTCTTTACAAGAATGCCGTGATTTCATGGGGGTGAAGAAGTCTTGACTTTTCCACATCTCTTCGTGTTCCTTTAGACCATTTGATTCACTTGTTCATTTCGTACATTGGAAGATGCATTCCCTTCTTAAGCTTCATTTGTTTCCCTTTTTCTGTTTATTTTTGTTGTTATTAGTTAGTTCTAGAAAGAGCAGTCTGAATGCCTTATCTGCCAGAAGACACCTGCACGTGGTTTTCTTACTTTGCCATCCCTCCACAAGATTTCATTGCATTTGCCTAGAATTTAATCTGTAACACGCAACGCAGAGCTGGTCCCAAGGCAGTGTCTCGTCACTTGGCATCCTTTCTCTTAAAATCCTGTTTCCTTCTGCGTAGCTCCAGCCTGCCAGGTTGGCAGGATGGGTTCTCCCGCTGCGCCATGCTAGTCTGACATAATCATTGTAGTGTCACTGGGCAACATGCGGCAAACAGCTTTATTGCCGAGGACAAGCAACAAGCTGGGATGAGTGAACAGCAGCTTCCAGCAGGAATGCTCCTCCATATTTTAACCTAGTCTTTCTTGGAGAGTTGGAAAAGAGGAGATCGGGGTGGTTTTTTTTCCCTCCATGTGATTCACTGATGTTCATAGTTGCACAGAGGGTTGTTCAGGGGTGTCCTGATGATTTCTTGATCACTGAAAAGGCCCAAGAAAGTTTCAGAGTCCAACATCTCTCAGCAGCTGATCGGAAGCAAACCTGGAGAGGATAGCCCCATATCCTCAGAGCCCTCACCCAAACCCCTTGGCCACTGAGATGTCACAGATGATTTTTCAGTTGGCCAGAAGCCTGGTCTGTCTTACTATAGAGCTCAGGCATGCCTTGAGACAAGCGTAACTAGTCATGCCCCATCTATCTTACATGCTCTTTTTTTGAGCACCTCCCAGACTTTACTATGTTTATCCTCTTAGCACCTCTGTAATTATCTCTCTTGTAACAGATGAGAAACAGAAGAACATGGAAGTTTTGCAATTTGAGCTGAGCCATGTAGGAACTTTTTGGCAGAAGAGGCGGCCTCCTGAGGGGTGAATAATGTCTTTTTGACAATCCCATTAGACTTCTGTTTCTATTCGTACATACCTAGATACAAGCCCAAAATTAAGCCCAGCGTGTCTTGCACAGAGCAAAGTCACTCTTTGAACCTGACTCTTCTGGGACCAATGGCTGGGCTTTCGTTACTGTCCTTCCCAGTCCCCATCACAGTTCCCTGAGGCCAGATCTGCAAAGCAGTTCCACTCTGTTTCAGTTTGAAGGATCAAGTCTTATTTATGCAAGTGATATAAACATCATTTCAGCTTGACAAATATACAGAAAAGTCAGAACAGCTGCAACTGTTACGTGCAGTGTCCTGCAGAATAATTTTGTCCAAAAGCAAGGAGCGCAATCACAACTGTGTTTTAAGCAGTGTGACTGGCAAAGTGAATCAGATGAGACTTGGCTACAAATACATGCCTACGGTCAGCCCTCTTAACTAATTGAATCAATGAGAACTTTACCATGAACCTGAATATAGCTTTAAACCCTGAATCAGTAGTTGCGTGTAAGAGTTGCTGAGTGGAGAGGCAAACCAGCTGGGCAGTGTGCTTCAGGGGGAGGCACGTGCATGGACTGAACGGGGGGCTCTGTGTAAAACCAAGCATAGCAATGGAAATCAAATCAGTAAGATGGAGCCTGGCTGATGAACGTCCTTCCCAGCATGTGAGTCAGCGGCAGATTAATTAGGCATAGCTAGGCAGGGAGCAGTGGTTATGACAGAAGAGGCTTTAATTGATAGGATCATTTTCAGCACAATAATATTAATTAGCAATTGCGATAGGGAACATGAAGGCAGGTGGAGCACTTTCTGTCAAGGTATTTTTATAAGGAATTAGCCTGTATAAACACCCATTGTAAATACGTTGTCCTTGTCAGGTGTAATAACCGCCTTGGCACATAGCATCTGTACTGACAATGGAGAGATAATTAAAGACACAGTTGCACACTACGGTGTTTCTCCCAGATGCTAATTGTGTCACCGGAGAGATCTAAACAATTATATTAGGAAAACACTTGAGTGTTAATAGTAATTTCCAAAATGCAGACAATAAATAGATGGAGAAAATGCTGTGAGTGTTGAGCCAGCCCTGGAAAAAGCTAGAGGAAAAACTGTGTTTCTGAAGGAAACGTGGAAATGTGAAATGGGAGTGAGGTGCCTAAACGTCTTGGAGGAACTTAGCCCCTGAGCTTACTGAAACCAAATCCTGCCCTACCCTACCAATAATTTCATATTTCACAGCCTTCACATTTTCCTCATATGTATGTTGTTCTTAGAAGCTTATACAAGGAGGGCTGAATCCTGAAGACATTACTTAAAGGAAATTTCTATTCATGTCGCTGAATATTCACTACTGATAATCCTAGTAATAATTCTCTTGAAAAACTGTGTTACATTACCTGTTGCATTTCATTATGTATAGCGTATATAATATATTATATAACTCTATATTACAGGCCTACATTACATACCTGTAATATTATGTTCTGCTAATTAACCTAATTAAAGTGCAGTTATGAGCTCATTAAACTCAAGAAATATGAGATGTCAATCAATTCAGTTTTTATCTAGATAAAATCTTATCAAAGCCGAGTGATTCAGTCCTTAAAACCAAGTGTTCTGATGCCTGTGTCTCCGTGTATGATGCATAGATAAGCATGATCCAGAAAATGCCTGTACAGGTGTATGTGACCTGCGTGCACAGTCCCTATTGCAGAGTGAACTCCTGCTGGATATTTTTACCTCTGGTTCCCATGATATATCTGAGTGGGATATTCTGTTACAACCAGAATTTTTTAGATATTTAATATCACATGATTCTTTACAGATCTGATATAGGCACTACACAGCCCTCTGCCGGGTCTGTAGGTTTTGCACGTTGACCCTCGGTGGATGCCAGAATACCGTAGACACACTGAGTTATCCTGCTGTGGTCAGATGCCTTTTTCCCAGGTGCTGCAGTACCTGAACCGGTCCCTGCAGTCGGCAGGTCCAGCTCTCCCGCTCGGCTCTTACAGGCTGAGAGGTGATCCTGAATTAGCTCTTTTGAAGTCACCTGGGACTAGTGCATTCCTTGCCTGGAGCAGAACATTATACTCTGAAGTAAATAAACTCAGGGCAGAAATCTTCATCCCACTCAAGTTCTCCCACGGCTCTTGCAGTGGAGACGGGATTTTGGGCAAAACCTCCCTGCCATCCCAGTCAGTTGCTGGGAGTGTTTCCTGGGGCTGAGCGATGGCAATTCTGGGCTTTGCGCCTCGCATTAAGAGGCGGCGTTTGGTACAGCCGTGTTGATGATCAGCAGAGACTGCAGAAGAAAGAATTCAGATTATGCAGAGAGGCAGCAGAGGAATGGCAGTGACACAGGATTAATTGAGCTGGGTTCTGGTTCTCACGCTGACAAAGTGTCTCGCCCAATGTTCTGCACTCTGTTTTGTGCCTGCGTTGGTCAGATATATTTCAGGCTGTTGAGGGCAAGGATTGCCTTCACGCTATGTCTGTACAGCACCTGAACAGTCATCAAGCCTTGATCTTGGCTATCATCTCTAAGGGGGAGCTCTAACATAATACTAATATTAATAATAATGATGATGCCAATGAAAGTTACCTTTAAATATGGTCCAGAAAAGCCTCACACTTCAAGTTCAGCTCATCCAGAGCAGAGAAGCTGTTTATATTTATATTGTTTTTCTGGTGGGCAGGGCGTGTTCATGCCCAGAGTTGGAAAGTGTGGGGAGAAAAGAGAATTACGGAATGATTTTTCTATTGTGCCTAACAAGATTATGATCACAAAAAGGAGGAGGGAGAGAGGAAAATGTGGATGATGATGTTATTACCAAAATGAAAGGATTTGAATATAATCATAGCAGTTAGGGAAATGTGTTTTTAAAGACCTTGAGAGAGGTCATAACAAGAGTTTACTTTGTAGATCTAATCACAGTTTACAAGACCATATGCCAGTTCCCAGTGGTGTCCATAGTGAACAGCAGGACACCAGTGATTTTCCAGATGTGGCTTCCCCCCTAGAAGGAGAACAAAACCATTGAGAAGAACTGGAGTGACCCAGCACTGAGGGAGCCTCTGAACTCCGCTACATCTTTTGGCCGGGATGCCCTCACGAATAGTTTGGTTGTTGCCTGGTAACATTGGCATAAATTCTTCTACAGTGCGACTGAGCCTGTAAGAGAAAAGGAGAAACTCAGAGAGGACCAAAAGATGCAATTTTGTGGAAATTTCTTCATGAAACAGTGCTGAAGCATACATACCGCCATGTCTATTCTAGATACCTAATGAGTATTTGGGGCCGCATCAGCAGTTGGGGAGAGGGGAAGGATGTTGGGTGCCAACAGGGCATTACTACCTTGTGAAAAGCCAGCACAGAGAAGGTCACAGTCTGAACTTCTGCCCTAAGCTTCCTGGAAATTCTGCTCTAAGCTTCCTGTAACTTCTGCAAACACTTGCATATTTGACCCGCTTTGGTCAGATCCTTCTATGGGCCACCCTTGGGTCTCAGTATTGCCCCAGTCGTTCTGCAGCGTGAGCACCTTCCAGATCAGAGCACACCAGCAATGGGAGAATTCGCAAGGGACTATGTGGAATCACCAGATCTTCTCCCATTTTTGTTCAGAGAGTCGTAGCTACGGATGGCTTTGTTTTGGAGGATTGAAGAGCAAAAGATATTCTGATGAAGGTGGAAAAAATTACGTTCAACAGGAAAGAAAACTGTGGAATCATTTGATCTCTTCTGGAGGTTGTTCTTGCAGTCTAACGCCCTTGTTCGAGGTTGGTCTTTACCTCTGTCTTGTGTGCTTTGTTCCCTGCTTTGTGAATGACATTAGATCGGGGAAAGGAATTGTCACGGTCTGTTGATGACAGTGGTTTCTGATGTCATCTCTAACTGATTCATAGCTGGCTTTGGAAGATTAGGAGACAGACTAAGATCCACCAGAAGAAGCTAAGTGCCTGCACAATAGCTTCAACTATGTAGGCTCTAGCTGAGGTCTAAGCACTGCTTGCAGCTTTGGTGGCAGTGAACATGCTGTCATTTCCACAAAAAAAAACATAGATCACGGTAGCCAAATCTTTACGTGGGAGGAAGCAGTGGTGTTTCCTAATGAGCTGGAGATGGAAGGAGGAAATTTTAGTAAACGACACCGACTGGTCATCTCGGAGCAATGATGCATCAGAAGACACCGAGGCCTCGCTTTGCTTAGCCAAAGGAGCATGGCCTGCCCTCGCTGTTGAGCACAACAGGAGCTGCTGAGTCAAACAAGAGAACGGCTCCAGGCAGGGCTGTGCCGAGGAGTGTGCAGCTATACACATTACTAAGGATTGGTTGAGAGAGAGAACTTGGAGAAGAAAAGGAAAAAAGCCCTCATGGGAGATGGTCTATTTTTAATGAGCCCAAACCTCTTCCACAAATTAAGTGAAATATTTTAAAAGGAAACAATATTACTTTGGTTTTATTTGTTTCAGCTACTTAGTTACAGCTCCACGTGGACGCAATTAATGGAGGAAATAGAGTATTTTATAAGCCCAGGACTCTGAGATAGATATTTTGTGACCATGTGAAATTCTTGCCCTAATCACCACACATTCCTTGGGAGAAGGTTGTATATTGCCGAAGATTATTAACCTCAGTTCCAAAAATGTTGTGTCTAGTCACTGAATGGCAAAGGTCAAAAATTGTCGTGGCATTACTCAGTGATGAATTTTGCTCCTCATTTTTCATTAAAGTCCCTGCTGTCCATCTCTGGCTCAGGTCTGTTCTAATTTTGTTCAAAGTATTCCCCAGCAAGAAAGAGAGAAATGACCTTTCCACTGGAGCTAGTTTTATTTCCCAGATCCCTTTCAAACTCCCCCTGTGACTTCATGTAAATCACTTGGACGTTCAGTACCTCCTTTCTCCCTTTTTTTTTAATAGAAAGAATATGATTTCCCCTTTATTTGCCCATTTACACGATGATTTTTTTCAGGACAATGAATCATCTTGCTAGAGTGGTATCTAACGCTAATCCATCTAATTTCTGCTGGTCAAAGAAGAAAAACAGACTGAGGTAAAACTGGGGGTGAATGTTGTTTAGAAGAAGAGTTTCATTTGTGCCTTGCCTTGCTTTCTCGATGATAGGAAACACTGAAGAAGTCGCCCTTAGAAAAAAAATCATAATGTTTTCTCATTCTTCTGGGACTTCCTCAAATATCAGAGGCAGGACCCATAAAGTACCGGGTCTGGGCTTTCTGGCAGGAGTGAGTGTGACGGCAGGGTGTGATTTCTGGATATCTGAATGGAGACAATTGATCAGTTCCTCAGGTGATACAGGAGTATATACCTCGTTAATCAGCCATCCGCTTCCCCTTTTTAGCTCTCAGGTCAGTGCTACTGAGAAGATTTCATTGCAACGGGCTATTACATGGAGGTAAACAACATCTCGTCAATGCGGTAATCGGTGCAAATATCCTGATAGCTGAGCACAGCGGTGGAGTAAATAAACAAACACGCCCAATGCCCCTTCCCCTCCACCATGCCAATAAATATAGTTTACTGTACACATCACTCTTCAGGGCCGTGCAGGGCTGGTGTGAATCCATTAGCAGGGCAAGGGTGAGTGACTTCTGACTTCAGCGACCCTTAAAGTTAATCCAGCATTGTAGGGGCAGAATTAAATGTGATGAGCTCAGAAAGTGTGATAAAACCAGATTTAAGTGCACAGCTGGGCAGCAACCTATAAAGGCAAAATTTAAAACCGTAATAAAAACTTTGTAATCTAATTACGACGGTAAAGTTAAAGGTGAGGTATTTGCAGCATGATTCACATGCACCACGGCTAACCTCTGACATCTTGAATATATTATGTGGTTTCTTCACTACAGGAGTAATTTTTGAGTTGCTCTCTTGCACTACATGGTTCCCTAGGTTTGCTGTCTTTGGAGGTTGCAGGACAGGAGAAAACTGCGGATCAGCACTTTGCAAAGCATCTGCTTTCCCGTGCTTCTTGCTCGAGGCCTCTCAGGGCTGTTCCTTCCCGTGCTCGGGGCACCCAGCACCAAGGCACGCAGGCAGGGGTTGCAGCAGGTGCACACCCCCTCCAAAAAATCACAGCTCCTAAGAGAGTCTGAGGAGAAACCACAGCAAGAGCAGGCATATCTCAAACTGGTTTTAGCCTAGCTAGTCTTAATACCAACAGGAGGGAGGATGCAAAGCAGGTTACAGCCTGGATACGATTCTAGGCAACCAGCTCCTGTTGGAGCCCATGTCATCATGTCTTCATTGCAATTGGCACCTAATTAACGCCACCTCAGATATGCAGTCATCTCTCTGATTTCAGTGCTGGCTCATCCAAAAACCAAAGTGATAGGAAAAACCAGCCCCATGGACCCTGCCTGCTTCTCCTTCACCACTGCCAGTGGACAGGGCTCGTTTTGGCCAGCTGGTGGGGTTCAGAGTGCTCTTGCCAGGATGGACCCTGTCAAGCATGACGACAGCCTTACATCCGAGTCTAGCCTCTTTCAGCAGAAAGACCACAAGGGGTTTAAATACTTTAAATTAAAGGTCTTTTTCCTGGGTCCCATTGAGCGTTGTCCATCATCCCAAGAGCACTGCACGTATGGGGGGCATAATGGTGGGATTTAAATAAGTTTGCTCAAGCTGGTGACAGCTGGGTACTTGCTCTAGGAAAGGCAGCTGGCGAGATCGTTCTGTCTTCAGCCAGCCTGTGTCAAGACAGAAATTTCAAGTAATTTAGAAATCTACTCCATGTGATAGTTCTGAATTCTTTTTTTTTCCTGCATCCCAAACAGCAATAAAAAAATGGAGCAGAAATGACAGATGAAAATCTTTTTAATATGAAGTCTGAAAAAAATCTATGTTGTTGGGTTTTTTAACTAAAATAACTTGGTGATATTTCTGAAATCAAATTTGATTCTGTTTGAATTTAGGTAAAAGGCTTCCTTTTAAGTTTGTCTGATACCAGGCTATATTCCTCTAGTGTAATGCTCACAGGAGTTGTTCAGGACACCGTTGTTGGTAGAATCAGCATCCCAAAATAAACTGTGTCCTTCCCCAACGCAATGTGGACCCAGCTGATCAATCTCCACAAATGTTATTCTTAAACTGATGGCATATTTACCATGTTTGTGAAATCAAACTGAAACACATCTGTTGCTTAGGTTTCCCCAGTGGGTAATCAAATAATATTTTTCCTGAAGGAAATGAGTAATTTTTAAGATACTCCACTTCCAAACCTGCCCTTCTTCTTCCCCTTTTGTCAAGCTTGGAGGGGAACGGCAGAGCCATCAAGGACACCCTGTGCAGGGTTCAGAGTGATGTTCTCTCTCGTGGGAAGAGGAGGGTGTGAGAGCCATTGGCTAAAATTGATGATTGGTACCAGCAACGGGTGGGAAAGAGGTGTGGGGAGCTCTTGGAAAGGGACTGCTCAGTTTCCAAGGGCAGCTTGCATTTGTGGTAGCAGGCCTGTCTCAATATTGTTACTTAGAGAGAGACACTTTCTGTTTTGGAGATAGAAAAAGATGTTATGTGTATATATTGAGGTGCCATATACAGTTCTGTCGCTCCTCAGATAACTTCATCCCAAACTATCCTTCTCTTCATATAGCTGTACAACAGCTACACCAGGGTACAACCTTCTGCAGGAGACAACAGCTACGAGACTACAAGAAAACACCACAACAAACACCCCGAAACACAGGAAGGAGCCTGCCAGCTGCAGAAAGCCAGCGTGAGGATCAAAAGAGCAACGTCCCAGGTACAAACAGGGTGAGATCCTATCAAGCCCAGGCCAGCAGCCACCCACTGTGTGCTCCAGTGGGTTTAGAAATCCCATCCTGTACGGCAGCTTCTACATGCTTGGGCTCACTGCACCGCGGAGAGAGTAAGGGAGCACTTAACACCCTCAGTCTGCAAGGCACAGACAGGAGGTGGTAAATACCTTGATAAGGAAACTGGAGTGAAAATACCAGCTTTAGGCAATCCAGATTTTATCAGGGAAGTATGCAGGGATGAGTAACTACCTGACATGCAGATGTGCCTATGCACAGTGCCAGCAGCCTGCCAGTCCACACATCTGGCCTCGGGCGTCACACTCGCGTTTTCAAACCTATATGATTTTGGGGTATGTTGAGGGGGTGTTTTTGCATGGGATTCTCACTTACACATTGGTAGGGCCCAAAATAGATCTGTTGTTCTATGTCTGGAAGAATCTATAGATTTAACACCAGAGAGCGGCTTTTCTGCTGTAAGAAGCTGCTTCTCAATGAAGCCTATTGCTCGGCTTAGCAATGACATGCACTTCATGGCACGGGTATCCATGCGTGACAGGTGAAAAAAGGCCCTGGAATCCAAGGGCTCAGCAAAGTCATAAAGAAGCTAATATTGTATATTTCTCAGTGAATGGATGATGTCTCATGGGCTAGTGCGATTGCTGACAGTGTGGGACCTAGAGAAGACCTATGCCTGGTCCCAACATGGTCTCTGCAACATGAATCACAAATTTAGCAAGAGTGGTTGGAAACTGAAGGGCTGTGAACTGGCAATGTACGTATTCACATTGGAGAATTATTGCTATGTCACTTACTCTAGCTTTGGACCCTAATATAAGTCTATGGAGCGGCCTGTTAGCTATTCTTCCTCATCCTCTGAATTGCCAGGGAACTCATTGGGTTGACATCAACCAAGGTGGGAAATGTCTGTTCAGAGGGCTTGTTCCTGCTCTGACAGTGCTCTTCAGGTCCCTTATGGTCTCTTGGACCTTTCTGTTTTGTTTTTGCATTGATTCTTGTCAAGTTTACAGTACAACAGACAGCACAACCAGCCCTGTCCTTGGTGGGGAGAGAAGAGTAGGAGGAGCTTGGCAGGTTGAAGGGGCGGCGCAGAAACGTGAACAAGGAGGAAGACTGTTACCTCACTGGAGTGATAAGGGGTTGGGGCAGCACTTGTAGCCATGCCACGCCAGGGGCTTGGCTGCCGAAGGAGTAGGGATGGTCTCCTTCTGGAGGTGGTGCTTTGTGTGGCTAATGACAACCATAAGTAGGAAAAATATGGATTCTGTTGGAGAGAGAGGCCCAGGAATGGATAAAGAATAAATTGGCTGCGCTGTATACAGACAGGGCCAAACAGATGTTGGGCCTGATCCAGAGCCCATTGAGTTAATGGAAAGGCTCCCTTTGGTTTCATTGGACGCTGTTTTAGACCCATTACAGCTTCGCAGGAAGCGGTGGAGACCAAGAGTAATAACTTGTGGTGACTGGAGTGGTGTGTGTTGCATAGGTGTGGGCTGTGAGGTTTTCATGGTGAAAACAGATGGGTCTTACAGATCCATCCATTTGGCCTGGGTAACACTCCTGCCCCCCTTCCCCCACCCGATGGTACGCAGGTTTTGGTCCTCTGACCAACATTTTGGCATGATTCTGGGCAGAAGTGCCCTTCTGCCTACTCTATCCCCCCTCCTACTCAAGGAGGTTCAGCTGTGAGCTCGTGGTGGCCCAGGATTTAGAAACCAGTGACTTGAGCCATCCACAGAGAAGGAAGAAACGAGGCCTGCTGAGAACTGTTGACCAGGGAGGAATTTTGTTGTCAACCAGCAAGAAAAATAATGTAAAGCAGGTGTTTCTGCAATCGTGAGATATTTGTAAAACCGGTATTGTCCAACAAGTCTCCCACTCACATTCTCGTCCACATGATATGGCGAGGTCTCACACGAAGGACCGCAAATAGAAAACATCTCTCTGTACTAGTTGGCATACGACTTGTACTGGGGCCTCTCTCCCCTTCTGCCGTCTGTGCTTTTCTGTTTATTTAGGTGTGTGTCTTTGTTTCTGTTTTTACATTTAGCATAAGTAGAAAGGAAATAGGATTTTGTACAGCTTAGGAGACTGGGAGCTCACCATGCTTTGGAGCATAGGCCTTTATTTGTCCTCACACCGCAGGTGCAAGTGTTCACAGGCCAGATCCTCCACTAACGTAAACTGCCCCAGCCTCTGAGAGCTTCCTCCTTTTAGCCAGCCTGTTTGAGGGGGTCTGTGATATCCACAGATGCAGGCATAGGCCATACTCAGGCCAAGCCAGCCTTGTGTTTAGGAGTGAGAACTGGAAGCCAAGCAGGGCTCGATTTCTCCTGGTGACACCATGAGGAGGAATGGATGGACCATTGCACACAAAGATGCATCAACAAACAGCAGATGGTGTTTCATTCAGGGTCATGGGTTTATTGGAAATGTAATTTGGGGAATAGTTTGATTTAGTCAAATTTAGGCCAACTTGGAGAGAGGCAAGGAAGTAAGATATAAGGTTCATTTCAGGGCTTTTCTCAGGAATTCCCCTACCCAAGCACGCATAGCTTTGTGTTCCCTCTCTTTCTGTCACTGGGAAAAATCCTCATAGCGGAGTGGAATTGACTCCAGTATTGCTGAAAGAAAAAACTGTCTTTTCTTCTGTGAGATATTCTGCGCTGAAAGGGGCTAATAGTTCACAAAGCTAGTGTAATGTAACAGATTTTGCTCAGCATCAGGACTGTTACACCAATTTATTTCAACTGAAAACCCACCCCAGTTTCCCTCCGCATCACATCAAGCTCCTCACAATCCACGTCTGGATTTTCCATCATCCATCAGCAAAAGAGTCACTCCCCAGTCTCTTGCAAAAAGCTATCAGTCTCATTCACCTCAGCTCCAGCTGTATTCACATAGACTTCATTCCCCTTTGCAGGTATTCCGTTATCCACGCTGGCAGTAATGTGTACGGCTTACAATGGTGCCAATCATGGCTCAGGCTGAGCTGTATTTTAGGTACTTAACAGGTTTAAGTCGTGACCCTACAACACCCATTCTCCAAAATATAATCTTTCGCTCTCACTGGCAGTAATGCACTTCTAGCCCTGTTTAAAAAGAAGCTGATACTGAGAGAAGCCGCTGAACTTTCTGTGTGAGGTAAGGGTCAGTTTACAGCTGGATAAATTGCCTGGCAGGAAGGCTGTGTGGCAACTTGGCAATCATACCATAACACAGCTGAAGGAGAACGCCTGAGCCCTGTCTTCTAGTCCTCTTTTTAACCATGCTGGCCTGTTTACATTTGGGTGGTAGATGGGTGGAGCCGTTATTCCAATTTTTGGCTCGTATCTTTCCTCTTGGATGTCAACGTAAACTGCTGCAATTATATCATAACTGTGTCCCGGTATTGGAAATGATTAGTCTGTTCATTTTCCATAACTACTGGCTGGCTGGCTTCACCTGGCAGTGGCTGGGAATTGTCATGGCAGATATGAAAGCCCAGACAATATGGGGATTCAGAACTTCATGTGAGTTATGGTGTTTTCCAGGTGGCAAAGTCTAACAAGACTATGCTATTAGATTTAGACATAAACAGGATGCCGGAGGAGAAATGTCAGCTTTTAGACTGGGATTCAGGTAGCAATAGAGAAAGCACAGGTATTTCAAAGCAAGGCCGGTCTTACTGTGCTATTTTAGTCAGCAAGTGAATTTCTTATTAAAATAAGCCCCAAACTAGTGGGAGAACTTTTAAATTTCAGAGGAAGGTTCAAAAATATCCAGGCGTTATAATTAAATAGCGCTTCCCATTCCTACCTCTCCACTATGGCAGCCTTTGCTCTCTCGTACCAACCACTTCCAGCGGGTGGAACTGATGTAAAATGTAGCCGTGTATTAACTTCAAGGCTATTTATTCTTACAAGGGAGCTTTAATTCCAAGTAACACTGTTGCCAACCCTTTTTTTTTTCCCCAGGACTCAGTCATACAACACACTTTCCTCTATTGGAGCTCATCATTCCATAACTCCAGAAATTGCAATATAAACCTTGGCTACTATGCACGCTTCAACTTGAAAACACAGCAGTGATCTGGGATTTTAATTCAAGCAAATTTGAAAGTGGATTAGAAATAGGATCCAGCTGCATCTCTAATAGTCAAAAGAAAAATTAGCAGAACATTGGAGCTGAAATGAACTCTGTCTTTCTTTTAGCTTTTTTCCTCCCTTTTGCTTTAGAAGAGGAATTACGTAGACCTAAAATACCATAATTAAATTGTCATTTGTTCCTTACCTTGGTAGAACCTCTGCCCAGCTGAACACATCTCAGTTTCCATCCTAAGCATTTACCTACAGCACAGGGCTGGGGGAAGGGGGCAGTTTATTACTTGTTTTAAGAAATTAGAAATCAGAGGCATGCACAGCCTGTCTGTTATAGTCTTCAGCGAGCGCGTTGCCAGGCTGTACAGGTTATACATCATTAGCGCGCAGAGTGTCCAGGAGAGCCCAAAGCTTGTGCAGGTGTGTTGGCAAAGCTCGCACCACTTCCCTCCCTCCTCCCTTCTCCGCTGCACTTCCAGCAAGCCGATACTTGAAACTTGATGTGGCAAAATCACAGAGAGCTCTTCTAAAGTTTGTTAGCTCGAAGCTCACCCAGCCGACGTGACTATGAGATGGCGCGTGGAACCTGGAAGGGACTCACTGGAAAAACAAAACCATTGAGTCAAAAGCTTAGTGTGTTTTTCCGTGATTGTATGAAAAAAAGTGCATGTGTGTTTTTTTAAGCACTTTCAGATATTAGACGTTTAGTGAACATGGAGACACCTTCTTTTTTTTTTTTTTTTCCTTCTTTCCCTCTGCCCTTGAACTTTCGAAATGACTATAGGGAATATATTCCAGCCTGTTTTCAATGACCCATTCATATGGTGGTTTTCTTTCAGCTTTTCCCAAAAGGGAGCGAGCTTCATTTGATCTCTGCTCCTGGCATTAGCTGCCATTATTTGCGCATCCTGCTCAGATAATCAATAAAGTGGGTGGCATCTGAAAATAATTATACACACAGCTCTTCCCCAGCTTCCAAGACAGAGACAGAAGCTGGGAAAGGAGCCTTCGCGTATTCAGCACTTGTTAAAGGAATGAAATATAGTGCTGTGTTTTATTGTTGTATCCAGAAACCTGGCCATTCAGCAGCAGTTTCTTTTGACGTTGCGTAGCGCTCTGGCCGTGCAGCACCTGATCACAAAGCCAGTCATCTTTCCCATCTTTCCCGGCTTTGCTAGAAGAGTTCTGTCTGCTCGTATGGCCCACCAAAGGGCAAGAATTGTCAAGTGGGTTGCAAATATAACGGCGGTGTCTGTGGCGTCCCTTAGGGAGGGAGGATATAGCTGAGTGTAGTATCTTCCTTTGTTTAGGGGACACCACCACAGTTGCATTTTTACAGCCAGATGTCCTGGCCCCAAGCTAGCGTGTGGTGACAAGTGGGTGGCCTGTGCAGGGCGTGGTGTCTCTCTGTAGCATTGGATGAGTTTTTCCAGCCAAAATTGTGTTCAAACCCATGGTTGAAATGGTGAGGCTCTGTCTTTATACTGCTCATGGCAAAGCCACCTTTAGATACCCGTAAGGCTGTCACTGCCGACTGAAGAACCTGACTGAGGTTCTCCATCACCTGACAGAGTCCTACCAGCCAGGAAAGTATGTGAGTCATCTCGTATTAGAAGGCATTTAATGACTATTTTAGGAGGTTTGCAGCTTCAGCCTCCCTTCTTGCAATGGCTGAGATGAACCATTGGCCTGAACCTGAGCATTTCCACGGCAGCCTACTTAAAAAGCAGCTGCACCAGGTACCAACACAGGGTCTCTGAACTGAGCAGGTGGTGGAAAAAGGAGAGGGCACAGATTTTGCCAGGGAAAGTTGCAACTGCAGAGTAAGGCTTTGTCCTTTTACTCCTGCAGCGCTGGAGAAGCTTTGTGCAGCGCTGTCACAGTGGGGACTGGATCCTGGCTACAACCCCACACAGGTTTTAATGGTCTTTCCTAAGAGTCTGCTCATGGCCTCCATTGAAGACTAGAAGAGAGGCGATGTGGAGCAGTGGTCTGACCCAGCCTGGCCATTCCCACATATTTCATGTATACCTTTCCCTGTTGAACTGCAGAGCCGGGAGGTATGTGTACAGCCATGCCTGTACAGCCAGGAAAACCTGTGATGTCTGCTAAAGCTAGTAGCTGGGGAGACCCGGCGTTTGGCAACTGCCTGCCCAGAAATGAGCTAAGGTCATCAAGCGACTCTCTGCTCCCAGCCGTTGGGTGCCAGCAGGGCTATTTCACATATCCGGACAGCAGCAGTTACAGGGGAGCAATTATTTTTGGCCAGTACTAGAGGGTCTCTGCTATCTCCCGATCTAGGCAGCAAGCAGAAGTGTTTGTTCATGGCCTGCTCCGTTGTCCATCCTCGGCTTTTCTCCCTGGTAGTACACTGTTTGCCATGCTGTTTAAATCCTCCTGCCAGCCCCAACAATGCCTCGCACAACCCCAGCGTGTCGGGAGCTTCCAGGCCGCAGAAAACCCGATCCTGCTCAGCCCAGCTCCCAGCTCTGTTTGTTGCAAAGTGTTTGCTTAGTGATTAACTCATGCGTGGACACACACAGCCACAAATCTCTAGGCTGTCTCACAGCCTTTTCATTCAATTAAGTCTGTTGACTTTGTCTCATTTTGAGCAGTAACTGGATTTAGATAAGGCAATGGAAACCAAAACATCAATTGTGTGATTTCTGGCCTGGCCGGTATGTTGATCTGAAGGGAATGTTTGTGCGGGCGATAACTGAGGTAGTGCAGTGATTAGGACACAGTCATTTGGTGCAGACTTCTATAAAGTAAAAATGCTCTGCATTAAGTACAAGTGCTTGCCCAGAGGAAGCAAAGGGAGCTACCTGCCTCCACAAACTCCCTCTTTGCCTCACCTGGTGTGCTGTGAACAGCAGCCAGCGATGGAGCAGTCGTGGTTGGGCTAGGAGCTCCCAGCAGGTGAAGGGGCTGTGCTGGAGCCCAACTGATATAACCATAACTCCTCTGAAGCCAGCAAAGCTCTACAGGGATGTAGACCATTTGGTATTTAACCAGTTACTTTTTGTCACCAATAGACCAAAGTTATTCTCGGATAGTTTTTTCCCACAAGCTGTAGGGCATGAATTTACACTCAGTTCCTTAAGGGCTTGATTTGCCCAACATGAACCAGCCCTCATCACACACATCCTTGGGAAGAGAATATGCAGGTGGCACACCCTCAGCATCTGCACTCCTTAGAAGACAGGTGGCCCACATGGAAGAATCCTCTATGCTACAATGGCTGATGTCTCCCTGTATAAGCGAGAGAAAAGAAAGCTCTTCTATTTGCAAGCATACGTTTTTGTGATGCTCTCCTGTGTCTTCTGCTGCTTATGCACTATAGTCAGAAAACATACTGGGAAACATACATTGTTACATATTTGTCAAAAGCCCATTTGGATGCATTACTTTTTTTGGTCCTATTCTTTTCCAGACAACTGTTAAGCTAATGGGGAGCAGGGGCCATTCCTGACGTCCTGCGATCTTCAGCAAAGAGCATGGAAGAAGACTGCAGAAAAAGACAGTGAGAAGACATTACTTCCTAAGTACATGAGATAAGGTACACCACTGGAATATAGCAAATGTATTACTGACTTTTTCTTTCTTCTTTCCCTTAGTAGGGAGGATTTCTTCCTTAAATTATCCTTTGTCTCCTTCTGACATAAATCTGTGACATAAGGAGATCATTCTAGCTTGTTGTACTTTGAGAACTGCTGATGGACATTGAAAGGGGACAAATGCATTGTTGGTGGTTCACAATGGGCTGTGTGCAGCCTTGGTGCATATATTCATCCAAACAGCACAGCTTCACCACTGGAGGAAAAGGGGAATGTGTTGCTTCAAAGGTCTTTTCTTCCCAGTTCCTCCCACCCTGCTTGTTTCCCGTTTGGGCAGTGCAGCACTTTCAGTACAGGTAACATTGGAAGCAATGTAAAACTAGCGTTTATTGAGAAAAGTGCTGCTCCCATGTGCATCCCATGGGGTGATGATGGGGCGGAGGTGCTAAGCACCTCCAAACATCGAGCCAATACTTCACATCATCGCTCCTGGTTTGGAAAGGGAACCACACCAACCAGCCTAAGCGATAATACGCTGCTGTGTGCACTTACAGTCCTGCTCCTTATTTCACCTTCCTATATGGAGCACACCAGCACGTGGGAAGAGGGTGTTTTAGAGTGCTCAGCTGCTCAGGCTCAGTATTTCCATCAGTGACGTGGGTAGTGGACTGCTTTCGGCTTTCTTGCGCCAGGACATTGCTAGAGTGGTGGAAGTACACCATGTGCTGTAGACTCACCCCCTGGCTCTCCATGCAGACACCCGCAGCCTGTGACTGTTTCTGTCGCAGCTGCTGCCATTTGAAGCACAACAGAATTTGCTTCCTACTGTGCTTCTGTCACCCCGCGACGCAGCTGAGAACATGGCAGCAGAGCCGTGCCCAACGCCCCGAGGATTAGCGCAACACAGTGTGCAGCTCCCAGGACCAAGCAAGTGGCTGCGCGTGTGTGTACGCACACACACAAACACTTAATTGTTGGCAACTTAACATATATTAAACATCTTCTGGTAGCGATGAAAGATGGCATCCTCCCAGAGTTTTGCATACCTGTGAGCTAATCAGCCCTTTGTGTGAAAGCGTAGGTGGGGACTCTTCTAACAATACGAAGTCGATTAGCTCATCATCTTGGCTTTAGGGGCATACTGATGTGCCCATCCTGCTTTCAGAGCTATGAATAATCCAGCTTCGCTGCCGTCCTCTTATAAAAAAAAGGAGAGAGGGTAGTTTCAGGGCTTGGTACTCAAGCCTGTTTCTCAGTAGAGGTGATGAGTAGGTATTCACCTATTATTCACTGGTATCACTCGTGGCTTCAGGTCTTCTTTGGACAACTGCTGGTATCAGAAATGATATCTATCTGACAGAAATAATTGCTATTTTTCAACCATTGATTGGAATAGCATCCTTGAAGAGTAGGTACGCGTGATTTACTGTCAAAGTGAGAGGACCATCAACAAAGTCTGTGCTGGTCACAGTTCATTTAAATCTCTGTTAACAGTTTGGATGGTGGAGCAGACAGGGCTCTTACAGTAGGTTAAAACAACAAAACAGACCGGGATCCCAGCTTTGGGAGGGGAGGGGGATTGATTTTAAGTGGTCTGAATGAACTTTAGGAATAGTCTTACATGAATAAGAAAGTGCATAATTAAAATATGCGTAAGGAATCAGGTCACGGTGCTGGCAATACGCTGGAGGAGCTGGTAGAGGACAAGTTCAAATCTAAGTCTACCATGTGATGCTGTGGCCAGAAAGATACTTGTTATTAGAAGAGGTATTAAGAGCACCCTTTGTGCTGGTCATTCTGGTGCTGGAGAGACCAAGACCATAGCTCTGCGCTCCATACTTCAAATAAAGACATAAACACAGGGGGAGAGCAACAGGACTGATAAGAGGTTTCAAAAAACATGACCTGTAAGGAATTTTTTTTTAATTGAATTTGTTTAGTCTAGAAAAGACTGTGGACAGCCATGAGAGACTTCATGTGTGAAGGCCATAGCTGAAAAAGGGGTATGGTAAAAAGGTACAGTGATCACTGGGTCTGTTTGCATGGGGAAAGACAAGATCTAGTTGGCTTTATTTGCAGCAAAACAGAGCAGGTAACAGTTAAGGAAAGCTCTATCCATAAACAGAGGGAGATGCTGGAACTGATGGCGCAGAGAGGCTTTGGGATCTCCATCGCTGTGAGTTTCCAAAAGTTTAAACTGATGTACAACAGGAGTGGTGTAGGCACGGGCACAGAAAGGTGCAGGACGGTCTCCCCATATCTACATACCTTTGCTTAAACCCATTCTTCAGGGTTTGTTGCTTTGGTGACGGTAGCAGAAGGCATGTTGGACTCAAGTGTGGTTGCTAAAACAGAAAACATGCTCATAGGTGGGTATGTTTGCATAGAAAATGTTGATAAGACAGGAAAAGTGATATCGTTGTCAGAAACAACAGCCAAAAATTTTAAATGTTCTGCTTCAAAAAAGTATATTTAAGGAAAACTGATCCTTTAGCAAATAAGGATTCATTAAACAGAAGATTGAGATGGAAAAATTTGTAATGAGCTCTGTAGATTAGCAGCCCAGCAAAATCCCAAGGTATCTGAAGTGTCAGACTTACTGATCCTGGAAACGGCTGCTGTTCGCCATCCGGGATTAAGCAGAGATAACACAGCACCTCCGTGTGCAATGGGAAGATGGGTAAAGAGAGTGTCAGGGGAGCCTGAGAGTAGGTTCACCTGCAAAAAAGGCAACACAAGAATAAGTATCCAGAAAGACTCTGTGCAATAGCTTGCCAAATTAAAAGGGAAATGGTATCTCTCAAAAAGTCAAGGAAGGACTGCGGTTAAGGGATGAGAGTCAGAAACCCAGCATTCAAAAACTGCTAGTTCTCACAAAGCCTGCACTTATGTGTATTCAATCCAGGAAACTGGTTAGTGGGATGTGAAACTACCATATGTTTTTGCAGATGCTACAACTATGTGTGCTTTCCTTATGTATATACGCTTTATACCCACTTTTGAAAACGGGTCAAAGCCTTCCAGTGCTCCAGGAGGAAAACTCTTGAGAATTTACAGATCTGAGATGCTGTGATTAATGTTTCTGGACAGAAATTTCACTTTCCCCTATTGAGGCTTGGAAAAACAGAGGAGAGTGCAACAGATCAAGGCAGACACATCTGCCTGGCTGTCAGATTTCACGCCAACAAATTGGAAGAAAATTAAAAAACCTAAGCCAGATCTTGTCCTTGCTCTGGGAGTGCAAAGAGGTCTGAAAGGCTCCTACACAGATATTTATGCTTGGCATAAAACCACCACAGAAACTCCTGTGTTTCTCCCTCTGTTTTTGCCGTACCTTTAATAGAAATATGTCAAGGGGATGTGAAGGAATGAGATCTTCTTGTTAAAATAGTCTCGAGTTTGTGTCACTTCAGTTAAGAGGAGGTTGCAATGTCCACCTTTGCCCACGACAGCTCAATAGCTGCCCTTCCAGACACATCAAGTTGCAGGCTTGCATCTTAAATCAACAATCCCGCAAGTGTGGGAGAGAGGGGACCATAAATGCTCAAAAGTAGGGTTTTTTTCTCTGAAGTCCCAGGAAGATTTACACGCTGAGACACCATCCTTCTGTTAGGCACAGAGGATGAGCAACCTTCATCATCGTGTTGCTCTTAACTTTAATTTCCAGCACAAACAGCCCCAAACCACTCTGGAGTGGGGGCAATATGGCACTGCCAGGTGATTACGCATTGTCTCTTAATACAAGACAATTGTTTTTATACTCCATTACTCAGTTCCAAATTACAAGCCTTATCTCACAGGAAGCTTGGGATGGTTCTGTAGTTTCAGAAACCTCATGGTAAAAGGGTCAGTTTTTAAATAAAGTGTTTTCCAGAGAGACTATCTTAAAAAATATAGTGCTGTTCAAACCCTCTGCTTCCTTTAATGCTATTTTCAGGTTGGTTTTTTCAAATTAAACATTAGGCTTAGCAACATGCATGAGATGTTAGATTAAAGGGATAAGGCTTGGGTTTTCTGTGCCTGTCCAGAAATAGCTATTCCCTGGGTGGGCCAGGTGAAGTCGAGCAAGGTTATTGTCACACAACTTCCTTCAGTTTTCTTGGTGGGGGAGAGAGAGATGTGACTGGCTCCTTGCAGAAAAATCTGGCCAAAAGCATCGGGCCACATCCTTTGTGGAGGTAAATCAACATCATCTGAGTGGCACTTCTGGAACCATGACTATTATCATCAGGATCAGGCCTTTTACATATGGTGAGGAAGTGGTAAAGATCACAAAGGGAGGGAAAGACATACATGCATGGCAATAATTGGAAAAAGCTATGGGGTTTTCCTATGTAGGTGGTGTCATTTTCTCTAAAGAATCCAAGTGTGGCTTTCCCAGCACTCTTTCCCTTTAAGGAGACATGCTGAGCGCCACGTCCCGATAAGACAACAAGCCCGGATGCCCAGAGGAAGAACCGTGTTGTTGTGAAGACACAGGCCCAAAAGGCAAAATGTCTGGATTTTATTTGCAGCTCTGCCACAAACTTCCTGGATGATCGTAGCCAAGTTAACCAGGTCCGCTTTTTTCAAGCAGCGTCTGTGCCCTTTCTGCATATGCATGAAGCATACGTTCGCAGTTCAGGGCTTTGCGCAGAAGTCCAAAAAATGCAAAGCTGCAAAGAAACACTGCCGCCTACGTTCTGCCCTGGTTTCCCCAGGCAAAGGGTGATGATCTGATGAAGCCCCTGGATCCCTGCCAGCAGGGATTCTGATCCAGAAGCAGGCAAGAGCATCACAGCTCTGGATCAAAGCCCACCTTGCCCAATGGCCTGTTGCCGGCAGACAGCAGAAGTAGGCACCCAGGGAGGAAAGCAAAATCAAGGTGAGCAGAGCTGGATGCATCCACGCTGTGCTTTCCCAGCCTCTAACGATTCAAGGCGCAGGGACTTCCAGAGCTAGGAGTGGTTTGTATGAACTTAGCAAGCCTCAAAGTATTTCTAAACCTGGGAGCATGAGTAGTCCCAGGCAAGCTCTCAGGGCACCTTGGGATTTTTAGCTTCCTTGGAGCAGGACTCATATCTCCAGCTCTACGTCAGGCTTACTGGATCACACGGGGCTTTTGTAGCTGCTACAAAGGACAGCCTTCCCATCGCTGTGTCAGCTCCCTGCCTTTTATGAGGAAGTGATGCCGCCTGCCAGGGAGTTGAGGCTAAATGCACTGATGTTTCCTCATGCCTTGGAAGGGAAAAGAAGTCTGGAGAGAATTATTGTTGTGATGTATAGGAGCTTTGCCAGTACAATGCCCTGTAATAACAGCTACTCTTCCTTCAGGTCATTAAGGTACCACTTTTTCAGTACTCTTGCACATGACAAGTAGATCCTGACTTTAAAGAGATGCTTTCCTTCTCTTTCCTTTTTCCTGATTTACTAAACGTGTTTTGGAGATTTTCTTTCTTTATGGCAGTGTATCCAAATATCCCTGTTCAAATTGTCATCTTCCAGATCTCTCTTCAAAAGAGCTGTAAGGCTGTAACCAGATAACCATCGTGTTTGTGCCCTGCCTCCGTGGCTCAGTGAGAACTGAAGCATGAGGAAATACTCTGAGGGGCACTGCAGATGATGAAACTGGATTTAGAATAAAGGAAGGTCTCTCTGCTCTCAAAGACAGTCTTGCATCTGCTTTGCCCATGCCCCATGAGCAAGCTACACCCGGAAGCCACAGAGTTGAGTTAGAGTGGTGGTGGGTTGAGCTTTCACCCTGACTTGTGGTGGGGTTCATACATCTGGGCTCAGGAGGGTGTTAATGTGGCTACGCAGCTTCAGTCTGGAGATGGCTTTTGTCCAGTTGGCTGAGAGGGGGGCTGGGTTGACAGGCAGCTGTTTGTATCGGCCGGCGTAGACATGCCCAAATTCTCCTAATGTACTACTGGAGGGTACTCAGATATTACAGCGATGAGGGCAGTCTGAGAACCTGTTTAGACCAGAATATGGGTTTCAGTGGCAGTTTTCTGGCTGATTAATTGGGTGACTTTGTGCAAGTCTTGACTTGCCGTTGCCCTATCCAATAAATGGGAATAGCAGCATTTGCCTCCCTTCGTAAAACACTTTGAGGTCTACGGATAATCCTCCTCCTTTTTCCCACCCATGATGATGGGACCAAGTGGAATCTTACGACACATTGAGTTTCTGTGGTCTAGCATTTGCCAAGCATTTGAAAATGACTCTTTGGCTTGAGTTTACAATGTCTGTGATTGCCACGTGATTTCTCATGGAAGCTCCTGGTTGAAATCAGGTCACTATACAACTGAAAATGCATGGGATTAGGAGAGAAACTGAAGTAGTCATTAGGAGTATACAGACCCATGATGACCTAAGTGTCCTGCCTGGGGCACCCTGCAATACACACATCAATAATCTTGTCAATAACCTACAGGATTTTGTGGTTCAAAGGTCTGCAGAGCGGAATTTAAGAGCGGAGAAGATTCCTCTTGACCACCACGCTGCTCTCTCCATTATCCAATAAGCTGTGCATGCAGTAGACAGAGCTAGAGAAATACAACTCCATTAGGCATTTGGAGATGTTCTCACAACATACTGTTCAACATTTTGAATTCAAGGACCTTGTGCTGCTGTGGACAACTGATATTTTAGGACACAGTTCCTTTTTCCCCTGGATTTTCCTTGGCCAGGGATGTTTTTTCCTACACTGGATGTAAGTCCATTCTTAGATCTCATCCCCAGCAGGTACCAAAGGGATGTGTTACCGAGGTTATGCTATTTTTCACAATGACATGAAAGAAAACCTAAGTCATTGCAAACAAACCTTACAAGCCACTTGGGAACTGAAGAGGAGAGTAAATAGTTAAGAAAACATGTCAATGATATATAGAGATCTTCCCAAAGAACATTGCAAGGCTGCACGAGCCTTGAAGAGCCAGGAAAGCAGCAGAGATTTGTATCAGGCAGCGTGACCTAATGAGCTTTCGGAAGAGAGGCTAAGGGATGGCTTGATCAGAATCTTTAAGAACTCATACGAGGAAGAGAAATGTGGAAATGAGGCAGACGTATACAGAAATCTGATGGCTGAAACTTAAAGCTGAACATTTTTTACTTTTTGTAGGGAGGGGGAACGGGAGCAGTAACTAACTTCAGAATAACGCTCCAAGGCTTCTGTAATAGCTCCTCTAGTCCCCGAGCGGCTGGGGGCAGGTGTTTAACCAATAAACTGTCGTTCTAAGAGGAACGAACTGGAGGGTGTCTGATGGCCTTTGCCTCATGAGGTACCAGATTATGAGGTCTTCCTGAGTCCTATAGTTTGTGAACCAGTGTTTTGGATTTCTTCAGCCACAGTAAGGTAAAAGACAACTCCATCTTCACATCTTGGCAAACACTGAGCAGAATTAGTGAGGATAAAAGCGTTTGAAAGGGAATAGTGTTTTAAGACTCTCACAACTCCAAATAGCATGAGCTATTTGGGCTAGCTTGAACTATCTCCTTTCTTGTCCTTTGCCTCTACTCTGTCATTACAGGATGACAACATCAGAATTACCTGCTAGCATTTCTCCCTTTAAATCAGGAAAAAACCCAAGTAACATGAAAAGAGCCCATCAGTGAGCGCAAATAAAAGGCTGCTCTATACGCTGCCACAATTTCCCGGAGCAGCGCTCAGGGTTTGCTGCTTGGACCGGGGGTGTGAGGGACTCAGCACCTGGCTGGACTGGACCCAGTGGCTGTGTATTTCATGAGTCCTATCAGATATGATCTGTCCATACACAAGCCGTGTTTTACTTATAAAGTAAATTACATTACATGGGCTATAATGTACATTTTCAAAGGGGACCCACCTTAAAAACATTTTGTTTAATAAAATAACTTAATTAGAAGAGAGCTTCTGGCTGATGTGGTTGAGGCTGTGATAATTTTTCCTTCTCAAATCATTTTCTCTGTTTATTATACTTAATTATAGTGTAATTATGTATCCATCCTCTAGGCAAATTATGCAATCAGAAAATGCGAGTGGTTCATTTGCCACTGCTGTTGGGACCAGTGTTTACATCCCTAGTATAAAATATGAGCATCATTTCTATTATTTATAGCATATACGCATATACACGTATATAAAAGATGTTTCACACTGAATTGAAAATCGGTATAAATATTTTATTGGCAGTCATTTTTGCATCATCCACCTAATTCATTTGTGGCCTGCTAATAATGAAACCATCCAAAGTTCAGACAGGTAAAATCTTTACACTCTACCGTGAATTTTCTCAAACGCAAAGCGTACACAGCTGAGGAACGTGGCAGTTCCACAATTTAGTTTTAATTTTGGCGGGAGGACTGTTACTACTTTTAAGAGCTTTTTTTGCTTTTCACTTTCTAATATTCTGGCCAGAGTTTCTTAGCACCACAAGGGACAAAGGAACCCCACAATATTCGGTTACGGGGTGTAGATTTGTGTTCAAGTCATGGATCATTTTTCTCCCATGTGCTTCACGAACTTTCTAGCCATGGCAGCACTGGCTTTTAAAGGCTAGGCTATTCTCCCTCTTGTTTTTCTTGACGGGACTTGACAGATCATGTTTGAACATAGTGAAAGATAAAGCCAAATGTCCAGACCTTGAAAACCCTTTCGAGATTGATGTTTTCTCCTTCTTTGGCCAGCTCTCAGCATGAACACAAACCGGATTCCCACTTGGCAATTTCAGCTTCTCTTCATGTGCTTATTTTGCAGAGATGAGGCCGCTCGCACCAATGGAGCAGGTGGGGAAGAAAACGCATCTGTTGGTGAAGCTCAGCCCAGCTCTGTTGGCATCCAGCGCCCGTGTTTATTACAGCTGGCAAAGAGGTGAGCCATCCATGCAAAACGGCAAGGCTACCTAACTGTCACCTGGCCAGCCCCACAGCTGATGGAAAGCTGGATAGCTATTTGACCTACCCCCGTTTTCCCCCCAGTGGGGAGCTGGCCCTGCCTTTCACATTATCAGTCATCCGCATGGTCCTCTCCACGCGTGTCTTGCGAACACGCCTTTGCAGGAAAAAAAAGGCCTCAATGTGGCCTAGCTTCCACCTCGCTCCCTGCAGGTGGGCAGGTATTTTTATGAAGAGCCAACACTTCTCAGCCACACAGGCAAAACCGAATTTTGCCACACCGCAGCTGAAGGGCCAGGACTTGCCTGGGGAGCGGTGGGGAGGTTGGGGTGGAGCTGGGATGGCACAGCTGCGTGGGGAGAGCCAGGAATGTGGGACCTGGGGAGGGGGGCGATGGAAGAGCCAGGAGGGGTGGTC
>VYZM01020342.1:305093-379768 GCA_013398915.1 Dromas ardeola
ATTCCTGATCATCCTTACCAGCCTTGCAGCTTCCTCGTGCAGATGGTGGCCTCAAACAGCCTTTCTCTCTCCCTACCCTCAAAACGCAACCACTGCCCCATTTCTCCCTCTCCCTGAGAAGAGAGCTGTCAGTTGTGGTCTCTGAGGGAAAGGCGCTAGAATCAAAGCCCAGATCCAGGCAGATACTTCGTGGTATCCTAAGATCCAATAAAAATCCAGGGAGATTTTTCAAAGGAGCCACCAAATACTCCGGGTAGGTGCTGTTGCTCCATCCTGACCTGCTGACCCACTGGGGAAGCTGTGTGTTTGTTCACACACGCAGGTAGGCCAAAACAGCCAAAACAGGGTGAAAATAGCCAAGCCGATGGTTTGCGGCGTTGGTTGAGAAGTGCTTGTATGGAGCAGATAGGACGAGATGTGCCAACAGCCCCAAGTCTGCAAGCACACGGTAGCTCCGTGGAGTACTGAAGGACCACAAGACCATGCGCTGACTCAGTCCACAGCAGGCAGGCATCTCCCCAGCGCAGGAGGAGATGGGAGCAGAAGGTATGTAAGATGTTTTTGTTTTTTCCTGATGTTATCCCCATTTTCCCAGGTCCCAGCTTCAGACAGCCGTCTGCCACCCGCTTTGGCCAGACACCGAGACGCTAACAATTGGCTGGCGTTACTGTCATGAGCAAAGGTACAGCACTATGAATTGTCTGAACCTTGTCAGCCTTTTCCCGCAGTGATTTTGCATGGTGTGAAATAGGTTGGGACGCAGCGAATGGCGTGCTGGCTGATCGGCCCGCTGCCAGGGGAGGATTTGTCCATTATAGTCTCACTTGCTTTTTAGGTGTGGCCTGAAAAGGGAGGGTTTGAGCCAATATTTGTTGGGGTTTTTCCACGCTTTGTTATGAAACCCTTGGTTTTCCCATGCCTTGAATTTTGGAGTATATGCCTTAAAAAGCAGTATTACAAGTGCCTAGCTCCAAGGTAACACATTCCACCTGTCGGAACATAAATACTGTAGAATGAATGCTCTATTTAACCATATTTGAGTGATGGGGAAGCTGTGATGCAATTTACCTGAGGTCAGACAGTAGTCTGAAGGCAGGGCTTGAAGCAGGAGTCAGACCGTCAAGTCTCCAAGCAGGCACAAGCAGGCCTTCTCCATCCCTTCCGTCCTTTCCTGGTTTTGTTTCCCTTTGTGTTCCTGGGGAAAAATGAGAGATGGGGAAATAAGGGTGTGTTATAAGCTCCAGCATCTGTGCTAGGAGGATCTGCAGCTAAGTGAAAGGTAGCTGAATTTGGTCCACTATTGGCCGCTGATTCTTAAAGAACTTATCACAGAGTGAACTGCTTCAGAAATCCACCCAAGAGCTGATAGCCCACAGCTCGGGGTGAGAACAAGGGCCACCATTCCTAATCGGAGATTTAATCAGTTGAATTTCAGTTATCGAAAAGCCATAAGGGAAGCCTGGCATATTTTTATATCTTGCACGACTCCAGCGAAAGCTGCATCTGAGAGAAGACAGAAATTATATGTGGGTATGAGATCTATGCAAAACCCTTTTTAAAGCCTTCGGATGATCACATTAATGCAGAAACCAAAGCTATGAGTGGCTTGGTTATTTTATGCGTGTATCGATGCCATTATCACTGAAATTTAGTCTATGCAACCCGCCTGTTGGTGGGTTTGCACAATGGGCATGTAGGGGGCCAATCCAGCAAGGCGTATAAGAAAAATTTTCATTCCTGTACATGCTCTCAATAGGTGTTAATGCTGTGCTGAGGAGCCCTGCTCACGGACCAGGACTTTTGTGCAAAATAACTGTAAGACCGTGAAGTGGAGAAAATATTCTCGTCCCCACCCTGAGGATGGGTATGTCTGGGTCTGTACTGCAAACAAACTCGAGACTGAGCGGGCGGGCAGCCAGCCGGCAGCGGAGGCCCCCTGGAAGCCTCAGCCCCAGAAATCTGGTCCAGCGCTGCTTCAGCATACGCTGAGCTTCACGCTCCCGGGGAAGCATTGCACCCATATCTGAACTGTCGTAAGTTAAAGCCAGCAGAAGTAGCTTTCCAGTCACACCTTCAGTTTTCATGTCGACATGCCATAATGACATGAGGCAGCAGATGGATGCAGACCAGGAAGAATATTTGGACATATTAGGCAATGGGGATCAGTTCATTTAGCTCACACGCCCCCACCGTTACTGCAGCTGAGAGATCTCGACTCAGACTTCGCAGTGACAAAGGACCAAACCGAAAGTTTCTTACAAGTGAGAAGCAAAATGGGCTTTGCCCAGGTTTATTGAACATTTTATTTAAACCACCGCCTCTTGTCCTGGTCTGCAAAACCTAAACCCTGCCATTATAACTCACTACTCCAATTCTGGGTGGTTTACAGTCTTTCTGCTCCCTCTCAGAGGCAGAGCTGACACCTTTTACCTCCGGGGAAGGGTTGAACGACAGGCATCCAGCTCAAATCGCATGTTACCAGCTAGAAGTAAAACACGCTTTTCAATCAGCTATGGGACATGTTTCCCAAATGGTCTGGTATCTCCAGTCCCCTCTACTTTGTCTGTGAAACTATTACTTTGCATAATAGAAGGGAGAGATGCTCCGACCATCTGGTAGGCAACGCCATGTATAATTTAGGTTGCTTCACTCACTCTCACATCAACAACAGGAACACAGCTTCCTTCTTGTTTCCCTTGATCTCTTAGCCCTTTGCTAGAAATGCAAGGTCAAAAGCAGCTGTGGGGGAGTAAACTGTATCCTGAACTGGGTTGCAGAGTTTTGAGGGATGCCTCTCCTTGTAGGTGAGACGCCTTCACAACCAGGTCATTTCCTGATTCTGTGTGAGCAAAGGCATAAGGAACTCACTAAACCCCAGTCAGGAGAGGACAGTTGGTGTCTTCACATATGCAAATGCCCCTTTTTCCTCCCAGGGGAACCTGGTTCCCCTCCAGCAAAGCCTGGGGACCAGGATCACATCATCTGGGCATCGTGCTCTGGGGAATCACCACCAAGGTCGATGTCACTGCAGTCTGCTAAGGAGTCCTCCGCATGCATCCAACAGGGCGACTCTGAGGGAGGTGGACAAGTCCACTTGCGTCCAGCGTGGAGAGAGGTCCTGGGGCTGGCACAGGAGCAGGGACCAAGCCACCTTTTCATCCCCATCGGTGGTTCTCTTAGACAGAAGCCTGCACCAGGGAAACTACTATTTGCTGCTATTCCTCTATGTCAAGAGGAGTATCTTGGGTCTATGCAGACCTGCACTGCTGTTTATCTGCTCTTGGTGAGCATAGTTAAGTGGTTAAGGTCCTGATGCTGGAGTTTATGGCTTAAATCAATGGGATTATTCATGAGTTCAGAGATAACCATGTGCTTTTATACTTGGCTGGAATGGCGTCTAAAGCTGACAGCTGGGAGTCAAAAGCTCTGAATCACCAGGTCCCTCCCCTCCTTCCTGTGTGACCAGTCTACCTGTGTCTGCTTCCTTGCCGTCCGCATAAGGAGGATGACAATTGCTTTTATCTGATGGTTACTTTCAAATGGCCCTAAAGGCCTCTTTCGGTCTGATGAAAATTCAGTAGAAGCTGGACTAGCGTGGAAAAGACAGGAGGACATTTAACTAATGAAAATCGTTGGAGCTCAGGAAGGCAATTACGTCCTTTCTTCCTCCCCACATTCCCACACAGGTTACTTGGGGATTGCGGCAGAATCTTCTACGGGCAGAGAGGAGTGGGAGGCTGAGACAAGGCCCTCTGAGCTGGTGGAAGGATCGTGGTGGGGGGTGGTTTGGGTGCCCAGCACAGCAGATTGTTATGCTAGCAGGTTCCCAGCAGTAGTTGCACCTTAAAAGAGTTCAATTAAAAACCGTGACCTTGGTTCTGCAAACCTCTTCTCCGCATATGTACTTTGTAAAACGAAAACATGCACAAAAACTAGAGAGAAAGAAAGAGACAAAACACAGGCCAATTTGCATGTATTTGATGCCCCAGTATACAGTAAGTCCCCAGGGAAGTGACTGAGAGGGCTTTCCATGTGCATGTTTGGCATGTGCACCTCTGAATAAAAGATGATTTTACATATAGACTCCATCGATTCTCCTACTGTTCCTTTCCAGTGCCAGTCAGTACCGCTCTGGGATTTCTCTCCCCATGGGCCTGGGCAGAGCAGGCAGGGCAGCATTGCCTCACGGCACACAGTCGGTGCCAAGTTTTAGGAGAGAGGAGCAGCACAAGCTGCCCGGGATGCAAAAGGCTGAATGGATCAATGACTGATGACCAGCACCTTTGCTTGGTCGAGTTGTCCCTTCGCACCATTCCTGGGGGCAGGAGTTGCACCCCTGTTTTGGGGGCTAAGCTGGCTTTGACGTGCCTTTAAGATAGGCTAGTCTACACCTCCCTCTTGGTTAACAAGTCAAATAGGATCATCTGCTTGATAGTGTGAGAAACCCAGTGTACAGCTGCTGCATCCATGTGAATATGCAGGCTGAAACCCTGCAGAGGAACTGTGGGTGTCCTCCCAGCTGCCCTGTGCTTTTGCAGGCATTTGTAAATACAATTGCTCTCGCTTTCCATTGATAGAAATCAAAAAGCAATTAAGAATCAAGCTCTTCAAATTGATAGGTCTCCTGAATTTGAAACATTTTTCATTCTTTGGCTGGTATCACTGCCTAGATTAGATTATTTTTTAAAAGGAAGATTAAAATAAACAGTATTTATGGTTTAATTATTTGAATGACTAAGAAGCTCCAGCTTTATTTTAACTTCACAGAGGACTGGAAGATGTTTTTAATGATATGTTTTACTCACATAGCATCTTTCATCCAAGGATCTCAAACTGCTTTTCAAATAATTAATTAATCCTTGTACCTCTCCATGAGACAGTTATTATCTCTGATATTACTGACGGGTAAACAAAGGCACAAAGACGTCAAGGCACAAACTGTTTTCCAAATATTAATTAACTAATTCTCACATCACTCCGTGAGACTGTTACTATCTCTGCTATTACTGATGGGTAAACTAAGGCACAAATATGCAAGCAACTCGCCCGAGGCCATGCAGGTGAGTCAGTAGCAGAGCTGAGAATAGCGTATGACCAGTCTAAGTCTTAACTAATTGTTTCTAGCAAGTACTACGCCATATTCCTGGCAATGGGCAATGCAAGCCCCTGCATGAAGCACAGCTGAAACCAGCTGGATTTATGAGAATATTTTCTCCGGTCTGTCTTCATCCATTGGACATCACATTTGCCTATATTAGCTTGCAGCTTCTTTTGAACTCATCATGACTGGCGGGAGACAATATAACTATGATGAGAAATGGTTGGTTTAAAGTATCTGCGGAATTTCAAGATACTCTGGTGATAGTGGCTGTCCAGCAGCACGCAGTTTTTCTAGAGTTGGTCCCTGTACCCATCCTCAGGCCAGGAGAGCCCCAGGCTCGGCCAGGCACAGGGTGCCACACACAGAGAGTGATGCTGTCGCTCCTCTCTCCTCCATCCAAGCCCTGGAGCGAGCAGGTGCCCCAGGGCAGCCATGTGAGAGCAGGGCTGGCACCAAGCGTACTAACACAAGCTGCTGTAAGCGTGTGTGTACTCCCCTCGTTTATCCACCTTCCTCCTTTGGGATGTGGCCGGGTGTTATTTTTAAGGGTCCATGCAAGAGGTCTCTGGAGGAACGAGGAGACCCTCACCAGCCAAAACCACCTTGCCTCCTTGCACAGTCCATCAGCTCAGACTTCAGCGTGCCTTCATCCCGCAGAGCAAGGGCTTTCTGTCCTCCCCATGGGGAAGAGAAAAAGCGAGGACGCTGAAGGTGCTCTCTGCCCTCAGGAAAGGTCTCCCTTTTTCAGTCCAGCTGTAGCGATTCTCCGTGCAGGCACCTGAACCCTCACCACGCGCACATCCCAGCTGAGCTATTTCAAACATGGGCTTGGCCTCATCAAATGCAGTCTCATTTCCACATGAAAGGGCTGGAGGAATATGAAGCCGGCTCATCTGTATTGATAAGAATTTGGCATTACTTTCCCCCAGTTATCTAAGCTTTCTGTGTACATTAATCACAATGCAAAAACCGGGAGGGGGGATGCGTCTTCTCAGCTGTCTTCCCTGAGCTCAGGCAATATCTGGCGGTGGTTTTTTGTGGGGTATTTTTTTAGTTGATTGTTTTGGGTTTTTTTTTTCTAAACTTCCTTTTTCCAGTTCCACTCTGCTGGAGTCTGATTGCTCCCTCCCCTCTGAAGTGTGGATGCCTCACTCTTCGTGCTGCAGCTCTGATGCAAGCGCTCCGCTGCCGTGTTTGCCAAACCTGGCATGAGTACCCGCTGCTAGTCTAGACACCAGTCTAACTGTGGTGCTAATGCTAGGGTTTAACAGACTGATCTCGGCATTTGTCATAGCTCTGCCCACGGTCATCGCTTTGATCTTTATCCTTGAAAACCACAGTCATTGACAAAGGTAAAATGAATTTCTGTCTTTGAAAGACTTTGATGGCATTCCCTTGGTTTGTTTTGTGTTTTCTTTTTTTTTTTTTCTCCTTTGCTCTTCCAGCTGAACTTCATCATAAAGCTTCTGATTACAGCTGCAGCTCCAGGACCAGATAGGCTTTCTTGCTTTCTGCCATACGGCTGTTTAAAAATCTAAGGGGGAAATCCTGGGACACTTCTTCTGAGACAAACTGCCAGTGAGTGTAATGTAAACTTTAATGGGAATCGGAGAGAGAGGGCCCTCGGGATTTGGTCTTGTACCTTCTTAAAAAAAACCAAACCAAAACAAAATCATCCTGAATAGGGCCAAGTGCCAAAAGCAGGAGAGAATGAGAACTATTTGGTATTAGATTTCTAATTTGAAATCTGCACTCTGCCAAGTACTATTATTTGCCTTCATGTAGTACCTAGAGGTTGAGCTGAGACAAGGGCCTTCTATTAGACATTGTATAGACACGTTGTAAGAGGTTGTCTCTGCCTGGAGGTGTTTATAATTTAAATAAACATGATGAGCAAATCAAGCGTTACTAGCTCCATCTTCTAGATGGGGAAGTGAAGGCAAGGAGCGTACGCACCTTGCCCAAGGTCACACAGGGGACCTGAATTCATTGTAGGGCTCCGGGTTGCCTTCATGGCGGTGATAATGTCACCTTTGCTGGTGAGGTGTTGGCTCCAAAAGTGATGGCTGGGCCATCAGCGTGCAGCTATCTAGTGGTGCCTCTTGTTTGCAAGGATTTGCGACACTTTTCCCTGCTTTGAGTTGCAGGATTTGGCTCACTGAGGGGGGGTGCTACTGATCTCTTAGCAGCTCAGCCTCCTCTAGAGAAAAAGCCAGCAGCTTCTGAGCCAGACTGTTTTTTTCATGGCGTTATAAAAGCCAATTGTGAGATATCGTATCCCTTTGAACTTAGTGTAGGAAGCAATCTACATGAGGGACCTTCAGTGAGGTACTTCCACCAACCTTGATGAATTTCAATGAAAACAGAAGGGGTGGGTCCTTCCACTGGGCCCGGAATAAGAGCAGGAATTTAAAGAGCTTGAGTTTAATATCATGCACGGTGTAAAAGTAAATAAACTCCATAGGGGAGGCTTTGATTACGGGATATACACAGTGTGTTATTTGGACATCTGTGAAAATCGTCCAGGGACTGGGGGTGGAATCCAGGTTCATGGAAGTCAATGGGATTTTTGCCACGGATGGCCGTGGGGCCAGGGCTCTCCCCTAAATGCTTGCACAGGACTCAGCAGCCGCCGGAATGGAGGGCAGTGCAGCAGTGAGTTGCAACAGCTTAGGGAGAAGTCCAGAGGACTGAAAGCACCAACAGTGATGTCCCATCCCAAAGCCTATCCAGAACGGCTTTCGGGGTATCCAGGTCCTAGCTAGGAGAGGCCATTTCTCAAAATGGGTGTTGTTAAACAAACAGATGAGCCTTCAAAGTGACTGGCTCAAAACTGGAGCTGAAAATTTTCCTTTTGTATCCTTTTGTATAAGTATCACATAAACACATATACGCACATAGGTGGCAACTGGAAAAATTTGTATATAGGTAGTACGTATATTTTAGGTAGAAAGACGTATTTGTTTTATGTGTATGTACTCACATAGACACATATTCCCAACATCCATAAAATTGTCTTTTCCTGTTTTTTCCAAACACTTCACGAGTTGATTCACAGATGCCAAATGTTGACACAATATGTTAAATAGAAATGTTGACAGTTTCCCATGGAGAGTTTTCTGCAGTCTCAGAGAAGCTCTACTCAACATTTCTTTTGAGATTTGAAGGAATTTGATTAACGTTTTGCTGTTGCCCATTCCTGAGTACTCTGAGTTGAGCCGGGACTGGAGGAGCACTTGATGAGTAAGACTCTTATGTTATTTACAGCCTCGTCAAAACGATGAAGTAGCAGGAATCTCCTTGGAGAGCAATGTATCGCGGTATTTGTCAAGATGATTTCCAAATCAAAGACGACTTCCAAGGATCAGCAAGTATGTAATCTTGGAGCCAATCAAGGCAATGGCAAAAATCCCAATTTCTGTACAATATTCTTAATGGAGCCTCTGAAATTTTGGAGCTCCCTATATTACGGCTAAAAGGTCCTGTCCAAATTCAGCATCTGTGTGCCTTACAGAGGCATGACCTGAAAAAGAAGTGATGAAAAATACCTATTTATATAAAAAATATCCCTGTTTATAAAGAGACCAAAGGGAAAATGAAGATTTCAATACTTAGTACAGACACCTGCCACTTGCAAAATCTCTCCACGACTAGAAACTATGAGAATTTGGAAAATTTTGGTCACTCATTTTTTCCTCCTTTGCCTTCATTTCACTCACTGGTACATCTGTCCAATAACAGCACTGACATTGCTAAATGTCATGAAGTGAAGTTGATGAAGATTCTTCATGTACTAGTTCCAGGTGAGATGGCAACAGGAACAGCTATAATTCTTACCAAAACAAAACAAGACAAAAGAAGTATTTGCCAATGTTTTTTGGATATAGTTGTCAGGTCCCAGGCACAGAAATTAGTCAGAGTAGCCATAAATATCACTGTCATTGAACTCTGATTTCCAAGTCCTTTGCTCCAAATGCCCACCGGCTGTGAAAACCCAGCCCAGCTCTGGCCGCTGGGCTATAAACTCCTTCTGGGCTTTGCTCAGTTCGTGGCACAATGAGCGGGTGTCCCCGTCAGTGCACTCGGGTGAGCGTTTCAGGAGGGGAAGCGAGAGGCCCATCTCGTACGGTGGATCACCCAGTAGGAAAATGCCCCCATTGTAAATCATATGGCACAGGTGACCCACCTCGAGCTTCATTCCCATTGTCACAGCCTCCAGTCACATCAGCAGGAAGGGGTCAGTCCTCAGTGTGACAGAGCAGATGTGGAGGCTGGCAACCTACCCAGGGCAAGTATAAGTGCTCGGGTTAGTTTTTACTTTTCTCTGCATGCCTCTGTTGGAAACCAAGCTTGACAAATTCTTGGTCCCAATACGTATGGCAGTTCTGACGCTGTCATGTAAGAAAATACAGCCTCCCAGAGAAAACCTCAGACAAAATAGCCAACCCAAGATATTTATCACTTTACACTATGTTAATGCAAATAAAAACAACGCACGCTACAATAAATCCATTACTGAGTCCTACTAGAACAAACTGGTATTCCCACATGACTAATTTCAAGCTGGAAGGGTTTGGGTTTGTTTTTTTTCTATTAATGCTTTTTTGTGATGAAGGCAGCATTTTTCAATTGAATGAAAAATTTTGCCTCCAAAAATGTCCAGTTTAATTGAAAGACTTAAAGGTTTCGATACCAAAAAACTAAGACCAGCAATTCAATTATTGCCTGAGTGAGAGATTTCTTTAGTATTCCCCCTCTCCCCATCACCTCAACAAACCAAAAAAGTAAAATATTAACTGAAAGAACAAAACCTATCCATGTCATCAACATTTTTAATGTGGGAGAGCAGTAGTCTCTGGCTACTTCCATCATTTACTCCTTACGCTTAAATCTGGTTTTGCTCCAGCTCTGACCGCCATGGGTGGCTGCTCGACCCAGGACAGCAGCGCCCCAAAGCCAGGCAGGGCTGGACTCTGAGTTGAGCTCAGACTCCAAGCAAACCACTGCAGCTCAATGCCATGTATTAATAACAGTAATAGCGATATGTTTAGAGCCTACCAGAACCTATTTAAGGCCCAAATTAGCTCATCTGAGCTGGAAATGCCAACAACAACGGTTCTCTTAGAGGTGCCTGTGGGCCTGCAGAGTAGGACTGGTGCGGTCAGACCCAGACTGGGCTGACACAGGAGAAAGTCCCCTGGATTTGCAAAAGCGAACAGAGCTCCGCATATTGGGGTAGAGAAAAGGCACGGCTGAATGGCACCATTTAAGCCTCAAAGGAGAGCCCAAGTGCCAGCCAGCACAAGGAGATAAGGAGCACCCTGGAGAAGGGTACAAAGGTAGCACTGATGAGCAGCGCTTGGCTTTGCTCCCACAAAGGTCACAGCTGGGTCTTCTATTAACTTTTTCTCAACACAGCATTATTGAGAATTATAGCAAGCTACTTGATAGTAATGCCTCCCTCCCACAGACCTTTCACAAGAAAATAGAAGTATTTGACATCCCTGGCGTAAGCAAAGACAGTCAAAGGCTCTGTTATCTTCTTTTATAAGCTGGAGAATTTGGCTATGAGTAGACAAAGGTTGCCGTCCAGCAAAGCGTGTGGGTAGTATCACTCCTATGAGCAAACTGATGCACGAGCCTGCAAGATTTGTCCAAGCAGATCTCTGAAGGTGTGTCCTGGGCTTAGCTACAAGGGCTTCCATCTCAAAATACAAGTAATCGGTAAAATTGTGTCTACTCTGAATTTAAAAAAAAAAAAAATTATCTACATTGCTACAAAGGGAAATTCTTCTTTATTACTGTTTCGTTACCAGTATCCTTTTGGAGCTGAAGTTCCTGCACGCACACGCAACAGCCAGATTTATCAGACAACCAACTCTTAAGTGTGGCAAAGTTGCTCCCATTCATTTCTCCGTTTCTTTCCAATTTCCCTTCCTATCAGCTCAAATGAACTAAGGTGGGAGGAGGTAGAGCAACTAGAAAGGGCAGTTTTTAAGGCTGCACTGAGTAGAAGGTAAGAAAATATCATGAATTTTATTTCATGCCTTCTTGCCAATTGTTAGAAATGTGCAGTCCATATGAATTCATATAACAAGGAGGGAATGTTGGGAAAACCAATAAAGATTTTGTGGTCTTAACTATAATGAATGTAGTTTGATATAGAGTCTGTTTTTCACTGCATGGCAAAATGAATCATAAAATACTGGACCTTGAAACTCCTGCATTTTTTAACAATAGCCTGGGGACAGTTTACAGTGTAATGAATTGTAATTAACCCACCTTCAAAATCTTTTATGAGTATTTTGCCAATTAGCTTCGCATGCTTGCTAATGACTCATGGCCCGCGCATGTCTTTACAGAGCAGGCTTTTACAGCACACGCTGGCCTGTTAAGTCAGCAGAAGTATGCAGGACAGTGAGGTAGATGCAGGTAAGACCCAGCCAGTCCTAGCGACCTACATATTTCAACATTCAAAGAGCCCTTGCTGTTCTCTCAGACCCAAAATAACTGTAATAATGTATAGCAACGTCAAAAGGCTTTGGTTTCCGAAGGATCGCGAGGAATGCAAAGGGCTCAAGTCCTGACATCTGTTGTTACTTAGTACTAACATATATAATGCTGCTAATTGCTGAGCCATCTTTGTTTTCCTTACTTAGCACTAGGGTTAGAATTATTTTATTTTTGTGGTTCATGGCTTCCTGCCACTTGCAACACAAAGTCCACTCTAAAGAAAATAAAACAACTACCAGGCTGCCTACTAAGAGTGCGTGGAGGGCTGGGGTTGTTTCTTCCCCCTCTTCTGTTTTCGGTTGTATTTTGGTTTGGGTTTGTCTTTTTTTTCAGTTAAAGAGGAGTGAGAAGGGACATGCCCCAAACAGACCCAGCAGAGCTGGGACCCGACCAAAAGGCCGCATGGGCCAGTATCCCGTCTCCCAGCAAAGGCAGGAGGAGATGCAGGAGGAGGAAACTCCAGGAGGAGGTTCAGCGCGATCCCTCCCCTGCTGTACCCTCCTCGCTTCAGGCAATCGGTGGTTTATGGACTTCCCAAAGCAGAGGCTGCCTCCAGACCAGTGTGTTTTAACAGCCACCCATGGATCTGTCCTCCTCAAATGTTTTTGATCCCTTTCTCAAGCCATTTATAACTTTTGGCCTCCGCAACATCCTGTGGCAATGAGTTCCACAATTTAATTATGCTTTGTAAGAAAAAGTACTTCCTTGTGTTGGTTTAAACCTTCTTGTGTGACAGCGTCATCGGGTCCCCTCTAATTCTTACAAGAAACAGTGAACGACCCTTTCCTATTTGCCTTTTTCTGTGTCAATCATGATCCGACAGACCTTTACTGTACCTCCTGCTGCTGTCATCCGTTTCCAGCCTGAAGACTCCTCATCTGCTTATTTTTCCTTCTTTATGGAAGCTGTTGCCCTCCTCTCCTCATCCTGAATGCTTTCCTTCCTGTCCTTTCTAGTTCAGCTCTGCCCTTGTGGAGTTAGATGGCCAGAAAACACAGTACCTTGGAGACGCAGTCTAATGGGGGAATGCTATAATGATGCTTTCTGATTTGTTCTGCGTCTTTGCCAGTTTGTTCTTAATGTGATAGATGCCCCTTCTGATGGACTTTAAATGATATTTGCAGAGGCCTTCAAGCTCTCTTTGCTAAATGTTACATTTAGGGCTTGTCTATGCTGAAGTGTAGTTAGGGGGAGTTTTCTGCGGGTGCTCTGCTTTAGTTGACACTGCACTGCAGCAGTCAGTTCATCGCCCAGCCACTCAGGATCATGAACTCTTTTGGGAGTGCTTTGTGGCCAGATTTAGTTTTACAACGCTGAATAATTTGCATCATCTGCAAAATTTCTCATCTCAGTAGTCATCCTTTTTACCAGACTATTTATGAATATATCTGAACACTATCAAATCAGTATTTCAACAACCTCAGTTCTAAGTAATGCACAAAAACCTCTCTCTTGCACAAAGATGCGTGGCAGACATCCTCGCCAAAGCCTTGAGCGGACCCACCAGTAACCTCCCACGGTACTGAACAGAGCTTTATACCCACCTTCCAAGAAGACAGCTTTTAACTTCTTACAATTTCAGGAAAGAACTTTCTTTTTTCATCTCTTATCATGAAGCCTTGTTGCGGACAGTTTTTAGGCGGTTGTGTTTATTGGCATGACTCTCCTAACTCCTCTGAGCATGTTATCAATATTGAGTAGGTAAGCTGGAGAAATCAGTGATAAGAAGGCCCATGTGGTATTTCATTCCACGGCCAGGGATATGTCATTTGTAGGCCTATTCTTTTTAATAACTATCAGATCATCTGTCCCCGATGATCACGGTTTCTCCGTAAACCATGCAGACCATCAAATGGAGGGACCTCAAGTTGGTAAGACAGGCTCAACTACAACAATGCCTTTTTTTGCCAAATACAGAATCACTTGTTGTTATAGGTGAGCTGCACACCTTTTGTGCTGAATCCCTATAGCTTGTCAGCCAAAACCACAGAATCTGCCCGTAATGCCCTATTGCAAGAGACCACAGCATCCTGAATGGTGGGCTTGGTTTGATGTGCCTGAATGATACCTATTGCTGCTCTCGGCTGCCCTCCTCTTGGGGAATTCTCAGCTACATCAAGAAGCAAGTTCATCTGAAATCGCCCTGCTTGCACGTGCCAGACGAAGAGATGTTTCTCTTTGCCGTACCCTGGTATAGATCCAGTTCTCCTGGAGGATTAATGCTCACAGCAGTGTGAAACCCCCCGGGGCAGTTAGCATTGGCAAGCCATTTCCTTGCTTCACAAAATAGTGCCGCTTCTCTGTTGTCCTGGATCGTTCTCACTCTCCCGTCAGTCAGCTGTCCGGGCGGTTCAGCAGGAAGGGACAAACTTGTGATAAACTTAACCTGAGACTTAACTTGTGCCTTTATCCTAGAAAGCTGTGCATTTGTGAGGCGTCCCTGAGGACCGTGACTCAGGTCTCCCCGGCTCTGTTGTGGTGCAGGACCTGCCACATGAAGTTATCACAAGTTCCTGAGCGTTACCCCTCTGGGCGTTGTTCTGTGCACCACTTTGCACCTGGAAAACCGGTTTGCTGGACACACAGGTAAGCCACTGCAGAAAACTGTATCACAAACATGAGAGCCCGGTGCTTACAGAGAGCGTAACTGGAAGGGGACAAAATCTACATATTTCAGAACTGCGCTGATCATGCTATATTGATCTTAATTCCAATTGCCAATTCTCAACCTGTTTTTTCCTCTTCTTAATTCCGTGGGAGCTCTGCCTGTACTGTGCAGGATTGGACCATCTGTATATGTCCAGGTTATGGAAAAATGGTACTTCTATACCAAATGGGTTCAATGTGTCCCTGAGCTAGAGGGACTGTATTTACACCCCTGGCGACTTCTACACATAGGGTGGACTCTTCTTCACTGGGGGTCTAATCCTGAATCAGTTTAGGCAGTTGGAATAGTGGTATTAAATTCAATCAGAGCAGGATAAGATCGTGTGTTATTTTAGCCCATCTAACATGCCACAAAAAATGTGTTGAATCATTTATTTTTTGGGGAAAAAAAAAAAGAGAAAAATAAAACATATGGTTAGATAATCAGTGGGAATCACTAGACACCTACACAGGAGAGTTGCAAGCATGGAAATACTCATACATATTTGAAGTTACACCACAGATTTCTTGGGTGGGTTTTTTTGTGCTACACTATGTCTGGACAAATGCTTTGGATGTTGATCACTCAGGTAATGTAATCTGAAATCACGTTGCCTGTGTTGCAAAGGGAAGTGAAGGAGAGAACGTTTCATTCCCGTCTCACACAAAGCAAAGTTCACAGCTGTGGCGTTTCTTTCCAAGCAATACCATTGCCTGTAACACAGCAAGGCATGTGTGTGTGTGTGGGGGGGGGTGTGTGCATTGAAATTATTGCTCTTCTGCCAAAAAGCTAAGGCAGGACTATTTTTTTTTACTTTTTTTTTTTTCCTTCTCATTGACACAAAAGCATAAAAGCAAGCAGTGTTCCTCTACTGCAATAGAAATTGCACAGCCCATTCACTCCGTGTAACACCGACACACTGCCACGCTCGGAGCCAGTGTTTTTGTGCACAGTTGCAAAGAAAGGGAGGTCTAAGATGTGAACTGGATGGGAGGTGGTCAAGGTGCAAAGGACGTTCAGACTGGCCGGCTAAATTTTCCCGGCAGATCTGTCCTGCCGCTCTGTATGTCTCTGGGCAGCTGCGGGACAGTGATCTGTGAGGACTGAAGCCAACCCAGGTGCACTGAAGATGGGCTAATGCTTACATCCGATCAAAACTCTCAGGGCAGATGAATCCCATCACTGATCAGCATCTCTCTTCTTTATCTTCTTTAGCACTCAGCCCCTACAACTTGGTGGAAATTTGAAAGGCTGTAAGTGGCCACTGCATCCTTGAGTAAAATGCTGTCCATTTTACAAGGGGCCGATTCATGCATTTGTCCGTAAATTCCACAGTGACTCTTTGTTTAAATGCTCGCTCCTTATTTAGGATTATTCACTAAAGTCTTTCATTCTTGACACCACCCACAGTTAAAAAAAAACAAAACAAAACAACTTTCTCCACGTTGACAAGCAGTGTGTGAAGCAGCTCCTCAAGCGGGGGCGGCACAGTGGCTCCCCGTGGGTTGGTAACAGTCAAATAAGGGCAGTTATTTGGGGGGGGTGTGTGCTGTTGGTCCTTGCGTGATACATCTGCCTGCTGCTTGGTAAGAGAAAGCCTACGGGGTGGTTTTGCGGCCGAGGAGTTGCACGGGTACCTCCCCGCACACAGGGGCACATTTCTACCCCTTTTCCTCTCTCCTCAGAGCAACCTTCAGTTCCCACCCGCTCCCCACATCGCACAGGGGCGGGCTGAAATCGGTCCTGGCAGGAACGCGTTTTGGGGAGTGCAGGGCTCGTATTGACACACCAGGAAGAGCATTACAGCACCGAGCGCTTTGATGTCGCCCATGCCGTAACCTCTCCACAGAATACCCTTTCTGGGCAGCCCTCTGCATTCACCTGGACATTTGAATAGGGTGTAGACAAATACACACAGCGACTTCTCCCCTCTGAGTTTCCCAAAAGCATTTAATTTCTTTGTGGTTACCTGCATTAGTTTGGTCTAAGCATTCATTTCTTAGGCAGAAACATATTTTTTATATAATCTTTTTTTTTTTTTCTTCATAAACAGTTTTCTGATGTCCTTTTCCAAACGAAGAGACATCTGCTAAGAGCCCACAGGCATGATTCCTGTTGGGCCTTGCAGCTTGAGTGAGAAAAGTTTCACAGCAGTGGAGTGTTTGAGCTTCCTACCACCAGTAGTTAGGAAACCTTTCTCATTCCAGCCTAGGATATTACCATTCTCGCACCACGGCACCCCTTTGCCTAAAGAGTTCTTCTTCACCTTCCTTAATTTTTAGCTATAACATATTTATAGGCAGAAATCTCAATTTTCTTAGCTCTTCCCTCCCAGTCTCCCAAGACAGGCCTTCCTCTCCTTGTCCGTCTCATCAACACTTCTGACGGCTCTTGCTTCAGCTCATCTTTCTTGTTTCTTGATAGAGCAAAAGAAGTGCACCGTGTTCAAGCCGAGCTCCCGTCTGTGCCTGGTGCATTGTCACCGTCCCCTCTGCCCCCTTAGATTGCACTTCCCTTCTATGGCTACCACGTAGCTGTGTCTCAAAGTCACCCTGTGATTAAAGTACAGCAAAGTCTTCTTCCTCCCCAGGCCACTCTGAGTGCACGGCTTATTGCAGAATGTTTTCTTAGTAACGTTACCCAACTTTGTGGTGATCTGCATTAGCTACGGGTCTGGGCTGTCGTCTCCAGAAGAGCCAGGACTTTGCCAGTTGACACCAACGGAAGAACCAGCTCTCAGTATTCAATACGTCGGGGGGGGAAGAAAAAAGTAGCAAAACCGAGACTGAGCTACACCATTTTCTGGTAAGTTATAGAGCTACCAACCAACCCAGGCACTTCTCCTGCCAACTTGGAAACAAGATACGAACGAGAGTGTTTCTATTTTTGCATTAAAATGGAAACAGGTGGGAAGGACGCGTGGAATTTATCAAGCCAAAGAAATACTTTTTTTCATGTTCAGATTCGAATGGAATGGAAATTATAATCTTCCAGTGTTACTGTGGAGCTGCAATATTGGGTTTCCCCTTACTCAGCCTTTAGCAGTAAGGAACCAGCTGCAGTGGAATTGGAGTTTTGGAGTTTGCTTCCTAACCCAATCTAACTCTCTCCTCGGTCTGCCCTATTTTGAATTATTACACCACCTGGCACAGGGGATGTTACTGACTCTGGAGAGAAGAGTCGAGTTTTGCAATAATTTTTTTATAGATTGCTAACTGAAACATAAGGACAAAAATGAACTGCTGGATAGCAGAAACCACTGCTTTTCACTATTCCTACCTGATTTATTGCAGTGAACCTCCGCTCCCGCACTAAGTTAGGTGCTTTGGCTCGTTTCAGGTATTTGGTATTTACTGTGTGTCAGCACCTAGCCAGTGGGGTGGTGGGGAGACTGGAGCCACACCAAAGCTTTGCTCCCACCCCCTTCCTACCTCCGTGTCAGAACAAGTGCAACTGGAGCTGCCCAAAACCCGAGAGAAGTGACCCAACCGAGGTGGAGCGTGCTCCTGAGATGACTCACAAAGGTAAAACTCAAATCAAAAAAACCTTTTTTAAAATGATGACATATATAAATGGGATAAACTTTACCATAAACACTTGGTAATTCATTGATCAGAGGGTAGGAGCATCTGCATCACTGGTTGGACAAATACATAATAAATTGGATTGACAGATAATGTAAAAGGCTCTTGATTGCCTTCACTGACCCATAATTATTTTTTAACTGTTTCCAGTAAATAGCCCCGACACCATGATTATTTTAGAGCAGGAAAATATTTATTGATCCAACTACTAAAATGGTTGCCATCAACATTGCCATAGACCTTTTCATCCACGTGAAATCCCACCGAAATCAAATGGATTTGACCAACTGCGTCCGTTCAGCTCAGCAAACAGCCTATGGCCACGGCCAAGGTCTGCACGAGTAAAATGTCCTGTGTGGCCCATTTCCCAGGACTGCGTAACTTCTGCAGTGTTACGTGCCACAGGCAGCAGGGCAGTGTGCTGCTGGCAGTAAGCTCCTGGTCTAAATGAGCTTAAAAATGGACCCAAACGTTTCTCTTTTTCTCAAACTGCTTATAAGCAGCTACTTTGCATTTTTAATTTGAATGAAGAGCACTTTTCTGTCACGTTAAGGTTTGGAGGGTTGGGGGCAGGGGGTATGTACATATTCTTTTTACAGTTTCATGCTTCCTTGTGCTTGTTGGTTTGAGACAGAATCAGAAATCCAAGGAGCAAAGTATTTTCAAAAGCTCTATGGTTGAGAGGTCTTTGAACTCCTTAAAACCAGGAGGAGATGAAAAGCTCACAAGACAAGTTGCTCTCTTGAGGCTCTCAGCCCAATTACCAGGAACGGAGGCAGGTTGAATGCATTCAGGGGGATGGACCGAGGGAGGAAGCAGTCAGGTACCTTTCAAATATGCAACCAAACAATCTGAGGTTTGGCTGTCACTTGTCTAGACGCATGTTTCAAAAGGGAATAAAATAAAAGAAAGAAAAATACCCTGTCTGGGAATTCTTACCCTGTGATTGTTGCACAGCAGAAAAGCCGGGTAATTCTCTTCAACTGAATAAACATAGGAGGGAGGCTGAGAGCAATTTGGCTCCAGAGCAAATACTGTTACCGAATTCTTTGCACCTGCAACGGTCAGGGAAATGATAATACACCCTCTCCATGTCTTCCTATCCCACGCTTCGCAAAGCAGCCACGTGGTATCTCACCTCTGCCACAGCGCAAATGTTTGCGAGGGCAGGGCTTCAGGCAAGGCCCCGGTGGTACGGTTACGGTGGGCTCCACAGCCCCGTCCTCCGAAACCCACTCCCCTCTCGACCCCGAGTGAATCTGACACCTCTTGAGAGCAGCTCTGCTGCCGCCGGGGTCCCTGCAGCAGCGCCGGCTGCCGGGGCAGATGCTCAGCTGGTGCTTCATTCACCAGCTTTGCACAGCCCAGCCCAGCGTCGTGGCGCAGCTTCGCCGGGTTTGTCACAACAATTAATTGACTAAGCAGGTTAAAAGTTAAAAAAAGAAAAAGAAAAGTTAATGGCTTTGGCTGCCATAGCTTCTGATACCGTTCTTCCAGTATAGCCACAGACATCCAGGAAAAACACACTTTTCCTAGTATAATATGACTTGCCTTAGCTTAGGTTTTATTCCTGGTACAGCATCAGGACCAAAGAGGGTCTTGGGGACAGAAAAAAGCGAACTTATGCTCCTTGCACAATGCAGGGAGGCATTTGGATTGCTGCAATGGGCGAAAGATGATTTTTCTTGACCCTTGGGAAACAGGTCTGTGCCTAGAGGGTCGCAGTGCCTTGTCTATAAAATGGAGAGCATTCCTGTCGCCCCCGCCTTGTCACACTGGTGTGCAGCTTAGTACAGCCACCCAGCAAGGAGCGGCTGAGAGAGGGAACCACCAAAGCAGAGAAACAACTGCACCACCCTCGAGGAAGGAAAAGGCCCCCATTTTTTCACACAACTGGCCTGAAAGAGAAATGAAAGGGTTGGTGTCAGACTCGCAGAGAGGAGCTACCGCCACTCTGGTCACTGGTGGCCTCCTTGAACAGGGATTTGAGGACAAAGCAAATGGAAGGGATAAAGAAGAAATGAGATGTGGATAATGGTCTCTCCTGTTCCCACCTCGGACAGACTAACACACCGATGGCTGACGCCCCAAGACAGCATCTTTGTGTGTGTGCATAAGTTTGAGTCTATCACCACCGTGGCTGCTCAGCTAACAGAACCTTAAGACAAATAAATAATAGGGGGTAAATTGTAATATTTGTAATATTTTAAAATGTTTCTGCTGAAAAAGTATCTTTTCCCTGGAAGAATCTTAGGCAGAAACATAATTGCCTTATAAAGAGTTCTTGCATCACATTTGGAGATGGAATTCAGTCTGGAGTCATAAGTTACTTGTTTTATGCTACTATTTGAAGATACTTCACTGTATTTCCCTTATTTTGTAGTAACTGCTGTGCTTCTTTCTTGCTTAGGGAACTTTTCAAGTTATTTGTATTTCCCAAAAGCACAGAAAAAAAAGGGCAAGCTCTGTGTTCCACTGGAATGGTTTGTCCTCAGTACCTCAAACTGTTGGCATCGTAATTTGCCATCCTGCATCACACGAGCCACAGGATTCAGATATTTAGTCCTGTCGAAGCCCAGTGATCTGCATTTAAAACACCTCTTGGCTGTTTCCCCCCGTAAAACTCCACATCAACAACTGCAGGGGGTTTATCGGGAGGTGACTGGTCCCTGGGCAAGCACACGTAGTTGGCCAGGCCAGTGTTGAGTTAGCCTCCCTCCCTCTCACCCCGCAGGCTCCCTCACAGTATTATAGTGTGAGGAACTCACTGCATAACACACTCGCTGCATTAGAAAAGTGTTTGTGTTTGTTTTTTTTAATTAGACATATACATACATGCACAGGGCTCCTGCAGTCATGCCTGGCCCATGTTTTTGATAAGCTACATCAATCGTTCTCCTCCATCTCTGTATCAACAGGCAGGTTTAAGAACAGGTGACAACAAAGCAGTTTGAGCTCGCACTGAGAATAAATGATAAGTAAAGAAGAGAAAGTTTCACCACAATGTGAAGACAGCAATCAGATTACTAGGAGAGAGACCAAAAAGAGGGGGTGACACTGAGTTACAGAGCCCAAATTCAGGGGAATTATGCCAATTTCTGTTAGCTAAGTAGCTGTAAAGACTACCAAATATGTCCTTAAGATTACTAAGCAATTAATTAATAATATCTGTCCATGAAAATTAACCCCCTACAGCAACACAACTCAATCACTGCAAATTCAGGTGATAGAAAAAAACATTCTGGTTTTTGTATCACTTGACTGAGCTTAGTAAATGAAAACACAGGAGATTTGGTTGATCCTCCACAAAGCTTTTGGGACACGACGTGGTCAGAAAGGAACCGGATGGTCTTGTGATTAGGTTTCACTTGCAAGATAGTCCCGTGCACCAAGCCGGACTTGTGAGCTGTGCTGCTTCCCAGCCCAGTTGTGCCCCGTCTTTGCTGTGGTGGGTAATGAAACCCCTTGCCCCCGAGCTGAGCGTAATCCCTCTTTGCCTGTTTTGCCCATTCGCAGAAGGAGAGGGCCTGCCCTGGCAGTGCACGAAGGCCGCGCCTGCAGCAGCACACAGATGATCCAGGAACAAACCTGAACAAAACCTGACATTTTCTGCTCAAATAAGGATGACGTGGAAGGCTCTCCCCCAAGCCCCAATGCATCAGAAAGCGTTTTGCTCCTCTCACCACACTAACAGACCCAATCAGCCCCGGTAATCTTATCCACCCTGGTAAACCCAACCATTAATTTCTCCTGAAGACACATTCCCACAGAGGCACAGAGTAAACAGCTCAAGCGTCCCAAGCCAGCGTCGTGCCGTTGCCCTAAAGGAGCAGCCCCATTAGCAGAGCCCCTCTTATGTTCAACCCAGACTTCCTAACAGCATCACATCATAAAACCATCATGCAGCTGGCCCAAATTTAAGGCACAGTTGGCAGCATTTGGTACAAGAAAGAAACCAAGGACTGAATTAGTATCCCACGAGGCTGGTTTTTTTTTTTCAAGTGGCAGATGAAGTGCAGAAGCATGTGGAGAAGTCCTCCATACGCCTACTAACCCTTCTCAAACGAAAGACGGGCTGTCTAGGTTTTATGTTCTTTGAAAATACCACTTCATTACCTCCCCTTTTTTTGTTGCCAGGAGACGTTAACGAAATTACTGAGGGATGAAACATTCTTGAAACATTCTTTCTGGATCATCAAACAGGATTAGCGTATGAATTACACTGGGTGGTGCCGCACACCTAACGGAGATGGGGCTGGTGGGACTCCACATTCACCTTGTCCTTCTCTTATGTTAACAAGGAGGAATCGCATTATGTGGGCTGTGTGTGGCTTGTGGGTCACTGACTTGAGGTTTTGGAGGGGAAGAAAAGGGAAAAACCAACCAAATGAAAGTACTTGCTGTTGAGGGACACCTGAATGACGGTGTTGCACTTTGCAGCTCCTCAGCACATACATTGAGTCTCAGTTTTGGCAGAGGCTTGGCCACTGACCCTCCAGCCATGCCATAAACATGGCACGCACAGTTAGAAATCTTCACCACCACACGCCCAAAGGGACTGGCTTAGCTGCAGAAGGGCCAGGTAAGACGCCAGGCCAGAACTACGTGCTTTGGGAAAGCTCTGGGCCTTTACCTCCTTGCTGGGAAAGTCCGTGCTCCTTCGCAGCATACTGACGCGACAACCAAGTGGTTACAGCCTTCATCAGGGAATAGCTTGGTCTGCCGTCCCCTATGAAAAATGGTGTTTCCAGCTCCCCAACCAGATAAGCACTCCACCTACTGAATTTTTTTTTAACCCCTCAATACACTGCACAGGTTATCAGGAACCTCCACGTTTTACTTTGCACAGGATCCCAGCAACCTTTGCTTTTCCCATGACCCGCGCTGGCAGGGCTGCCTCACCTACTCTTACCAGTGTTCTGGGGGTGGGATGTTTTTCCTTCTTTGTGTCTCCTTTTTGATCTGCTGCCACTACTGGGTTACGAAAATAAAGCTCTGCACACATCTGTGCATAAAAATAATAACCTTTCGTGTAAAACGCATTTTGCAACAGCACATAGATCACCATCAGAAACTGCTGTTGCAGAACAAAATGGCACGGTAACTTTATTCTTCTGGGGGAATCTTCCTGATAGGCACATCAAAAACCAAACCAGCACAAGCCAGAGCCTCCATTGTTCCCGAGGTACTGAGCCACCTTTGGGTTTGGTGGGGGAGTCTGTAAATTCAACACAGAGGAAAAAAAATCACCTTCGTGAAGCTGGCCCCCCACAACAGCTGGTTCCGACTTCAACAGCATCAGATAACCATCAGTTTGAAATTCCAACATGAACATCACATCTCCCAGCCAGTACTAGGGGATATGTATGAGAAAGGTCCTCCACCCTCAGCTTCTTTTTGCCTGAAAACATTCATTTGTGAACAGAGCAGGATTGTCACAGATGCAGGGACTCTGTGCTTCAGGCCAAATATCCACGTCCTCCCGCGAGTCTCCAGGTATCAGTCAGAACGTGGGCGACGGGGCCATGTCAAAGAGGAGGCAACAGGAAAATAAATGCAGCTAAACATCACGGTGTACTCTTTCAACTCATTTCACTAAATCAACTGATGATTTTAAAGCTTTGAATCCCCATTCAGTCCAAGGTTTGGGCTCAAATGTTTGTCCTCGTGCAAACTGCAGGGTTTGGTTCTCCACACCTTTGCAATTACAGAAACATGTCTACTCCACAGGCCAAGTGCCTGAGCACTGAACAACAGGAAAGCAGGAATCACTGAGGATAGGAGAGCTAAAGAGATCAATAAGGAGGCCAGCTTCACAAGTGATGGCAACTAGAGTCTCCCCGTTGCTTCCAATAACCAACTGGAAAACAGGGGCCATAAACCACATCATCCCCCTGTCTTCTGCTTTGTGTATTTTTCCACTGTAAACGCTTCAGAGTAGGGATTGTCTTTTATATACACGCGGAAATCACCCAGCGCAAAAGATCCCGTGCCCGAGGCTTGAGGCTGTACTGCAATAGTAATTACTTGATTTCAAGGGTTTAATTCAGGTGTACCAGCTCTCCAGTGCAATACCAGAGGAGGTATTGTGAATTGCTGCCATCCACTGAGAGAGGACAAATGCTGATTAATCTACAGCATTTTTCACTGATTTGTTATTTTTTAATATCTCAGTCCTCTTTACTAAATGGTCTAGCAAGTTCCCTTGCTGATCACAATTATTTAGATCACTCTAGCAGCCCAGAGCATTTATGGTCATTGTAATTTAAATCTCTTTGTTATAGTCTTCAAAATCGCCTGAAAAGAGAAAGTAAAACTAATGGGAAACACAAATGTTTTGTAGATTATATGAATGTCGTTAAGAGGCAGTAGCCAGCTAAGCAGAAGGTAAGGGGAAAAAAGCAGAGATCAAAATCTAGGTCAGAACAAATGCTGGACAAAAGCCCACACTGTCAAGTCCCAGCCCTCCCACAAGAGAAGGAACAAAGGGAAAAAAAGAAAAAAAAAAAAAGGAAATAATTTTCTGTTTTTTAAAGGAGGAATAATGGCCTTTTCAAACATCCCATATTACAGAAAAAAGACATTTCGGAAGTACTATTGCTCCATTCCGTCTGTTTCTAGGACAATGATTACCAGCCACTAATTTCACAGATGCTTCGTTGCTTGTGTTGCCGGCTTGTGCCTCTCCTTCAGTCCCAGCCTCACCCCTGGCTGCTCCCCGGCGCACATCCCACCCGCCCCAGGCGCAGGAGAGAGACACGTGGGACCAAGCCCAACAGCCTGCTCATTCCCCACAAAAACAGAACAAAAATAACCCCCCTTTCCTCCAGAGCAGCCAGACTCTTGTGTTCCCATCCACGGGTGGTCACCAGCCACAGGACCGGTTTGCACTCTAGATGTTCCTCTCGCTCTCATTTTTCAATAAAACTTAAGCACGGTAGCTCTTTTGTCAGATCGCAAGTATTTAGGCACTGCAGATTTTATGCCGGATAACCACACTGAAAGGGAAAAGTGTGTTTTATGGCTACGGCACAGGATCGCCCTCAGGAAGGCTGTCGCGACCCCGGCAATCACTCTGGGGCAGGGTATCAGCGTAAGGGAAGGCAAAGCCCAGACACCAGCCCAGGCCTCTGCCATGCCTATGGTGGAACACATCATTAAATGCAGGCCCTGGCCTTTCAGGTGAGAAGACAACAGCCACAGCCATTTAAGACTGAGGTTAATGCTTCACTGAAGTCATATCCTTAGGCTACGTTTTTTTTCCAAAAGTGGCAGCATTATTTTAAAAGCTTCGCTTTCAGAAGTAACTTAAGCACTTAAATGGTAAGTCTTACTGGCTCACAGTGAGGTTTACACCCTTAACTGCCTTACCGTACCCTTGAAATAGGCTCTAGGCTCCAGCCCTTTCCCTGCTTGTCTGATTGAGCTGCTGGAGCTTCAGGACAGGGACTGTAGTCTCTCGTTCCATGCGGTCAGGTTTTTATGTCCATCCCTAAATCACTGCCATCTTTGGGTGTTTGGAGTAATAGACGGCCTTTTTATTGTGGGGCTGATGCTTCAACTCCTCGTGGCGTTTAAGCTCCCGTTACTTTGGAAAGACTCAAAGAAAAGCAGCCCATCATCTTGTTGCCAAATCATGCTCCATGGGAGATTTGATTTGAAACTCACCAAATACCAGTATTTATGAGAGGAACTGGCCACAACGTGATCATAAGGACATACCAACATTGTAGTTCCCCACCCTTTGATCTTGGCGCTTTAATGATTAATTAGCGCTAAAGTACTGGAAAAATACCTCACTTGAGGCAGTTTAAAGCTTCTCTTTGTATAGATAAAAACTATGACTCATATAAAAGGATAACCCGGAAATGCAAGACCGAGAGGGTAAGATTAAAGCAGAAGCCTCTGTTCACATGCAGATGTTTGCCCAACAGGACAAATTGGAGAATCTGTTCGGCTTCGGGGAGTGTTTCCATTCACTTGCCTAGATTTTCCAGTCCATGACTTGCACTGCAAGAAAGGCTGACTGTCAGTGTGGGGGGAAATTTGTCCCTTAGAAAGATACCTATGAGTTTAAGGAGGCGTGAGTTTTAAAGAACCATCACATCCTATGGCAATTTGCAGAAAAGTAATCCTTGCCTGGAGCGCTTGAAGAGAAGCCATTTCCCCCTTCTGCTGGTGCAGCTGCATGCCTAAATGCTTCCAAATATGCTTCGGGGTGTAAGTCCCACTACCATCAGTGCTCAGGACAAAGCATAACGTGGGAGGGAAAGCTTTTCCTTGCTTAATCCTGCAGCGTTCACAGGTACCGCACCAAAAATCTGGTGCTGACCTTATCAAAGGCAACGTCCCCAGTTATAACACCGGCTCTCGCCCTTCTTGTTTGGCCGGCTCTCTGTCCCTGTGCACGCAAACCGTCAGGGACGCAGAAAGGGACAAGAACACTCAATGTAATCAGAAACGGTTTATGTGCCTCCTCATCCAAAAGCGACTGCAGTGTGGAGAGTCCAGAACCAAAGCCGACTGTAGCCTGTTTTCTTTTAATGACTTACGGGCCAAATCCCACCAGCACAGGGCTAGGGACAGGGCAGCGTCTCCAGGCTGGATTTCCACCACTGCCCGCTAGTCTCAGCAGTCACAGCTTCCCGGAGAGGGACCCGTGTGCAGTGGCTGTACGTGGCCTAATAAACAGTGAGACTCTTCTGAAATAAAGTGAGTATAAAAATACATAGCTCTTTCCTTAACCTGCAAACACCTGACGTATGTCAGATTTATAACAGTACGCATGGAGACTGCTGCTTGCAACCTGCATAGTGGAGTTGACTTTTTGCAGGGACAAATTTCAGGAAAGGTCTGTTTGGGGTCTCTTTTTCTATATGGGAAATTTAAAATTAAGTATTTGACTTTGTCTCGCTGTAGCATTAAAGAGCATTTGCCAAAGATGCCATAACACCAATAACAGTTTGGATGCATTGCACCTCCATCACCCCTGACTGCAGCCAGGCTATCAGACCTCAGAAGCCGGCACCATCCATCATGGAACAGCCTGGAGTCCAGCGGAGCAGAGGAACCAAGAGCACACGGCTCCAGAGGTATTTGGCCTGATTGTTAATCTAACTGATGCTGTGACATTTTCCAGGAATACTTTTTTCTGTTATATATTCTGATAGATAAGCACATCCACAATAGCAAAATCTTGGTCTTCTGGATGGGGAAGAAAAACATGGATCTAGCTGACTTTCTCTTAGGGACAGAAAGGGACAGAAATCCCAGTTTTCACATCCAGTTTGCCAGTAATTTTAGGATTTGTTTCTCCATACATTCAATGTTTCCATCCATAGCATGGGTGTGGGATAACCCTTAATTGATTTGCTTTGTGATCATCACATCAAAGGTGCCCTTGAAGTACAGATCGTTAGAGCTGCATTGGCAGTAAGTAGATTTTAATATTAACTAGCAGAGCTACTGGAAGTGCTCTTGGTGGAACCTGAAAGGCAGAAATATTGGCTGGGCTTTGTGTTCATTACAAAAGTTGAAACTGAGCAGAGGTCCAGTAAAAGGGCAGCTAAACCTCTGAGGTGAATCACAGCCCATGGTTAGGTAACCTAGGGGCAAGGCCAAATATATTATTATACACCCGCGTCACATGAAACAGGAAAATTGTTTTATGGTTTTGACATCCAAAACCACTTGGCTTTAGATGAATTCCACACAACCCCCAAATTGAATCAAAATCTGAGGTAGGAATACAGAATTCATAGCCTGTGTAATGACAGATCTCCGCTCCCAGAGCTTTGATCCTATCCCGGTTAAAGCCGAAGGGAAAGGTTGATATAAATAGCATTAGCTCGAAAATAAGAACTCCAGCTAGGAGGATTTCGGAGCATGCAATGTCAGTTGTGCTGTGAATTTTGGAGGGAGCAAGGATTTCCTCTTCCCTCAAAACAGGGCATTTGCCTGGGAGAGGTGGAAACCCAAGGGGAAGTCACTGATCTCAGTCAAGCGTGGTCGTTGCTTGGACCCTGAATTCCTACATAAACGGGCATGTGGGACACCAGGCTGGTGCCTATTCATACACAGAAATACAGGGGTAAGAAATGGTGCATCCATCTCTCCGTTTCAATTCCGTCTTGGACTAAACACGTTATCCCTCCAAACAACCTGTCAGAAATGAAACTACTTCTAGGTAAAATTTCAGCTCGAATGAGGTAAAAGTTCAGTATTTTCTGAAGACAAGGGAAAGATGCTTAAAAAGTCTGGGAATAAATACTTGAAGATCCTTATTATTATGTACACAACAGCAGCTGCTAGAGCTCCCAACTTGGATGAAAATTGCAGGATGGAAAATGCAATGCACAGATTAATAAGAAGCAGTTGTCCTGCAGTGAAAACTAAGCAAAGCAAACAAGCCGAGGGAGAGAGTACAGGGAGACATGAAGTTACGCACAACATCAGCCAGTGGTGCTGGATCTCCCTCATCGCAGACAAGGAGCTCTGTCACTCACCAAAGAAACTACAGAAGAAACAGTCACCTCCAAGCCTGATTAACACCTTACAGAAGCAGAAGATGCCTGTACAGAGCAGACGCAGCTTTTTAACACTGGAGGAGGAGAGCAACGATGACGGACACCCGCAAAGGCGAGTGGCAGCACGAGGAGCGTGCAGGGTGTGCTCACCTTGTCCCGGCAGGTCATGGCTGCGTGCAATCATCAGGGGAGGCCACCAGCTTGATCCACTTCCAGCTCTCCTGGCTACAAGGGGCTGATGGGGCAATGCCTCCTGGCCAAGAGTTGGCCTTTGGAGCAGAGCTGCGCGTGGAGCCCAGCATCAGCCCCATCGCTTCTTACACGGACTTCCAAGCCATCCGTTCCCATCTCCCCTTGGCAGCTCCTTCACTGAGTGGGATCTGAGCTTTGGGTCTGGAGTGGAACTTGAAGTCTTGGTAAATCCCTCTTCTGGATTTCAAAGAAGACACCTCTGCAGGTCTGGGAGTCAATACTGAAAACTAGCCACTACTAATAAAACACAAGGGCTTTGCCCTGGAAATAGTGAGCAGCACACACAGAAGTGGAGTAAACAGAGACAACACTTCTTAATTCAGCTCTGAGCACTGTTTACCCCTTAGGATATCCAATAATGTTTCCTTCCAGGGGTAACTACTAGGAGATATCCACACATCTGCTTGGCTTGCAAGGATGTCAGGAGAAAAGCTCTCAACAAAGACCTGTATCTTACATCACACCCTAAATGCAGGAAGCCTCAGGGCTTTGGCATACCTTTGTGAGGAGCAAATTCCTAAGTGGAGCCCTCTCTCCGCGCAGGAACACCCTATCCTCCAGCGCCGACACAATCCACAGCCCCATCAGCCAGAACGTCCCACCACCCACCATTCCTGGGTGATGGAGTGAATTCTGTTTATACCCAGATACACCACTGGCAACCAACTAATTGCTTTGGTGTAGCCCAGCAGCAAAAGCAGTGGCGTGAGATTCAGAGCGCGCCGTTTGCGGCTGTGTCACACTGGCGCATTTTTCAGTGCCGCAGTCCCCCATCTCTCTCAAAAGAAAGAAAAAAAAGAGTGGTTGCATGCTTAGCACATTTGTGAACTGCTCTGAGACTTATAACCGAAAGCCTGGATCCACTTACTATTTTTCTTTTCAGAACTTAATAAACTGGGATCTGCCGGTATTTCCAGGCACAAAATCCAAACACTGAGTCTTTAGCTCAGTTTTGGTGTTTCATATTCTAGGTGTTCTTGCATATTTCCTTGCTACAGTTTCAATTGAATAGTTGCCTTTTTTGTCCTGGTTGTCTTCAAGAGATTTGTCAGAGCACTCCAGACTGGTTTTGTAAATTTAAGTGCATATTAATGATGCACAATAGCTTTTCAGCTAGACACAATTTTTAGAAGGGGGGTAATTTCATTTTCGTGAGAAAGCCAACCCTGCCCTATTTTGGACAGGTGGAGGAGAAAAATAGATGTTTCTCTAAACGTATGTGTACCAAAACTTCTGCTGAAGAACCAGGCTCATTTTGGCTGGCAGGAGGCTCTGGAGCGTCTGAAAAGAACAGAAGGGAAGACCCCCAGACCCACCAAGAAGAAAACCAGGAAAACCATGGCTGTTCAGCTCCCGGGTGGACCTGACACTGGGAAGACACCGCAGGCGTTTCCTCACCAGCTCCACACCTCTGTTACCAGAGGTCTCAAGAGCGATGTGCCAGAAGGTACCAGGGGCTGCCCAAAAAACCCTGTCTGAAAGGCAAGAGGTGAATTCGAAACACGCCTGCCCCGTCACGCCGGCAAGAGCCCACTCTCCGTTTCGAACGCCCCGTGCGCGGATGTTGGTGGGGAGGAGCGCGTTCCCTTCGGGCTGCGGCAGGCGGACTGGTTTGGTGACTGTTTCATTTGCTTTTCCCTGGCCCCGCATGCCAGGTGCTGCCCCTCATAATCCTAATCCGTCCCCGTGATGCAGGGCCCCGTCCCGCCTTCCTGCACAACAGCGCAAGCAGCTTCTGCGTTTTCATTATGCTCAAGAGAAGAAAGATGATCTTATGGCCGCAGGTAAGGATTAGAGGTTGGTATCTGTGTCCTATTTTGGGCTACGCTGTCGGGCAAATTATTTAAGCTTTCCGTACTTCCTTGTAAAGAAATTTTACATTTGGAGATGGGGAAATTATCATACTTCCTTCCCTCTTTGAATTAAATATCTGTCAATTCTTTGTGAGATGCAAAAGGATCAGAAATCCCACACAAACATGCCTGCAGATGCTTTTCACTGGATTCTATACCTAGAGGGTCCCATTGAAATGCAAATATCGGGCCCTTCCCAATTAAACAAGGTACTTGTTCCTATGCCTCAGATAACTTCAGCTAAAGGAAGTGGAATAGTCTCTAAGGAAATAACCATCCCATTCAAAACTCAGTCAATTAAGACTAATACCTTCCACTGCACTTGGAAAGGAATTGCTGATTGCAAAGCACCCGTGTAGCATGAAGCCAGAGGGAAATGCCTCTCGAAAAACACGTTTTGGTGCTGTCTCGAGGTCCCAGGAGCACCCGAGAGGGACCAGCACGGCCATAACCTGCCCTGAACTGGGAGAGGAGATGGAGGACCCCAAGCGCCACAGGGGAAGGGAGCAGACACAGTTATCACAGCCCTCTCAACGGTAAAAGCTCATCCTGTTAAAACCGCGTCATCCCCCACGGCTGCTGGTGGTGCGGCTGGACGTGGGGAGGCGCAGGCTGGAGCCCGCCCGCAGAAACCCCGAGATAGGAAACTCTCAGAAGGAAAAAAATATCTGCTTTCTGTCTCCTGTCATTGAAGCTGTGTCAGACAACTGGATTTGCGTGTGTGTTCGTCTAAAACATGAATGCGGCTCTGCTGATCCCATTTTAGCCCATTTAAGAGTCCAGCCAACAAAATCACTTTTGGTTCCACTTATTCCTGGAAGAGTGTGTGGGGCACTGACCACAATATCTCAAAGGAAAGTCACTGCTGTTTTGCAAAACCTGGGTTCATTTTTTCCAACTGGTGTCCCATTTCAGCTATAGAAAATTGCTCTCTAAAGGTGCAAATACCATTTTTTTGTCAGTGTAACAACAAACAATGCGCAGTTGTAGCTCATTTAATTAAGGTGGCTAATTTCCCTCAATTGTCTGTTAAGGCATCACACAGGTGTTCCATTTCAGAGCGTATTAGTACATGGTGCTCTAAGCCTAAAAGCTAATTTTTAACTTAACCTAATAATGTCAGTAATAATGACCGGTGATTACTGCCTTGTGAATCAGAACCTATGATACTTAAAATAATTAGCATCAAAGCCTAACTAGTAGCTTGCTAAATTCATTATCAGCCCTAAGCCATCAGCGCTGAATTGAACTTTAAATTGAACGTTGGTGTGGGCTCCCCCCTCCTGTTGGAGGCAGCATTTTAACCAATTGAATTTGGAAATGTAGTTAAAGTTTGGGTCACCAATCCTTTCTTGAAGGAAGAACCTGTGGTATTAGCACGAAATACAGTTTGATTAAAAACCACCAGCTATTCTATGTGGTTCCTGTTGTGTTTGGAGCACATGTTCCCCCAGACTGCGGAATTGCTACAGGAATTACTAAGCTGACCCAAACCCGTGGCCAATGAAGCCCATTAACTTCTTAGAGATCACCTCTGGGGGCTTCAGAGGGTGCCAGCAAACAAGTTGGCTTAAGCAAAGCAAGCTCGGGTAAGCCTTGATACAGAAGATTCCTCAGTGCCTCTTCACCCCAAGAGGTTATCCTCGTATTTTTTACGCCCCTTCTAGACAGTCATCCTTCCCACCAAGGTCAGATGGAGACTCAACTGCCCTCTGCCTCTGGAAAGGAGACGCTCAATTTCTTAGGGGGTGATGGGTCACTCTTGGTGCTCTGGCAAGTGACGGAGTAAGAATAGAGGATCGGAGCCCTGCTTTCACCAGCGACTAGCTCAGATAACTAGCTCCCCTCTAATAGCTAAAGGAGAAACACAAACCTTTCTCAGAACACAGTCAGCAGCAAGGAAGGAGAGAGAAGGGCTTTGAAGTGTAGCTCTTCCTCTTGGGTAAAGTGGGAAGAGGTGGGAGCACAGCAAGTGCCTATGAACAGCCAGTAATTATGGACGTGGAAGTGGGATGACTTGGAGGAGGTCAGGAGCCCTTGGCTCCCTCACTAGCGTATGGTTCGTAGATTTTTCCCCAGGGACCTTCCAGCTTGCCCGTAACTATCTCATTTTGTGGCTAACACGTCTGTTGCTAATAGCTGCAAGTCTCGTCTGATGCTCACCATCCGCCACCACAATGGAGGGGTTTGGAGGCCACACCTTACCCCTGACAAACAGACGCACACGGCCGAGGCTGGTGGCTGCAGCCTCCACGCCGGCGACCTCAGCTGGAAGCAGAGAACGAGCCAGAGGTGAAGCTGCCCTGAACTGGCAGGAATCACTTATCCTGTACCTGTGCCACGGAGCAGAACAACCAGAACACCAGCCCCTGAGTAATAAACAATATTTCATCTATTACTAACACGTAGGGTAGCTGCGCTGGTGACAGATTTATAGTTATTAATATCTGTTGAGTCCAAGCTGAGACCTGAAGCTCAGCCTGCACTTGAACCTTCTCCAGGTGCTCAGATTTCCTGATGTAGATCTGCCTGACAAAAAACAACAACGACAACAAAGGCCTGAAAACATGCTGTTGATTTGGAGAAGAATTTCCTCCTCGCATCCAGGAAAGTTCAGAGAACAAAATCGCCCGACTGGGATGTATAGCTGTTAATACCTTCTCACAAGCTTTCCCACCCACAGAACGAATAGCAAAAACCAGTTGGCTTTGGGGTATAAAAACCAAATTAGAAACAGGGAAGGGAAACCTACCATGTACCCACAAGGAGTTTGGCTAAAGAACTGTGGTGCTTCTGAATATTTGACTTGAGATTCTCCCACAGAAAATCAGAGGGAGGCCAAAGCCTAAACATTCAGTTGCTTTTAAAAATGCTACTTTAGGCCTTTAAGCCAATTTGGGAGATTTTGAAAATTTTGTCCTGATGCACTAAAGATAAAACAAAAAATCCCCGGTCCCAATCCCACTGGAATTCAGATATCCTAAATGGTCCCTTTCTCCAATTTATCCCAGCTGCCACATTATCACAGCCTCTCTAAGACCAGTCCTGGTCAGTACATGGGAGGATGATCCTTCAGGAAGAAAAATCTCCTGGACTGAAAAAGTTAGAAAATATTTTTGGTGACTTGATAAAAGATCCTGTAGATCATTCCTGGCTTTGTTAGGGCACAGCATTGCTACGGGAGGCTCTGGCTCTGCTGTAAAAAGCTCTCTGAGCTCACTTGTGCTCATGAAAGATCCCAGAGGAGGGTTTACATGATTATGAACGTCTTAGCCAATATTCACCCTGGACTATTAGAATTTTATTTTGTTTCTATTATTAATTACATTTTTGACTATCCTTGAACTGTACTGGGAGAAGTTTTTTGCAACTTCATTAAAAAAAAAAAAAAAAAAAAACACAGTAAAAATAAAGTCCTTCGCTGTTACTTAAATGAGAGTAAAGCGACTCTGGTACGTTTTCGTCTCTTTCCTCTGCCCTTAGGGATTTGGGGTTTTTTCAATACTTTATACTCTTTTGCCAGCAAGAAAAAAAAGCAGAAGTGAGAGGGGCAGAGAGGGGGGGCAGAGGAGAAGAAAATGATAGTCACCTTTTCACCTTTTTTTTTAACAAAAGATGAAAATGCCTTTGTGGAGATGGGTCGTTAGTATCTCAGAAGACTGTACAGCTAGTTTTGTTATTTTCCTGTACCTTCACACCTAGCCAAAGAGATCCTTTCGTAGACCCTGCAGCTCGTGCCCCGAGGCTGCGCAGTAACACGGACACCAGGCGGGCTGACAGGGCCAGCGGAACTCACCCAGAGCCTGGTAGCGCTAAAAAGCTGCTTTACGGGCAGCAGCTGCCAGACAGGCATCTCTCCCCTGCACCAATTTGTCCTCGCTGTTACAGGACTGACTGTGGCAGACAGACTCTGTGCCCGTGTCCGGGTTTTGCCCTGGGCTAACGTAAGATGAAAGTTTCTGCTAAGTTAACACCATAATGAACACGAAAACGAGACAAATGCTGGTGACAAACTTTGTATGGTCCTGTCTTTTTTTTTTTGGTTTTTTTTTTAAATACTGTAGCCATTTGGTCTGATTTGTGTAAGTATCAAAGCACCAATCATTTTAAACAACTGAGCAAAACCCCTGGCAGTGTCCAGGGCTTTCAGCCTGAGCCTCCTGCACAGCCCCGACTGTTCCAAGGTTTCCTTCCCTCCAGACCCATCTTCTGCAAAGCTTCTCGGCCAAGAAAGTCCTCCACCTACCTTGCTACTAGGTGGAGTTTAGAGGACTTCATCGCCCTTACGAGTCAGCGCGAAATAAGCCTACAGCTCCCTGCAGGGCTCCAAAACCTCCTGCGAGGGAGAAGGAAGAGACTCCTGCAGTTCTCCTGATAGCGCAGCACGATGGATGACAGAGTTGGGCAGCCGTGCATGGGGAGGGAGATGCTCAGAGGAAGACAGGTGAAAGGGAGAGGAGGGAAAGAAAAGGAAGAGACAGAAAGAGAAAGAGAGAGAGACAGAAAAAGTGGTGAAAAAATTTTAGGGATTATCTAACTACTGGCACACACTTCTGCAGGGTTTCATAGGGATGCTACATGCAGAACAGGAGTAAGTGTGCTATGAAAACAGCATGAGAGCTACACTACAAAGGAAGAATAAAGACCAGGTCTCCGGTTCCCCTGGAAGGAGGAAGATGCATAGGCACTTCGGTAGCCTCTGGTAAAGAAAAAAAATCAGTCTCCGAAGCATTTGGCATCAGCTCCTCTATCCCCACAAGTGGATTTCCAGTCTCCCTGCAGAAATCGTTGCATCCTCCATGTACAAAGCCACACCATGAGTTAATGCAGGACTCCTTGACAGTCACACAGCTCATCAACCCATTCCTTTTCCTCCCAACAAAGTGACAAAACCAAAATGCTACTCGTTGTGACGTTGTAGGATTTTACTCAGCAGGAAATGAAAAGCACGTGGCAGAAATGTAGCAATTTCCTAAGAGAAACTGCCCATGGAGACTCCTTTGCTCAGGGTTTTGCTCTCTGGGCCCTAGAAGAAATGGGCTAGGGTCTGGGGAGAAGAAACCCCTCTCCACAAGAGCTAGTGTCATGCTGCTAATCTTCATCTTTAAACTCATCTTTGGCTAGCAGTCTGTGGGAGAAACTGCAACATAGGGCAAAGCCTCATGTCTAAGTAAATAACATCAACAGCTGAGACTTTTACGTGATGTCTGGTGTTGGCCAGTGATGAAGGATTTCATTGCAGCCACAAACCTGTTGGTCCACCTCCCTCCATACACACACATATGCACAAATATGCACACAGAGTTCAGTGGTTAATTTTTACAGGTCAGCCCATGCTTTCCCTCCTCACCCATGTCCCACGACGTTGCTGCCCAGCTTTTGAGTCTGCACCTAAGCCCAGCGCATGGTGCCTCTCAGCTGCTGTTTCAAGGCAGATGAAGACCAGGCTGCAGCTCTCTGGGCTACCCCTGTCTCCCAAGACTGCCTTGAAGCGTGTAGGCAACCGTCTTTGTTTAACCTGCCAGCACTACATCGACCTTCTCAACGCCTGGGGTCTGGATCCTCAGCAAGTGTGAGCTGTTGCCACCTTGCTGAAGAGCTACTTTGATGGCTCCGTGCCACGGCGCTGGGGCAAACGGCTCTTTGAGAATCCTTTCAGGTGCATTATTAATTGACAAGGAAACCTGCTGGTGGATTTTTCATTGCACAACACAGCCAACCTTAGGACCAAAAATGAACGGGGGTGTTCAATCAGAGCAGTCCCCGCCAGTGCCTACGTCAAGGAGCCGAGCCAGATCTACACCTGAACTCTGCGTCTTGGGCCCGGCTCTTAGCTCTGATGCTCGGCAAGCCAAAGGGACTTGGGAGGTTCTCCATATTGCTTATAAGCATCCATCAAAACAACTGTAAATGAGTTATGTTTCAAGTATGCAAGAACTTGCTTATCCATGCCAAAAAATGATTAGTGTTCTCAGGCTTCCAGCAATGCAAAGCAGAGTCTGAACTGTCCTGATGAGAGATATATGCATTTCCTCTTAGACAATTAATATTAGGGGTGGGTTTTATTGCTATTCTTTTTTATGTTGTTAACATCCTGCCCTCTTTCCTGGTTCCTCCCAAAGAGCTACAATGCAATTTGCAAAACTCCCCTTTGTAAGATGTAAACATTTACTAAACATTGTCTTTCCACTTTGTATTATGACAAAAGAATAGAAGTCAAGATGTTAAATAAATTTCTGTATTTGCATCTGAAAGCCCCAGGCCTTCCTGAACATACTTGTAGATAACTTCCATTGTTTCACGCACATTACCTCTTCTGTCGATCATCATCTCCACGAAAATCCAAAGGCGAGGTCTTTGCTGAAACACTGCATAGGACCCACTTCCTCCCCACTGCCTTACAGATGTATTAATGCCATAGGGTGATCATCCATGTTATTCCACTTCATTAATTAATAACGGGCCATACACAGCCTGGCTTACCAACTCACCGCTGGGGACTTAAAAACGAGTGGCTTATTCTCCAACGCAACTAAAGCTACACCTGAGGTTGAAACTATGTCTGCAGAGGTCGTTCCTAGAGCCGTCCCATGCTTCGGCAGCAAGGCCATGGGTGGTTAGAGTGACCCAGCCGTCTCTGTGGGGTGGCCAGGCTGTACCAGCTCTCACGGGGCTTGTGTGTGCTGCAGAGCAAACTCACCCGCTGCCCAAGGAGCCTGGGAGGGCAGCAAGTGCTGGCGAACCCCGAGTCTAAAACCACTGGCAAGCTGAAAACTCTCCCGAGTTTTCTCTGAAGCCAGAAACACCTGGAAACACTTCAATCACCTCCCTCACATCTCCACTAGATAGAAGAAATCCAGTGGCTTCATCAACTCTGCCTTTGCCAAAGGCCTTCGTAATGAAAACAGGACCTTAAACCTAGTTTTGACGAAGCGTGGAGCACCCAAGGCCTCCTTTTCCAGCCGTCTTGTCAAATCCCTATCTGTGGCCCCGACCAGACCTCGGCCACCTCAGCAACACACGGCAGCAGACCCACACTGATCTGGTTTTCTCTCCTTTTGTGTTTGCTTCTCTCTCTGCTTGCTGTAAGCATGGTCCTATATTTCACAGATGGTAAGAGACAGCGTTACATTCACTGATGCTGTAATGTTCTCCAACAGCTTAAAATAAAACTAGTTTTCAGAATTGCATTTCAAATCCATAAGCAAATGCTTTTCCTTTCCCTTTCTTCCCCATTATTTTGTGCATGTGCGTGCACATGCGTTTTTTCACGAGTAAAGAGCATAGGTTACCCCATTACACACACATACGCGCACACATTCTTTAAGCATAATTATTTGGAAAAATTCCAGTTAAAAGTCTGACTAAATAAGTAAACATCATTTAAAGAAGAACTGCTTAGTGGCACTTGGTATTTTTCTTCAAATAATCCGAAAATCCATGACATGGGGGTGTAAGAAGAGATGCCCAGACAGACTCCCTAATACAAGATGTGATCTTGGGATATGAATTTGCAAAACTGATTGAGAGGATGGAAGGAAGACTAATTTTTTCTGGAGCTATAGGAACGGTTTCAGAGCAAACCTGCTTAAATCTTTTTAAAATCACACCAGAACCACATGGGCCATCTTTGTGAAATTTTTGGAGGGAGGTGGGGCTGTTTGTTTGTTTTAAATAGCCTGTTAACCTCATCTTCTGCTGCAGACAAAGCCTTCAGGCCAATCCTGCAAACACCTCTGGTATTGTTCAGAGCAGTTGCTTTTGCACCTGCCAGGAAATTTGTAAGATCAGAGGCGCAGATCCACCTCCTGCAACCTCTTTGCTTTCCTGGAAACTCCCCCAAAATAGCTGACTGGGTAGGATTAGGCTCTTGCTTTGGAAGTTGATTATGTGATCTCTGTTTCTTACAGTCTTGCCAGCCAGGGCTTACCTCCAGATGAGTATTTCAGCACGTGCTTAACCTTAAGCAACGAGATACTCATGCTTACAGTTAAGTACAGGCTTAAAAATTTTGTTGGAAGCAAATCACAAGCACATTCTTACATACTTCTCTGGGCTGGGCCTAACCATAGTTCTCCTGTTAAAACAGTGGTCTTTTTTTTTTCTCCCAACACTTAGCCCATCACTTTAATTTCCCTCCTCAACTACCCTCTCCAACTGCTTCATTCCAGTGAAACCAAGGGGAAATGACATTTTCTTCTATGGCAAGTAAATCATAATTGACAACAAACCGTTAGATTGTGCACGACTTTGCAGGAAGGGGTAATATGTTTTATTTTGATCAACTAACCCAGGCTAACTATTCGGATGGCACTGTCCAAGATCTGTCTCTCGTATATCTTGTATTCTCCTAGCACTGCGTTACTCCACTACACACACACACACTTGTGCTTTCCCGAGGTTTTATGGGGTTTGGGGGAAGCTGCCTACTCTGTTAAGGACCTAGGAAAACAGACGGAATGCGGCGTACTGCTCCTGCTGCCTCGCAGAGAGTTAATACCATTGCACATGAGCCATTTCACCTACAGCAAGAAGTGAAAGCACGCGACTACACCCAGCAAGTGATCACAGAGCACCCTGCAGGGAATTTGCTTCCATTTCAAAGGGAGAGATCAAAACCCACAACGAAGAGAGGGGGGGAAAAAAGGGTGGGAAAAAAAAAAAAGGAAAGAAAGAAAGAAAGAAAGATGCTCCCAGCTTGTGCATGAGATCAATGTTGGGCCCAACCTCAGAAGTTTTCGGAGAGGAAGGGAGAGGTATGGACAGAAGAATCACAGAGCACCTCCAGTGCCTCATTATTTATGTGCTGGGGGTTTGATCCTACACACCGAAATAAATGGGAGGCTTGCCACCAACTTCAATGGAAGCAGAAACAAGTCCTATCACCTTGAGGTTTATTGGCTGTCTGCAGGTAGTTTTAAAATTTATACAGAAATTAAACAGAGGATAATTTGACAGCTTAATGGTGACGTCGCGGTTTTTACATTAAAAGAGACACAAAATTTATCCTTTGGATTTTGTGATTATTTTTTTCCTGCCTGTTGTTTTTTTAAAGAAAAATTCTCATGTTTCAAGGGAAGACTGATAAAAATGGGATATTCCTGCGCATAAGAAAAAAAGAACTTAAAGCTCAGTCCTGTCCTACATCCCTCACTCAAGGCTCAGAAGTTTAAAGCAATTGGCATCAGCAGGAGCAGCAAATTAGCCGTCCTGTAAGTGCTCCACTCCTGTGCCAAAACCTAAAAAGGCTGTCCTAATTTGAACTATGCCAACTAGGGCATTTGACCATGAAAAATTACTTTAAAGAGCTAAATAAAAAAAAATAAATTGCTGTAATCAAACCCTCTGTTTGTCACCCATCAACTGGTCCAAGAAGTGAGGAATCTGCCCTGGGTGGCAGAACAAGGCTCCAGGCTCCCTGCAGCTCCTTCAGCAGTCCAGACCCAAACTCATGTGGAAATGCCTGAGTAAATGACTTCCCAACCCCTTGGTCACTTAATTATTAAATTAATCCGCTTACTAAAGCCGGTTAGCGCCAGTGCAATGAGCTGGTCCGCTCTGATTGAGTTTGGGCTCAGAAGCCTGGTGGCAAATACTTAAAGTTAGGACAGTGATCTTATTTCCATCAATGGGAATCTTAGTAAAATTATCTATCTTCAGCTGTTTTGGTTTATTTCTTCAGAAACCCAAAGTACTACAAGTGGCAGCTCCTTCTCTCCAAGCAGCCTGGGACGGGACCAGCCTCTGCTCAGGATCTGACAGTCCAGCAGCTGCGTGGGGAGGGCAGATGTGAAATGATGGAGCTGATGAGCAACAGGAGAAATGCCAAGACCACAGCTGCCACCCATCACCAGCACCCACTTTAAGGTGGCCTTTTCCAGCCATCCTTGGACACCCTTTGCTAAACGAGTCAGTCATCGGTCTCCCCTCCAGTACTTGCAGGAAGGTGGCTGTGCCCGCAGTTCTCTTCCCCTGAATCCCACAGGGACATCTCCCCACGCCCACCTTCCCGCATGGGACGGCTCAGTCCTGGAGACCACGCTCATCACCCACTAGCCTCCGAGGTGTGGGTACAGCCCCTGCAGGAGAGGCAGATGGAAGGGAAAGACGCAAGAGGGAGGAAATGCTTGAGGTTCACGCAGGAATGAAAAATCTCAGGTTCTTCCTTCTCCCATGAGAAGATTCCACCACCTAAGGACAATATTAGTTCTTAGAAAAATACAGGAGAATCCTTTGTCTGGGCAATAACAACAAAAATCTTTAAAATTAGCTGTGAAATATACAGCTTGACCAAAACTATTTGAATTTGTGCCATATTCTGTGATGAGCTTTTTTTCGATTGCCTGTTCAGTGGGGGAGGGAAGAGGAAGAACAGCAAAAACATTTCAAATCAACCTGAAAGGATTTTTATTTTTTTTTCCTCCCTGCTCCTGAGACTTTTCCACTTCCGTCACCGCGCCGGAGAAATCGCTCCCTCGCACAGCCCTGCCGCTTCCAGCCCCCCGGCAGGACAAAGGGTTTTCTAATGCCAAATGGCTGGAACAGATACTAGCCCCGGGGCAACGGGGCCAGAGTTGCCTTCCATGGGTCACCTGGATGCTGTGTTTGGCCCCTGAATTTCCCTGCCAGAGGCCCGGGCTGCTTGGGCAGCGAGCTGCGGCCGGTGGCTGCTCCGGCGAGGAGACAAGCCTCTGCTGCGAGATGCATAATCTCCAATTTATACAAAGCTTTGAAAGGCATCCAACGGTCTAATTGGGAGGCCCTTAAATTAAAGTGGGGATGGGATTTGGAATCCACTTTAGAGCCTGCGGTTTGGAGGGAAGCATGGGGATCCATTTCATCTGTGTTGATATCAGGGGAGCCCAATATAAATGTTTTCTGGCGCTTTTATTCCTCCAGCCCTGGGGTTTACATGAGGGCTGGCTTTTTGTTCAGTTTTTTTTCTTTCTCTGTTGTTGTTTTTTTGCACTCTGAAGCCTCTTCCAAGTGTAATTTTAGAAGGAGCGTGTTATCGCAGTGTCTGGGGCACCACCCTTTTGCACTCAGGTCTGGCTGCTGGACCACGGTGCTGCCCCACGTCTGTCACCTTCCTGATGGCAGCTGCCCTGCCGGAATTCCACGGCTGAGGTGGGACACCAGTGGTAGGTAGAGGAAGCAAAGTTGCGCTTCTGGCTGGAGCCGGGCCACCAGTTCTCTGTTGCCAAACTGATGCCATCGGGGGAAGGGGATGCGCTGCCAGCGGGTGGAGGGAGAGGGGAGATGTGCCCATCGCAGCAGCCTCGGGGCTGCTCTCAGTTACCGCTGGCTCTCCTCAAGCCTCAGCCCTGCATTTTCACAGCTTTGGTGTTAAAAGCATGCCGTGCCCTCCGGCCTTGGGCTTGGGAGACGTAGCTCCGGGATGGCTTTATTGGCCCGCCCTCAGCGGGAAAGCTCTGAGCCCTTAAGCAACAGCTTCGCCGCTGAGGCAGTGCTGGGGGCAGGAGTGAGGGATGGGGGGCGGGGAACGGGGAATGACACACGTTCCTCCTTTCCCTCTGCTTTGAATTGGACTCTGCTGGAATATTGCAGCCATTTTGCATCACTCCTAATTTGTCCCAGTGACAAGGACCCCCTGGCTGAGGGCATCTGCGTGCTGGTAGCAGACCTTGTCTCCCACCACCTTTTGCTCCCAGAGCAAAACAAGGTTTTTATTCTACAGACAAAGAAATATATATATATTTCCATTTCATAGAAGCCAAAAGGCACACATATTTTCAAGTTGTCCCACCAGCATAAGTGGCATACACCTAAAGGTGAGAGTCTGTGAGGAAAAAACTCACTCTTCCAATACGCTTTTTGCTTGTAGATCTGATAGATAATCTACAATATAACAGGAGACGAGGGCTCCAACTGGTCTTCTCCACAAGCCGCCTCAGCTGCCATAGCACGGCCAGGCTGCAAGGAAGCCGGCCTGATTTACAGCGCTTAAGAGCTGACCTCTGCATATTGAGAGTGCTGAAACGTGTCAGCAGCTGCTAAATGCGGCCACTTCTCCTTCTAATCTTCTAATAAAATATTCAGCAAGCAACCAGAAGTAAAATGATTTGAGGGAGTGGGAGTTTTTCCTAACTTTGTATTTTTACTGCCAGAACAGAGTATTATTTCTCCTTGCCACTTGAAGTGGTTTATGCTCACAAAAGCCCTGCAACAACAATACCGTGCGTGCGCAGGAAATTCCCTTCACATCACGGTGACACAAGGCGGAGGAACAGGGAACGTACAATGCATGTAAAAATATAAACACGAGAAATGACCTCATTTGTGCCAACGCTAAGACTGATTATATGGGTTCATGGCCAGAATTTCTCCCATGGCCTTATTTTTGCTCTCCTCTCCAGTCTGCTGCATGCTCTGATCAAAAACAGGATAGCGTCATTAAATAAGACTTAGCCTCATGTCATGTGCTTTCCCTCCAACTCCTAAACCTCCTTCCCAGACAAGCACCACAGTCGCTCCCGTTCTCCTGGAGCTGGGAGGGCAGGTTAGCTTTGGCCTTGTCCCCACGGGGAGTGACTGTGCAGGTTGAATGCTCTGGTAGAAATTCCCTGGTGGGAAACACACACGTATGAAAATAAGGGATAGGCTTGAGGCTAAAGGCCTGGCAGGAGATGCAGAAAAACTCGCCCTCACCTCCCAGCTCTCCCTCGGTGACATCTGGCTGATCCTGGGAGCACACAGATTACCTTCGTCCCCCAGCAGCGGCAGAGCAAAATGTTCCTGCCCTTTCTCACCCCTCCAGAAAAGCAGGCTGGGACTCTCCATCCCTCCTTCCCCATGAGTAACCCCAGAGCTCTGCATCATTTGGGATGACCCACTGGTGAACACACCGTCGCCCCAGACCAGCTCTTACTAGCCAGCAAAACTCACAAATCCATTGACATCCTAATCAGAACAGAGGTGGCTGAACTGCCACGCTTCTATTTTGCAAGGAGCTGTGACATTTTGGGAGTGTGCATGTATGTGGGATCAGCTCCAGAAAGATCAAGAAAATTTCCCACAGAAAGGAAATTAGGACTTTTTGTTTGATTTTAAGGGGAAAAAATTTGAAACTTTTCAACAGGATTTGTTTCCTTGCAAAATAAATAAATAGCCAGCTCTTTTGACATTTCAGTACCTGCTACTTTACCCTGCCCTGGGGTCACAATAAGCATTAGGGACCCTGACAGCAGACTCGGGAAGTCGCAGGACTTCAAGCCCCAGAGCAAGGTGCAGAGCAGGAGCATGCGGGGCGCCGACTCGCATGGGTTTTCGGGTTCCTGCCCAGGGGCAGCAAAGGTGGAAGCTGTAAGATCCCCAGCTCCCAAAGCTGTACAGATGAGCTATGTCGAAGCTACACATCCCAACAACCTTTGTGCCTCAGTACCTGAAAAAAAAAAATGCCCAAAAGGTTACCCTGAAACCATAGCCTTGAGGGGACCTGGTTCTTCAGCTGAGACGCTTGGCTCTGGAGAACTTCAATTCAACCATTGCATGGTTGGCATGTCGGCCAACAAAGTCCCCCCAGCTCCTCAGCCCCAGGACGGTCCCTGCCCGCTGTGTAGCGCACAGTGCCCGTCTTCCTCCACCGTGCAGCAAAGCAGGATGGCATAGCTCCTGTCCGCCCAGGAAAAGGTGTCTGTCATTTGGTTAGTTGCCTCCTGCTCCTCTGCCAGTCCCCTCCTTCATTAAATTAACACCTCGTTATAAAATGCAAGCTGCTTTGTTCCTACAAATGGTGCTGGAGGGTGTTTACTTTTCTAATGAATATCCTGTGTAGAATGGAAATCTGTCCCTGGCAGTCCTTAACAAGTGCTTCATTAAGCTGTTTGAAAAATGTTCCTTTCTGTTCTCCTTTGAACAGGTTATGCTTTGCTCTTTTAAGCTAGTTTTTGGCTGCCTCCCCATACCTGAGAGGATGGGCGGAGAGGTGGCCATCTGCTCCCAGAGCAAGAAGATTTTTTTTTAATCCTCAGCAACAGGAAGCATGCTGATAGACAGAGCAGTCTCTCTACCAGGTAAAACAGCATCCCTCTGCTGACAGGGGGGTGTGCTGGCATGGCAGTGCCCAGTACAGGGACACGGAGAGAGCAGCATTCACCGGCAAGTGCAGCTACGAGGTTCAGGATGTGCCAGTACCATTAGGGAACTCAAGAGTTCAACAGCCAAGTAGAAGTGGGAAGAGAGGTGGGGTGGATGTAGGGGCCAGATGGTCAAAGCAATGTAAATTCTGCTTAGAGTTAGGCACCAACTTCAAAAATGTCTGGCTGTGCCAGCAGGGTAAAACTCTTAACAGCAGACCCTTGGGTTTAAATGTGATTGTGTGTGTTCACAACAACAACTAAAACTGCTTATAATTTTGTTGAATAGAGCTCAGTTTGAAAACTGTTCATTAAAACCTTTGGGATAAAGAGGGTTTGGTGAAGCTTCTTCCCCCATCAGTAAACGGAAGTAGGTACCACACATGCTGCCTTTCACCCAAAACCTAAGGAAAGCTCACAGAAGGACCGAAAACCCAAGGAGCATCCTCACAGGGCAGGAGACTCATTGCTGTGCCAATCAAACAGGATTCCAGAGTCTCCCTGCAAATAATGGCATGTTCTGAGCTGACAGATCGCCGCTTTCTGTCTCCAGTCAGTCCCACATACAAACCAGCAGCCTTTAAAATGCCCCCAGCCCCAAAGGGTATTTTCATGGGCTGCTCCATCACCAGGCAGGCTGAATATCAGCTATCATCAGGACTGTTTAGATGAATTACCAAAATGCTGGGCTTGGGATTTCTTTCAGGATTTTTGCTAGTATTAAAACCCTCTGCTAGGTTCAAAAGAGATGAACTGTATCACTCTGAGGGTGAGAAAACTGCACCAGTTCAAAGCTAACACAACCTCCATTGCCCTGGAGCTACTTCACGAGTCTAATTCGGCTGGATAAACAGGCAACATGCTAGAAAAGGCTACGCGGCCATGAAGAAGAGAGCTCATTCGCCAGCAAACCTCCATTTTCCTCATTTTGCCCCACTAATCTAACATGATTCCCCTCAGGCAAGAAAGTTTGGGGAGGGCCAAAGTGTTGGAAAAATAGCCTCATTTCCCCCAGAGTAAGTGCAGGTCCCTCTTTTAAGAGACCTAATCATCTTTCCATACAAAGTGATGCCAAGACAATGCAGGTATGACAAAAGCAGAGAAAAAACAGGTTTCAGAAAAAATGTGTGTTGCTACAGTCACTGGTGCTTTGGCCACTGGTACCTTCATCATACAGCGTGGCACAAGCCACACAGCCTTGATCTTGGATGACAGGGCCTGAATAGCTTTTTTTTTTTTGGAGGGTTTTTTGTGTGTTTTTAGTGGGCTGTTGCGTTTTTTTTTTCTTTTTCTTTTACTACTGCATGGTGAATGGCTGCCACCCAGGTCATCAGGCAATACCTATAAGCCCAGGAGAACCGCAGTGAAGTCAGTGTGGATGTACATTAAGCTCAAAATCTGGACCAGAACATGCAGTCATCAACACAAAATCGGCAATGGCATTTGAAGGATGAGGAAACAAGCTAAGTTCCTAGCCTGTCATCCCATTAAGACGAGCGCCCTTGTTAAAACTACATTGATCGAGTTGTTGATAATTAACCAACCAACGTCTGTACTGTACTAGCACATTGTCCAGTGTTATCTGACAGTGGTTTCAGAGATAGCACTGGACAATGGCCTGTTTGGAAAGGTGGGTGAACTGGAAAGGAGTATGGGAATGTTTGCATGAAAAAAAAATAATGCCACTATTCAGACATTGAGCTACTAAATTCAAGCACTCCACACAACCACGCATTTGACTTGAAGAGCTTTCCTAACAGATGATACGTAAGCTTGACTGGAAGACTAGTAGTCCAGGGTGGCTTCGCTTTCCCTTTGCTCAGTCTATTAGTTAGACAGTTCAAAAGAGAGAAAAAGAAATTCATCTGCCACTGGCCATTGAAAGGAGGAGACATGTAGAAACCACAATGTCGAAAACAGAGGAAAAATAGCTGAGATACCCCAAAAGACCAGGGACAAAGCAAGCCAGATATTGTCAAGCATTTCTCTTAGCAAACCCTGAGTCCAAATTCTGGCCACTGATCTGCAAGAGGAATTGCTCCAAACTGAGCAAAAAAGAGTTCTCACATAACCTAGAGAAAATAATTCCTAGAATGAACACGTGAGTCCAGTCTAATAGTGTGCAGGCCTGTCCTAAAACTGAGAATTTCTGCTTTTCCTGTGGCCAGATGATTCCAGCTCGCACGTCGATAGGCCACCTCAAGCACTCGGACCAAATTAGCATCGCCATCATCTATTAATACATATGACCCAGGATTAAATACTAGTAAAACAGGATGGGCTTCATTCTGCCCTAAGTGACCAGCATCCATTAGGAATAGCTTTACCAAACCCAGTGGAGTCACATCTCTTGTAACTGAGATTAGAATCTAACTCGATACCTCTGAAGATCTTTTGTTGCTCTCCACTCTATGTGAGCCTAAGGAGCAGCTTTGCCTCTATGATAAACTCTGACAAATGTGTAATCTAAGGAATTATGTTTGCATTTCTACCTATTCTACATCTATCGGGTCAAAAACAGTGAGTTTGCCCTTACGTCTACACACAGTTCGGTTTCCCAAAAGAGGCTGGAAGAATTACACTGAGACATGCTTAAAAATGCTGCTTCTAGGATTGTTTTCCTCTGAGTTGCAGCGTTTATCATACATGCTGTGGGAAAAATGGTAAAAAATGCCATCTGAATTCAAAAAGTTGTATTTTACATGTACTTTGCACTTACTCTGTAGCGTAAGGTTACACAGGGAGGAGGACAGGACCGAGGCGGGCCTGTCTTCCCTACCACCAGTCCTGCAAACCCATCCACATCAGAATATGTGGCTGAGCACTATTTAATATACATTAAAAAACTGCCTTCAAAGGCAGGCAGGAAACAGAACTTATCAACCCTGTTCCCGAAGAGAAAGGGAAGGCGTTACATTGTAAAGAACCCCTCGCTCGCTATTCCTGCACGCCTTTCAAAACAAGATCTTGAATAGGTTTTATTGGACCTCTGAACATCTCTTCAAGGCTGGGCTAATGAATCATAGCTAATGCCGGAGGCATTGGCAGAAAACTTGTCGACCTGCTTCACATTTTGTTCTCTTGCCATAAATTCGTGAAAAAAAAAAAAAAAAAAAGGAATAGTGCATGCAAAGTTCTCTCCAAGGTTTTGGAAATTCATATACACTCCTCACCCAGCCAGGCCTGCAGGAGCTTTGTTATAATTACATTAAATAAATCCTCAGTGACCCCAGCAGAAGCGAGGTTTGCTTAGTCAAGTTCACTCCTGGGACCGTGACTGAGAGCAGCCCTGGCATCACCGAGAGCACGCAGAGAGCTCCAAGGCCGGCGGGATCAGCATGCCCTTGGCCAGTGCTGCTCCTCTGGGCAGCACCAAAGGCTGTGATCTCTAAGACACAGGAGTCTGACATCTTGGCATTTACTCCATCTGGGCAAATCAAACTGCACAGAGAAATTGGAAGAAGGGATGGAGTAGTTCAGGAGAAACATTGTCCAGCCTAGGACCAAGGGCAAGATCTCGGCAAAGCCTCACCTCCCCTCTTACCTCAGTTCTCACGATGGCTTTTTGTCCCCCGACATCTCCCTGGTTCCACATCCACATGCTTTCCACTGCAGGTGCTCCCATTGGTCCAGAGCTCTCCATAGCTCAGCTTGGCCACTCTCCTCACCCAAAAGTGGCATTTGATTAAACTATGTTTCTCCCCAGCTGGAGTGAAGCGATGAAGTCTGGGGATACCACCTGATACCACCTCCTTGGCACATCTGGGCACGACTCGCCACCCACTTGCAGCTTTTGTGGCCAAATGTGCCAGTGAAAAAATCCCATACCAAAATCCAATCAGAACAGTAGTGTTGTACCTCCAGCTCGCGCTGTTGATGACAAGCTGCAGTGCAGGAGCATCCAAAGCTAAGTTGTCCAAAGTTAGGAATTCGGCAGAGAATGAGGTTTGAACACTGTACGTTTCAAGGGCACTCACAAGCCAATGCAGCAGTAGAAATGCCCCTGTGTTCATTTCATTACCGTCCCGACCCACCAAATGCTGAACATTGGAACAGGCAAGCCGGGCAGGAAGAACGCAGGTATATTTGACCCCAGAGCCCAGTTGTGCCTGATGGTCTCAAAGTGAACCAGGGAATGCCTTCTAATTTGAGAAAAATAGCCACCTCTTCTAAATATAATCCTCTTCCTCTCAACAGCAAGCTAGTCAGAGAACTGCTAATTAAGATCACGGAGTTCACATCTGGAGCAAAACTAACTTTAAAAAACATTTGGGGCCCAATGTATGCATCTGGGGAAAAACAAAACAAAACAAAAAACCAGAAACAATCCCCAAACCAAAAGACCCCACGCCAAGCCAGCCACCCCAAGATCCACAATGGCTTCAAGAGCATCTCAAAAGCCCACCAAGCTACAGAGGACATGAAAACCTGAGGTAAAGATGGCAGAAACCAGAACTGGCTGCCTCTGCATTGACTTTAGGCCTTCCCCTCTATACGCTGGCACTGTCGCACACCCATAGTGCATTAGGATGGTAAAAAATGCTGCAGCAGCAATAAAGTGTGTTCCTATAAACTTCTGTTTTATCACAGCAACATGCCAGATCATGGGTGTCATTTGAAATAGGCCCACATTCACCAGGCTATGGATAGAGTTAACAACCACGTTGAGCTTTGCAGCTATATCATGTTTGGAAATACTTGGGTGCTGCTCTTGGGGAGAGAGAGCGAAGAGGAGTTTGTTTTTAAGCTGAGTGAAAAAAACGGTACGAGATGGGAAAGAAATCAAGCAGGCGGGCAAGCAATAAGCTCATCAATAAACAGAATCAATAGAACAAACCCGCTAAAGACTGACCCAGAGTTGTCATCACCAACAGCAGAGGAATCCGAACATCATCTCAGTATGTTTACATCAGCAGAGAAAGAGGACACAGTAATGACACTTTGAGCCACCAAAAGACTGAATTCCTACTGACTTTCTGCACCTGTGTGGAAAAGGCATTTTGAAAAGCACCACTTTTTCAGATGAGGGAAGACCCCAGCATCTCCTACAAAGAATGGTAGCAACTGGAGATGCTCAGGAAATTGGAAATGCAGGATACTGTATGGTAAGGGAGACACAGTGTAAGCTTAGAGCTACATTATAGCTCTCTTTGGCCCTTCCTACTCATCATATCTGGCCCCATCTCCACTCCCCCAACATACCGTCATCTCATCATCCCTCTTTCAGCTTCTCAAAAACATTGATCAGAAATTCCACCTGTTTCAGTCTTCTCCATAGTTTTGTAGAAACACAGAAGAACAAAAACCTGCGGGTTTTCCTACACGGCTGCTGGACAGCCCCACTATTGCAAGTCAGCTGTCCAAAGGCTTATACCATGGGATGAACTTGCACCTTCACTCACACGACTTCAGCACTTCCACGGGCTGAGCCTCACGCCCTGCGCCCATCTCCTGCACAGATCCCCATGCCGTGACCACCGCACCTCCCCAAGGCCACAGCTGCCGCCACCTTTGCCACTCCTCAGCTAAACTTCACATCTCACCCCATGTCCTCCCTACCTGGGACACTGCTTCCAGCTTCGAGAGGTGGCCTTCAGGGCCTCCCGGAGGGCCCTGGGCTTTACCCGGGGACAGGAGCAGCCCAGGGCCAGGATTTGGAGCAGCATGTTGCCACCCCTTGAGGCAGAGGGCTGCCGGCACGGCAGGGACACCTGCCCTAGGGGGGGGACAATCAAAACTGCAGTGATGCCAGAAAGTCCCAATCCCTTCCTTCAGCTCTTTTTTTTTTTTTTCCCTTCCCCTCCCCTCACTGTGGTTCTTTTTTTGGTCAAATTATTCCAGGGAACTCTTATTTTTGTAAGAGCTCTGATATCATTCCTATTAGATGATAAACATTTATAAGCCAAAGCATAATTCCAAATACTTAGCCCTTAGGTAAACACTAGAAAGTAAAGGTCAAACTGTAAACACCAGTATTTTTGTAAAGATTGTACGCATTCGTGTTTTGAATTCTTGTTTTCCTTAAGTAAACCCCAGGCAAGAGATAACAGATGCTTAATTTCAAAGATCCTGAAACTTATAATTTGGCACGCAATGGCATGCGTTGTAATGAAGTTTACAGAGGCACTCTCTGAAGCATTCACACATGAAAAATTAATGTGGAGATAGTTGTTTTATTTAAATCAAACCTATTTTCAGAAACCTTTTATCCAGCAATAAACTGCTGTGCAGTAAAAGATCAACATTTGTGCCTCCAAGTTTTCTTCCTAATAACAAGCCACTAACACAGTGCGTTCTGCCTTAAAGGACCATTAGGAAAGCATTTCTTTGCTGGGGGGTGTATAGGGATGTTTGTTACTCACAAAACAGATAAAGAGGACTTAATGTTCTTGCAAAGCCGAGCACTTAAAAGTGAGAAAAAGACAGAATTATGGTAAATGCAGCAATTTTACCTCCCCACACGCACGTGCATGACGACAGAGCCTGTAGTGGTATGACCACACTCTTATTTTCCCCTCAGGGTGCCTGCCCCGGCCAGGGTGAGGAAGGGGCTGGTCTGCCCCTGCAAAGCAATTCAATAATCGACGTGAGCCCGGCACGGTCCCAGCCCCGCTTTGCTGCACATGACTCAAACCCAGCTGCAGCGGCAGAATTAGTGATGTCCTCATCTGTTTTGCTATGGCACTCTCGACGTTATTACTTAGGCACGTCACAAACTTGACTTTATCTTCGCTATTTCCCAACAAAGTGAAGGGATGACCTTCCCCCCACTTTGCGGGCTGGGAAGCAAGGAAGGAAAACGGGAGCTGAAGGATCCACGGCTACGGGGACAGTGCAAGCGGGCATGCCAAAGGCGTTCCATTTTCCAGAGCGCTACAATGAGGTTTTCAGTACTGCAGCTCCCCTGCGTTTCTGTTGCAACTGTGACTGCTCAGGATTGCAGGTCAGACCCCCGGGTCTCAAGTCAGACACCCAGAACATGAGGAACACTTAATTAGCGACCACCCATGAAGAGTTTGGTTTAAGTAACTTGCCTGGAATCACTCTGGCAGAAGCACTGAAAGTGCTAATTCTCTAGTGTACATCTGAACAGCCTTTAATATTTTTTCCTCTTTCGACAACCCCCCGCCTCATTCACCGTTCATCTTTCCACTCCTGCCAGAAATGGGATCCTTGGACAATGGTGTCTTTTACCACACAACCCTGATTCATTCCCCAAGCAGGTCTGTAATTGTAGTGGTCTAATTAAAGACTGTATCATAACACAGAAGATGGGAGCAGGGCTGGGAAGAGAATTAAAGTCGCAAGATAATTTTGGTATATCCTAAGTGTTTTTAAATACAGTTTGCACACGCACATGTGATGTCCTTGACTTAAAAAATAAAAAAATATTAAAAAAAAGAAGCTACAAAACCCCACTGGGTAGCTGGAAGCAAATTCCAGCAGGGCTGGGACCCTTAGAGTTACTGAAGAGACCCCCAGTAGTTAAAGCTAACAAAGTACCTGTGTGAAGGAGAGCACGTTGCCTTCTGCTGTGCGGACAAGAGGGAGCCGAGCACACACTTTGTCTGGGGACTTTGTAGACACTTGCTGAGAAGGGCGAAATGCAGGAATCCCCAACTCCATTTCAGGTTTCTGGAAGGAAACACGCTGAACACAAACTTTTCTATTGCCTCCCTAAAATACAGAAATCTCCTGCTCTCTTTTCTGTTCTACTCCATATGCATCAAGGGGACAGAGGAGCTCTTTGTGAACATCTATCCCCTTCCCGTGAATGCAGAGGGAAATACTCAACTAGACATGCAGAGATTACTCCCATCCTGAAAATACAGCTGCAATTACAGAGCAATTCCTCTCTCGCCCGTGCCCCGCTCCATCTCCCCGAGGGACGGACCCGTCATGGGTGGGGGCTGTGGGAGAACGGCCCCCGCGCAGCAGGGAGAAGCCCGAGCCGGCTTTGCAAGGACGGGATTTTTCCCTCAAACATCAGCCGAGCACGTGCAAGCTGAGAGGCTTGAAATGTTCATTAAGTGGCCGAGTTTGGCAGGAAAACGAAGTGAAAGTCATTCTCCTGCCAAATCTCAACAGCACGGTGGTGCTAGAGCTGCTCAAATTGGCAGATATCTTACTGTTTCAAGGCAAGCAAAACTGTTTTTCCTTTCTCCAAAAAACTGGTGGTGCCAGTCCCACATCAACCACATGCCGTACACGCATACGTGCATAAACACACCCAAACAGAGCAGCACTGCCACTGAAATTTCCACATTGTTCTGTGAAGAGATGGGCTTGTCCTGATTTACAGCAAACGCCTGGGAAATTTTATTTCAGATCCACTCATCATAATAAGAGAAAACCCCACAATGGCTGAAACTCCTTCCTGTAATACTTTAAAAAGTATTTCCACTATATTTGCCCACGTTGCCCACTTTTGTACCAGTCTGGACAGGGCTGTGTGGTTTTTTTGTTTTTTTGGGGGTTTTTCTTTTTGGGTTTTTTTTTTTGTTCGTTTTTTTTTTTTTTGTTTGTTTGTTTTTGTTTTGTTTTTGTGGTTTTTTTTTTTTAATATTATTATTACTTGTGATCAGCTGTCAGGCAAGAGGTCTTTTCTTACTTTTCCCCCACTTGGCTCATCACCTGCCTACCTCAAGCTGACAACTTTGATTTCAGACTCACAAAGTTGCATACATTTTCTTTGCAGACCTACTATGTATAATAGGCAAATAACAAATGTGCTAAAATAAACTGCAAGTGGATTAATAGGGAATAGACACAGCAGACAAGAGTACACACCTTTGCGTTTAAGCTGTTAGGAACAAATATCCATCTTGTTAGATACGATACGCATCCAAAAAGCGTATTAACTGCCCATATTTAGTTCTACAAAAGGAAGCCATCTTGGAGACTGGGACTACCAGCAAAATCTGGTTTTACTGGTCTCATGTTGGACAGTAAAGCTGGCAGCAGCTGCCAAAGCTGGAACTTCAAAGAACAGAGAATTTGCTGGAAAAGATTCAATCAAGTCCATCCCAGCTCTTTCCTGACCCTATGCAGCACCAGATATGCGAGAGGGAAGGAGGGGAAAAAAAAAAAAAATTAATCTTCCTGTCCATTATATAGGCTTTTGGGGCTTGAGAGTCCCACAAGAGTGCAATTATTTTCCTGAATAATTGCAAGATTCATGACTAACATACACCCTTCTGTTAATTCAGACTAATTGCTTTTCATAGTTTTGTTTGAACTCTGCGAGAACACTGTCCACAGGTGTTTATTTTCTCTTTGGGATACAACTAAAGAACAAAGAAATTGAACCAAATATAATGAAACAATGACTAAGGAGTGTATAGCTTCACCAGAAATAAACATTAATAAATAATGGTTATGTATCTCTCTCTTTGACCAAAGGAATTTTTTAAGACGAGACAAAAACCAGCTACTTTTTTGAAAGCTTTAAAAAAAAAAAACAAAAAAATCATCTGAGGTCATTTGCTCCTCAACTGCCATTAAGATATTACAGACATTACAGACATATTCTAAAAGCCATGAAACTTAACTTTGGTGACTGGTTAAACAATTCACTAGAGCAGCAGGAAATGGAAATGCTTTCAGCAAATAGACAAGAAACTGACCAACAGAAAAGAAAAATAGAGGGTTCTACATAAAATCAGTTGAAAAAAATTCCAGCGGAAAATTTTCATTCAGGTCTTCATTCAGCCCTCCTAGCACCTTCCTCCTGTCTCAAAACAAGTATTTCCACTTTAAGCAAAAGTAAAATGGAAAACAAGAGGCAACATAAAGGAGCCTGATATTCCAGAAGACCCAAATCCTGGCAATCTGAAGAAATTACGTTTTGAGCCACGTCCATCTAGACACCCAACCATTAAGACACTTGGTATTGTTATTCAGATCTGAAGTGTTGGCCAAGGTTTTCATTTCACCGGGCAATTATTATTCTGAGGGAGCAAAATACGCTTGTACAACCATCTGGAATCCGTGGATCCCTGCTGGCTTGAGAGTCCTGCAGGGAGATGGAAGCAACCAAGCTTTGCGATAACACGTTTTCAAGCTTATGAATCTCCCATCAAAACTCTGAGGGGAAATGTCTGGCTGTTTGGTCAAGCATACACTACTTCAAGATGGTTTTGCAATGAAAGCCATTAACATTGCGCATCCAAGAGGTCTGGCGGGCTGCAGCGAAACCTTCCAAAACTCTGCTCAGTTACACGTTAACTACACGAAAACGCTGAGTGGGTTTGGATTTCACCGTATTTGGTTTGAATGAACCGAAACCAATAAAAAACCGCCCGGTGTAAGCCAGTACCAGCTAGATTCTCAGCACTTGGGCAACTAACGTTTCCCTTCAGCGTCACTGAAGATTGGGAGGTTTGCTTTGGTGACCTGTGGCCTTTCTTTCTTCCCACCCGCCTCATTCTTTCTTTCTTTGCTATGTATGTTAATTTGGGGAAAATCATAGCCTAGGGCAACACACCTGACTGCTTCCCACCCCAAAATCATTTACCGTTTAATGCACGGTTACATTCATTCTTCTGCCTTTATAGTTCCCTAATGAGCTTGAACTGCAATTAACAAAATGATTGTGTTCACTTTAGTACAATGCACCTGCAAATACCAGGATGGGAAGTCATATTTAAAACATAAAAATACACTCAGTACATATTTCAGCAGAAGCTTGATATTCTAGCATGGGCTTGAATATTAACAGGTGTCAGTGGCTGCAAACAGCTTGCTGTCTTTTTTAATTTTTATTCTAATTGGTCAAAGATGTCCTTATATCACCTTCTCAGCCATGTTGCAATGATTTTGTCAGTAAACGTCAAAACACTTCATTTTTCTCCTGAAATAATTTACTATCCCGTACTGAATAATTTTTGTTGTAAAAGTTCATATCGAAGCTAGCATTATAGTCTCTCTTGTCTACATGAAGATCTTTTTAAACTCATTGTTAGGATTCATTCAGAGCTGATATTTATGAGAAAAAATGCCTGCCAGAAATAAATGATCAGTTGTTTCCTATCTTATTTCATTGATATTGGACACAGTGTTTCAACAAATGTGACATCCTAACCTGCATACTGCAGCAGACCACCTGCTAGCAAATTTTTTGTAATTATGGGAAAAATAAAACCAAAACCCCCCCAAAAGACAAAAGCATGTTTTCTCTTTTTCTCTGCTTGTTAAATGGAGCACAAGAACATTCATACTGCTCCATCTACTGCTCTTGATCAATGGTTTTTCTCTATGTCACAAAATCCAAAATATTACGGTTGGCAGGGACCTCTGGAGGTCATCTCATCCAGCCTCCTGCTCACACAGAGCAGGTCCAGCTTCAGCTTAGATCAGGTTCCTCAGGGCCTTAACTAGTCGAGTTCAGGAAATCTCAAAAAAAGAGGAAATTTTACAACTTCTCAGGGCTCAAGTGCGAAACCACTGTTGCTGTGAAGAATTTTTTCCTCATATTCAGTCAGATTTCCCCTTGCTATAATCTGTGGCAGCTGCCTCCTGTCCTTCCACTGTGAACCTCTGAGAAGAGCCTGGCTTTATCCTCTCCATAACCTCTTCCTGGGTCATGGAAGAGCGCAATTATATTCCCGCAGCTAAATAAATTAAGGTTCCCCCACCCCTCCTCATGTGTCACACAGTCCAGCTGCCGAACCACCACAGCTGCCCTCCAGTTTGCCAGTATTTCTTCCAAAGAGTCCCAAGCTGGACACAGTACTCCAGTGGCATCCTAACAAGCACAACCAGAGGGGAAGGGTCAGTTCCCTCCAGGCAACCCAGCACGCAGTTGGCTTTCATTCCTGCAGGAGCCATGCTGCTGATACATGTTGGATGTGGTGTCCATCAGAACCCCCAGCTCCTCATGTGCCGAGACGCTACCCCTGTACCTGGGCATGGGGCGTTTCTGTCCCCGGTGCAGGGCCGTGCATTCATCTCTGTTGAAATTCAGGAGATTCTTGTTGGCCCATTCTTCCAGCTCACTTCTCAGATGGTTCCTCTGGCCAGCAGACTTGCTCTCCAGCATATCAGCCACTTCTCCTGGGGTGGTGTCATCTGCAAACTTGCTAAGGATGCACTCTGTCTCTTTGATCAGGTTGCTGACGAAGAACTTAAACAGAATCAGCCCCTCAGCACCCTCTGATGCATCCTGTCCAGCCCTATGGGCTTGTATGTACCACGTTTACTTACGGGATCTTTAATTCTTTCATGCAGGTACCACCTCTTCCCTCAAGCTCTGCCACTATGCATAGAGAATCTAAAAGCAGATCTTGCTAATAAAGACCAAGACATGACATTGAATACTTCAGCCTTTTCCCATGCCTTTCATCACCTGCCACATTTAGCAGAAGGCCCACATCTTCCTTCGTCTCCCTTGTGTAGCATGCAGAAATGATCTGTTTACACTCTAAAAGCCTCATCAGTTCCAACTCCAGCTGAGCTTTGACTTTCCTAATTCTGTTCCTACATGCCCAGGCAACATTTCTGTATTCCTCTTTGGTTGCTTGTCCCTGCTTCCACCTCCATACTCTTCCTTTTTGCATGTGAAATCAGTCAGGAGTTCCCCGTTCAGCCGAGCTGGCCTCCTGCTATACCTGCTCAGCATCCTGAACATCAGGATGGACTGTTCTTGTGCTTTGAGGAGGCTGTCCTTGAAGATCAAGCTACTTTCATGGGTCTCTCTCTGCCCTCCAGGGCAGACTCCCAGGAGATTCTGCCTCCCAGTTCCTTGAACAAGCCAAAGTCCACACGCTTGAAGTTTTGAGTGATTATTATATTACTTGCCTTTCCCGCTTCCCTCAGGTTCTTAAACAGCCATCTCATGATACTGCAGCTAAGTGACCCCAAAACAGTTCTTCCTTATTTGTGAGCAGCAGGTCCTGCACAGTGCTTCCATCAGTCAGCTCATCCAGGACCAGCATCAGAAAGTTGTCCCTCATGCACTCCGTAAGTCTCCCAAATTGCTTATACGCCATCACACTGCCCTTCCAGCAGATGTGGGGAGGGTTACGGTTGTCCTAAAAGTGTTTAGCCTAGTGTCAGACAAATAAACTCACTTCTTGATAACCAGACTTTTGCACGTGTTCACAGCAGCGTATTCTTATTGTGACTTTGTAAGCTGTGGTACTATCATCATTGGTACACTGTAGGCCCACCGTTGGCATCCATACCACGTAAACACAAGAATTACAAGCAACTTTGAAAGAGGTCCATTTTGACAAATCCACCCATGGCCTCGCTTGTGGAAGATCCCTGGAGTACTTTATACAGTGTAGAAGTAGAGGCAACGCAACACAGAATTAACGTGTTCGCTTATAGCTAATTTGGGCCTAGGAGGTGAGCAACACTGGCTCGTTTGAGGACCTGGTAAGGAGGCATAATATGACCTACCTGAATGACGAAAGCTCCAAAGCCAGACAGTCTACCCACTATCCAGAGGGCAAGGCCAGGAAATGAGTAAAGGAAGAAATATTTCTGTATCTTGTGGGCCCAGTCCTCAGCATCAGCCAATTCCAGTGACTTCAATTCTTATAAAAAAGGCAGGATCTGCAGAACTGCAACTGAGTAACAGTAGTAACCTGACATTGTCTTTCTAGTGGACTTGGATACTGGCTGCGGATAGCGCCTCTGCTGGTTTATAAATCAGGAGGCAAGTAGTTTTTTAGACCTTTGGCCAAATTCCCCACTCATAGTCTTTGAACACTACTGAAAGCCGAATAAGGGAAAGGCAAACCTGGCCTTCGGTATGAATGACAGCTTGGAGTTTGCACAGGCTCTGAAAAAAACTGGTGATGTAAATGAGTGCCTGATTTGACTATGACTCATTTACCCCATCAGACAGCCCTAATGACTGGCTGCCCTGGCTCTTCAGCAAGTAGGAACTCAGAGGAATCTCTACTATCCATACACTGACTATTAAGGCATTCGTATCTCCTGGTCATCAACCTCCTTCCTACGTATCAGAAGTCCTTAACTTCTCACCCCCCCCGCACAACACCACCACTGCCACCACCATTTTTAAATAAAATTTACTGAATTTATCTTCACAACAGCCATGCAGGACGTATTTCACCCAAGTTAATGATAAGGCAGTGATGGGAGCGTAAGGGCCAGATTTTTTAAAACGGAATTTAGTCCAAGTTCATGCGAGTTTCAATAAACCTTTACTTCGCCTCTGAGCTGGTTGAGTTCATAGGTCCTGATTTTGCTTAGTGCTCCTGGAGCTGTCAGGGTTCAGGCCATGCAAAAGTGCCAAGTTTCACACTGTTTTGCACATGAAACCATAAATCCCTCTCCAGAACCCCAGGGGCATGAGGGGGGCCGCTGTTCAAAAGGTTCATGAACTTGGATAAAGTCAGGCAGATATCAGACTTTGTAACAATGTACTAAATTAAGTTCTATCCAAAAGTTTTCCATGGGCCTAGAACACAAAATAGCTAATAAGGACATTAAGTTTTTGCAGAATTGGGCCATTGGTAAAAAGAAAAAAAAAAAAAAAAACAAACAAAAAACACACACACAAACAAAAAACCCTATTACCATATTTTGTTCTTAGCTATCTTTTCCAGTTAATTCAGTGCATTATATTCTCCTGATAAAACAGAGTCTGTTTTCTTTATCTAAGGTCATTTTAACTTCTGGTAGGTATCTAGACATGATCCTCTCCTGATTTTTTTGCTTGTATTTTTAAACTATGCATCTACCAAACAGTCATTCTACAAGGTAAGACCACCTGAAAATGCTTGCTTAGCCTAATCATAAAATAGTGTATTTGCTCGTACACAATATGAAGTAATAATTTGTCAGTATTTCTTACCTGCTCACTTCAGTAAAAAACTAAGGCAAAGTAATACAAAAACCTCAGGTAATAACAGCTACCACCCCAAATCCATTTTATAACTCTGACTGTTGGTTTTCAGTGAAAACTACAACCAGAATTTTCACTATTTTCTTCCACTGAAGTTTTAAAGGGAAGTTTGCCGTTCAACAGTCAGAGTGCTTGCAATAGAGATTTTAGAATAAAACTGAGAAATATTTGGTCACCTATCCTGCAAGCATATATGTCAGCACATTAAAGAAGCACTTGGCTCATGGTTACTTTGAAAATTAAATTTCAAGAGAAAAGTGTATCTTGACAGCCAGATTTGAGACTTCCTCATGATAAATAACAAGTTACTCCATCCTAGTATAATGCTAGTAATCATAACAAGAAGTGAGAGCGCCATATTTTCTTCTCTACAAAGCAGTCATTATAATAAGGCAACACACACAGCAACGAAAAAGACTCCGATTTGATTCATACTGAAATCACAGACACAACAGATTCAGTGGAAGCTGTTTAGAGTAGCAGCTGCCGTCTCCTTCCTTCATATTTAAATAGTGAACCCTCATTTCAGCATATATTTACCACTGACGTATCAATAACTATTGTTACAAGCAGGATAAGCTGCAGAAGATTATATTCTGACAGTATATAACACTATACAGCACGCAGTCTGCAAAGCACTTTACTCAACAGCGCTGGGTGACGGTCACCTCAAAGGTCAGTGACGAACCCAAGTCCTGGAGCCTTCGAAACATTTCTTTTGGGAAAAGCAGCCCCCTACGGACAGGCGTCTCCTAGACATCCATCCCTGGGCTCTGGGAGCAGCATCACTGGTTCCTGAGGGTACCTTTTCATTTCCTGCCTGCCCAGTGCACAAAACTGACAGGACTAAAGAGAGCAGTAAAAAAATGTAAAGTCTGAGGGAACCTTTAATCTCTTAAGTTAAAAAGAAAAAAAAAAAGCAACTACTTACTAATGGAATGTTAAGATTGTGTATTAAACCCACAAAAGTCAGAAAATGAAGGAATTAAAGATTCCCTTGGCTCTTTTAACCCTTCCCTCTGCCTGTGTGCATTAAAGGCTTTTCATTACACGAACACGTAACAGCAGGCAAAGGGATATAACCATAGGTGATGTTAAAGGGGGAGCATGGCTTGTTACGAAGTCAAGCTACAGAAATGGAAATGTTAATAACTAGTCATTTTATCTTGTAAAAGTTTAATATTCACTATTAAAGAATGGCAAGACACTAAAGGAACGACAAGACGTTGTTATGGAGCTAAATGAAATATCGAATCAATGAGCTGTTCCTCTCAGTAAATATTTTGGTTGCAGTTTACTTGCAGTGGTATTTATCTCCCATGAACCAGTATGACGGTAATACATCATGGTAAGTAACTATCCCCCAGTTTATGCCCACATGTAAACAAATCTCACTGAAACAGGCTGGCTGTCCTGTGCACAGCACCCATGTATGTATTTGAGCCCCCCGCCTGCAAAACTCAACACGCTCCCCCCTCACTAAACTCCTTGCAAGCTCCGCATCTGCTGCGTTTCGAGCAGCTGCACACTTCCCAATCATTAACGCACACATCCTCTTCATGCGCAAGGAAATATTATTATCCTGGTTTTACAAATGAGTATCCTAGGCACAGAGAGATTAAAGCTGAGCATTTCAAAGCACCCCAGTTAATTAAAATGACTGGAAAATGGGTGTCCAAATTGTTTAGATACCTTTGAAGTCTCAGAATAATTATATTGCTCAAGGTCACACAGGGAGTTTATGGCTGACCCACAACTTGAACCCAGATTTCCAGCGTCCCACTCCAGCACCTTAATCACAAAGCCATCTCTGCTTTCCAATTTAATACTGGCCAGACCTGGTCTGCATGCAAACTGGTTACCAGCGGACGAAACCTGTTATTATACCATATAATGTAGCTAACTATCTCTACCCTACAGGATAAACAGCAGTGCATTTGGGCATCTCCAAATTCTTTAAGGTACATATCATTACAAAACACTTTGGAGGCAGGGCAGAGCCATTTGGGAATTAGCACACACAGACAGCGAGGGACTTTTCCAATGGCGCACTCCAGCTCCCCGGCAGAGCGGAGTTTGCCGTCTCTACTGTCCTTAAGTCTGGTGGCCCTGCTGCTACACTGCCCCTTTTTTCTGATGCAGTATTTGACCAGCAGCATTTCTTTTCAATAGGTTTAGCCACCAAAGGCTGCCTCGTTGCTGTCAGCATCACTGTGAATTCCACTGCCTTTCATGACCAGGCCCACCTGACACTACAGCCACCGGTGATGCTTTATTTCTTGCCATCAGGCTTGCTAGGCTACAGTACGACATAACCCCTCAAAGTCATTCAGAGTAGCACCGAGACTTCAGCAGTAGAGCATATGGTGCAAGAGTCCTCTCCCAAAGAAAAGAAACCTCAGAAAGGACCTGTTGGAGAGGCTTCCACACCACAGTGGAGCTTCTGCCCTTAGCACTGCCAGACGTTAGCACCGTTGACACCCATTGACCTTTCTCATGCCTCTGGGGTCTTTGCATAGAAGAGGGCTGTACTTAACAAGCCAGTTTTGATATCCATTAATAAACTTGATCTTAGCTTAATTTCTCTTGAGCATACACTCCAGTTACACACTCCTCTCATTTAGAGCTGCAAGTCAGAAAGCTACGTTTTCCAAATGCTGATTCCTATCATTGGCACAAAGACTTCGGGCCTTGGTATGAACCGATGCAGTTACACAAAGTAAAACTTCCCAGATAGGATTCAATCTTGGGTTCTCCTTAAACACACCAACACCCTCCAGGACGTGGAACACAATGGAAGACAGAGATCAACATAAAACACACATACACACAGCGCTAACATGCTGATTTTTTATCACGGAGGTTGCTAATTTCTCATGCTAAGAGCAACCTTTGGAACGAAAATGAATTATGCGTCTCATTCTGAGTGCATCAAAGAGCAGACAGCCTTTTTAAAGGAGTCAAGATCACCTCAGCTGTGCTTTTGTTATCTAGCCCAAGGTTAAGGATTTGGCCTTGGGCTAACAATTGGCTCAGAAAACCAGGATCATGTAATGAGAGTTTCAGGAAGAGAGAAAAACCAAAGCTTGGTGAAGGCACACTCTTCAAAGTGTCCCAGTATTTGACCCTTTTTTTTTTTTTTTTAATTCCCCCTGCCTCAGATGAATGAGATAAAGGAGAGAGGAAGGGAGCCTGAAATCCCAAGGAAGTACTTGTATACAAGAGAAGCTGGAAAGACCTTCCCAGACCCTTCCAAGCCACTCAAGTTCACAGAGAAAGGCTTGACAACAAATTTTCCTCACCAGTTAGATGGAAAAGTTGGCAGTAACCCACTGCGGGGCTCAGGTCTCAAGAGGAGAAAGCTCTTGGAAAGCGCAGCACCTGATTTATTTTCTTTGATATAAGACATACATTAAGCTGCTTCTTTGTTAAAATTAAATCTAGCCCTCAAAAAAAAAGGCTAAGGCCCTCCATCAGGTGAGAGCTGCAATAGCTACCTGCTGTCAGAATAGCCTGCTGGGTTATACAGAGTTGCTCACAACCTGCGGATTTTTTTTTTTTTTAAAAAGTGAGGTTTGTTTGGGTGTTTGGTTTTTTTTTCCCCCTCAGAACCTGCGCACAGGAGAGTCACAGACCACTTTTTCAACTTTTGCTGCTGACAAAAACCAGAAGGCTCCACCCATGCTCCCAACACCATTTTCCCAGGGCTTGGTCCTTCTCACCGCGGAACTCTGCAGTGGGCATGAATCAGTAACTCAGCAGGTGTGCAGGAGCTCTCTCTAAATGACTCTGCCCTCTAGGGTACATTTGGGTTATATTTTCAAAGATGAAAATCTTTTCATCTGCCAACCTGGGAAATTTCTTTGCCCAACGTGTCTAGAAGTAGTTAACAATTAACTATTTCTAAAAAAAAAAAAAAAGAAAAGAAAAAGAAAAAAACTTTAAAAAAAAAAGCACCAGACCAGGAAATATGAATCAATTAGTCTTTGATCCTCCCCCCAGTAATAACTTCATCTAGAACATGGGTTACTGCTAATCCTAAGTAACCAAAAATGTTGATGGACTTTAAAAATACCAGTGGTTAAGAAAAGGAGAACTTCAATTCCATTTCCTTCTGATCTTTGAGTCTCAAGGTGGCATTCTGAGCCTTCTCCCCAGACAGGGTGAGGAAATGTTGTTCTTTTTACGAATCTCAAGCTCCGTGGCATCCTCATGAGATTCCAACAGGGGAAGCTTTAAAGTAATCCTGCAAGATGCCAGCAGTCCTGTACACTGAAAGCAGTAAAATGACAACATACCTGTCCTTCCAGTAATCTAGGTCTTGAACAATAGGAATAAAAGAGTATCAATAATGCCAGTATTTTGCAGAAAAAAAAAAAAAAAAAAAAAAACCCCACTCACTTTTCACTTAAAGCTATTGGGCCCATCTTTTATTTACAGTGCCAGGGCTGGGAAAATGTCTTCCATGTGCATTAGGACTCGGTCCAGTAGCAACAATGTGTGACATCAAACTGCCTTCATGGTAACATTATGATGTCAACTAGAAGATCAGGATTCTTCAAGGAAACAGACAAAAAAGCTGGGCTCTTAAAGTGCAAGACTGCTTTTAAGTGAAACATTTTTTCATTCAAAGGAGGAGAGAAAACGCAAGCAGAAAAAATTGTGTTAGAACTGTCCTTAAAATAGAATAATTTAAAACAACAGCCAGAGTGAGGTTTATAAGAAATAATACATACGCTGTTTCTCTTCCTAATTCCTAAGGAGTCAATAACTCCTTTGGTCTACGAAGTCCCATACAAAGTTATCAATAAGTCATGAGAAAAACGCAAAAGTCAAGATTCTAATGAAATGAATCATTGTTTCTGCCTGTAAAGCAGAGGCATTCTGCTCAGCCTGCGTGTTTGGTGCAGCGGTAGTCAGATATCCCTTCCCCCTCCCGTCACCATTGGCCTTGCAATTAAGCTTCAATATGCCTGTCTGTATATTATTGATGTGGAAACAGCTATTTCCATCATGCCGCAGACATTCTATACTTTTGAAGTCTGTGGTTACAGAGTCATTATTCCATACAACACTTTCCCATCACTAGGGTGTGCAGGATGCCATAAAAAATGTTTTTGTGCAAGTTCCAAGCTACTGGATTTATGTCAATAGTTACCTTAAATACATTATTTTTTTATACGTGGTCACCCTGCCTTCTGAGGATTTGCTTTAATAAAAAGGACCAGATCATCTGAGAATGAAGTCAGCGGAGCTGCGCTGATTTGCAGATCTGGGTGATATTTCCGTCTTTTAATCTGCATGTTGTTTCCAGGATGATGACAGTAATAATAGTAGCAGTAGTAATAATAATAATACATTTGCTTCTGTTTGTAGCGAAACACTGCTGCTCTGTTTTAATGAGACACACTGAATGAAACAGTATCCTGCAGTGCAAGCAGTACATGTTACCTCTCCACTGCCTTGGCATTACAACCCAAGCTACAGTACAATATTCATAGTTTTCTTCGTGATCTCCCAGAAAAACCTTCTTAATTTAATCTCTGATGGGATTATCAGCCTCATTAAATTGTAAATCTACCACAGTCCAGCTGTTGTGGGAACCTGAACTTTCAGAATGTTATCAATTCGCTGCTCTGATCTAGAGAGACCTGAAGTCCCTCTAGAAACTTTTAACACTTTCAGCTTCAAAAGCCTGCAGGGTCCTTCCCCACTTCCCTCACCTACAACTTCTTCCCCCCCCAAATCCCTGCCTTTTTACAAACTAAAAAGGCACAGATCTGCTGCTTTCCTGGAATTAAGCCAACATACCCAACTGCAGACCTAACCCAGTGGCTCTGGTCTATTTTCTACATGGGCAGCCAAGCACGTTTTGCAGAAGCCCCTACAAGAATGAACTGTGAAGAGCAAAAATACATCTCATCGCTCCCCTGCCTTATGAACCAAGAACCATGCTGACCCACTGCAAGCTTCCTACCTCTGGAGAAGTCCAACAACTCTCAGCCTCTGCTCATCTATCGAGGGCAACGCAAGCCCAGGCAGGTATTACAGCCGAGTGCCTTCACAGAACTATGGAAATACAGATGCAAATGAGCTTTGGCCCTCAGACTTCTGGCAAGTTACAAACACGGTCCCCGGTGTTATGAGGTGTCTCCTGCTGCACACAACTGGGTGCAAACCTTCAGACCCTCCCCAAACTAAGATTCTTGCTGAAGGCAGGGACAGATTTCCCTCTGTAAAGGACACAGGACCAGGACAAACCCAGTGTACCTGCTTTTCTGAGTGACCATTGCACAAGGCTCGTGGACGGAAGGTTGCTAAACCCCAGAGGGCACTGACAGGTGACTAGATTCCAAAAAGAGAGGAAACTCCACCTCAGGAAACCACTACTGCTTCATGCAGACAAGGCTGTCAGGAACACAGGTAATGAAGGATTAGTACTGGAGAGACAGGAAAGTAGTGATCTTAAAATAATTTTTTTAATTCTTTTTGTGTCCAAGCAAGGCAAACGTAGTAGACACACACAAAACAGTTACTTTCTCACACACCTGCAAAATCTCTTACGAGAAATAAACAAAAAACAAAAAAGAAAATGAAGTACAGCAGAGTAAGGTTATGTTCTGAAGGAGCTGGGATTTTCCCCTTGTACATAGTAGCCTGAAGAAATAAAAGACTGCTGCTTTTATCCAACAGTCTCCTTACAGCAATAATATGTAAAATCCAAGCATCCTTCCGAACCTAGCTTCTTTTTTCTTTCCTATGTAACTAAAAAACAAAGTGGTTTGTGCCTGTAACAACCATTTATAACGTCTTTAAAAATACATTTTAAGGCCTTTGGCTTTTCATCATTATTTTGAGCAGCTTAAGTCAACTGGGAACAAGAGTCGTGGTTCTCCTGTTCTTGTGTTGTAAGAACACAACAAATCAAGTTCTCATAGCAGCAGTCTGTCCTACCAAAAGGGGTAGCCTTAATATAAAGGAGAAGAGAAACATTCCATATCCATAATTAGATAAATAATACTGCAGGCAAGATATGGCACCTTTAAAAGTGCCTTTTCAGTCTTGGATTTTTCTCTGCTTGTTACTACAGAAACCATCTAGCAACCAGAATCTAAGACAGACTCCACCCAAAACAGAGAAAAACAATATAGACAGAGTAGGCTTCTCCTCTTTTCTTCCCCCCCTTCTTCCCCCTCCCTTTTTTTTTTTTTTTTTGAAAGGGAGGGTGAGTGCTAAGGAAAAGTATCTTACTGTGCAAAGGATAGGAGCATTTTGCATGCAGTTGAAACAGTAAAGCTCTGATTACAGATGGCAGAAATGAAAGCAGGGAATGAGTAATGAGCAATGAGAAATGCGTAATGCGGGATGAGGATATAATTTCCACACATCGGCTAAAGAAAGGTTTACACTCTTAAGCAATAAAAACAAACCATTAAGCCAGACCTGCACTGTCAGGAAGTATAAAACAGTTCTTGAAACTCTGCAGTTACTATACAAAAGCTTTTCATAAACTTTTGTTTCCTGATCTTCATAAAACGTTAACATCAAGCTGCCATATGGCAATTAGCTGCCTCCTGAAATCAATAAAAAAAACCCAAAAATCAACAATTTAGGAATAGCTGTACAATAAAATAGTTCAATAATTATCCTCTTCTAATAGTGTAGCAAATAGGGTCTAATATAAATGCAGTCCAGATGAGCTCTTTCATCAAAGCTGAGAGTACAATAAATCATGTTCCTCTCCAAGCCCCATCAGTACTGATTGCACAAGCGAGACCTCTAACTGCCTAGCTTGGGGGGGGGGGACAAAAGCAGGTGACAGCCTGTGGACACCCAAACCCAGTTACCATACGAGCAGGAAAGGTCTCAATGCATGGTTCTGACGAGCCCAGGTTAGCGCAGCGGAGCAGATCCTGCTGGGTGAAAATGGCCAATGCTCTCGGGAGAGCTTACCTCAGCTGAAGATCCTCCCACGTCATTTTTACATGCTGCTGCCCACAGAAGTCCAACTGAATTTTGCGCAAAAATTATCAAGCCACTCGACAAAGCTGTTACTGAGTCTCAAAAGGACAAGGAGAGATGCTGATCACATTTGTGTTTAGAGAGATGCTTATCTGAAATGCACAAAGGGTGACATTATCTATCACAATCTCTGCCTATATAGATGATATAAGTGCCTAGAAGCAATATGTTTAGGGGAAACAGGCTATAGGGCAACAAAGGCAGCTTTGCCTTCCAGATCGTCTGCTTTTTCTCCTCTTAAGAGGAAAAAAAAAAGCTCATTTCTTCTTGTAGAGTACTATAACACTAATAAGTACCAAAGAACTAAAGTAAGTACTGGAGTACTGTGGTAACAGCATACCTTTAGTATTCAGGATTATTTAGCAGTCATTATCAGACTCAGACGATGTCAGAAAGCCCAAACCTTTCAGAAGGACTGTCTGATCATCAACCCTATTTAGCAGAGTTCAGGAACCCAATGGGTCTCTCAGAGACTTTTCTGCTACTCATGTATGAAAGTTTGTTTCTTTTATGTTAAATCCTAAACAATTACTTCAGTGCAGCACTCATCTCCCATCTAGAGAGAGGTTAAGGATTTAAAGATACATTACGAAACCAATTCTGCAGAAGTTTGTCATGCTGAGCTTGACACATGCATATTTCCTCCTCAAAATCAGTATGGAACTGATGATTCTGTGACTAACGCTAAGCAGGTATAGAAACGCTTATAAAAGTGGGTCCTAATAGGTTTACAATTATACATTGGTCTCACAATGTAGTCTCCTAAGGATGCAATTCTTTGTCAAGCAACAGGAGGTTTGTCTTTACAAGGAACGCGGCATCACGCCATGAGCCAGCTACGGCTCATGCATAGACAAGTGCCGGAGCCAATTTTTTTGAAACAAGATTAGCATCAACGTGTTCTCATGCCTTAGAACAGAAGTAAAGCAGTCACCACTCCATAAAAAGCCTCCCTCAATCTAGTTACCCACAAAGGGCTAGGAGCTGTGAAACATAAGCCTTGCAACACTGGAGTTTAGGATCTGGTCTGAAGTGCCGTGGGGTCTTTCCTGATTTCAGCAGGTTTGGGATCATACCTTTCCTGCTCACAGAAATGGTGCAATCTTCAACTTTTCAGCACTTTATATCCAGCTTTTGCAAGCTCAGGTTATAGAGTTCGCTAGCGCTGCTGTGACTTGACTAGCACAACCACGAAGCGCAAACAATCAATGAACTCTTGAAGAACCTTCACTGCGGCATCTCCTGCAACTGACAACCTTCCCAAAGCAACAGCCATAAACTTGCTCATCACCGGTAAGGCTGGCAACAAGCAAAAGGCAAACGAAACTTCTGCACATATGATGCTCCCACTTAAAAACATTAGCTGACAAAACAGCACTGCTCTTTTGAAAAAGCAAATAGAGGTTGTCCACCCAGCAAACTAGTAGGCCACTGTGAAGCATCAGCATGACCAACAACATCAGCTACCTCTCAGAAACAAGAACCACCAAACTGTAGAGTGGATTGTTCTCTAACAGCTATGAAAAATACTGCTGGTACAAAGAAATACATGTTTTTATCTCGCCACAGACACAGCTACCCTAAGATATTTTTAAGATCACAAGAAAAAATATAAGCAGCCAAGAGGAAATTAATTTTCCTCTCCTATGCTCTGTACTCAATGCTTTTTGTGCTGATTAGCAGTAGAGAACTGCTCCATAAGACGACCTGTAAGACATCATCAAGTTAATCTTGCTGATCAACAAACCTATTCAGTACCTTTGCTGTAACCCAGATGATTCTGGTAAAAAGGGAGGAGTTTGGGGAGGGCCATGAGAAAAAAGAGGTTTCTGTTAATAAGAAGTTAGGCTAATGGGAGGCCCAGATCAGAGATTTCCAGAGTTGACTTAGAGACGTCTCTAATGGGGCAACTGTACGCACGGCTTGAGGAAGTGCCGCCTCAGTTCACCAAACCCAAAAATGGATCCACGACGGAGCGCAAGGGGGTTCTGACATCTCTGGAGGTATCAGCGCAGAGTCCTTTTATATCCACTAAAACCAGTGGGGAGCTCCCAAAAGAGGCAGGGACTTACTACTAGCAGTCTAACACAATTTCATTCTCTTGCTGGCTTCAGTGCACTTTGCAGGGGATCACCAAGAAGCCAATTTAAGCAACTTTCCCGCTCTACTATTTCAGCACAACTTTCATGCCACAAGCAGCCCAGCCTCTGCGTGCTCGCCCCAGGTTCTACAGGTAGTAACCTGGCTGCCATACCCGTCTTTTAACGCACAACAGGCACACTAAGTATTAGCTTGAAAGTTGCGTTTGCCAATTGCAAATCACGCTTTTACCCCTTAGATGAAGGATTTAAAAAGCAAGAAGATGTAAGCCCAAGTTATCCTTGTGATGACTGCGCAAGTGAACCGGTTTTTCTCACAGACTGGACTTTTCAGAAAGAAATATCAGAGTTCTATAATTTATTATCTGAAATAGATTTAAACATTTGGGGGGGAAGCTTTCAAACGCAAAACCCTGGAAAGGAAGACAAGCTAATCTGCGAAACAGCAAAACCATCAGCTGAGGGTAGTTAGGAGGCTGCATATGACAACAGCTCGCTGTATGTAGGGCAAAAATTGAAGATTAATTTCACTACAACACTCCACAGACGTGAGCTCTCATCTGAGGTGAGGAAGTATGCAAAGCTTTTCCCACTGGTAAAGACAAGGGCTGGTATAAATAAGATAAATATTCCTCTTTAGCATACATAATCACAAAAAAAAAAAAAAGAATGACATTTTAGTTTTTATTATTTTATATTTGGCCAGGACTTTTAAAGGAAGGACTTTTAAAGGAAACATCAAACATTCACTTTTCTGTAGGTCTAGAAAGGATTCAGTCTTCCCCCACCCCCTGTAGGATTTCTATTGGCCCTTCTTATATTCACGCTGCAAATTAGTTGGGAATAGCAGTATTTATACTAGATCAGCAATGTCTGGTTCTTATCCAAATGTTCCACCTAAAGAGGATGCCAGTTCTCATGGATTGGACAGCCCACCCTGCAGCATTCCTGAGAATTGTACAATATAATAATCTTGAAAGTCAGCAGAGTGGATTATCCACTTTTTTCTGGACTTGAACTTGTGACCTTAACAGTAGCACAGCAGAAAGCAAATGTGCTATGCACTTTGCCATAGTAACCTTCCATGTATTCTTCTCAACTTAAATACACACAATTGAAACAGCTACAGTTTTGGAAAATTATGTACAAACCCTATATTTTTTTCTTTTCGATTACATATAAATACAAATTAGCTATTCTTCTAAAAAGTGGTTATAATAGTAAATAAATACAAAATAAGAATCTGACCATTATACTTCATGTGCTGGGGTTAAACCCATATAAAATGTACAACTAAAATACATTTAAAATCTTTAAAGGAATATTTCTCTGATTAAAATATTTGTTTTCCCAACTTTTTCGTAGACATAAATATATTTTCAAAATAGTTGTGTTTTTTTTTTCTTTCCATTTCATTACATAAATAAAGTCTTCATTGGGAAATATTAAAGTGTCAGCTTTTTTTTTTTTTTTTTGTATTTGTCTAATATATTTGCTGTGTTAGCGGCACCCACAACCCTCCACAACCATATCTTGATAGTTCTTTAATACAACTTTTTCATTCTCATCAAGGTAGAGCATGGAAATAGCACTCAGTTCTGTCGGCACACAGCAAGCCTTGGGGATTTTGGAATTCACTGAATTGACCAAAGTCTGAACAATGGCATGGTTTGTTGAGTTTAGGTGATCTGCCAGCGGAAAAGGACATTCCCCATGGCAGTAAAAGGCACTATACCCCGGTGGGGCAACAATCCAGTCATTCCACCCCACATCATTGAAGTCCACATATAACGGATGCCTTTTGCAACTGTATTTGTGGCGTTTACGCTGTTTGTGTTTCGCTTGACGCTTTTCTCTTTTATGAAGCGGGTGTCCCTTGCCATCATGCCCAAACGTTACTAATAATGGCCTGAGCTGAGACCAGCTATCTTCATCCTGATGTAAAGACCTGCTAATCCTAACGTGCCTCTTGGAGGCACTGTTCTCTTTGTCCAAGTGAACCACCTCTACCACAAACCCATGATTAGGTTGTCCATGTGCAATCCACCTCAAAACAGCTGGAGTTACATCAAAACTTTCCCATTTACTTGCATTATGATGCACCAACCTGGTGTCCAAAAGTCTTGTGACAGGGTCCTTAGAGGTGGCTGTGGCTGGCTTTATAATTTCATAAATATTAATACGGTGATGGTAGCTGCTGTTGTTCTCAAAGGCTCCGTGCACCTGTTTACGAAAAATCTGGAGTTCAGCTGAGGTGATAGACTCCTCATTAGGGATGGAAGTTAAATTAAAGAAGAAACGCCGTGCTGTTTTCCCACTTGTTTCTGGCAGTTCTTCCAAAACTTCTAATTTGATTAAACAGGGAAAATAAAAAAACAAAAAAGAAAAGAAAGAAAATAAAATTAGGAACTGAGACAAGCAACCAAACCCCCGAGATAGTCTGCTGTTGGCAACTGTCAAATGACAGCTAACGCGTGTGACATGCAAGATCTGAAAGACTTTCCGGTAGAAAATACCGTCTCCCTTGTCTTTCTGTTTATTTATGCAAGCATGTATAGCATGAAGTTAAGGTGGCTTCCTTCATTGTTATGCATTTTGCTTGAATACTGGTGTCCTTTGCATTCCAGGTGGTTATAATAAGTGGCAAGAAACACACAGCATCACTTCGGAATTCAAGGACATGGGTGAGAAAACTCAAGCACGATAGTTAGGGCGGGGGGGTGGCAGGGTGTGGGTCTGATGAGAGTCATTAAAACCGATTGAGGACTTAGAGTAACTATTGCATTTCTGCTTTTTTCAAGAATACAGCTCTAATATCAATCTCTTAAACACCATTCTGAAAAATATTACTCCACAATTTAGGTGACTTACAAATCTTAACATTTGGATTTTTGTATCTCAATTAGAGATGTTAAACTCAACATCTCTATCAGCACTTTACAAAGCACACCCCAGTATTTACCCAAAAGGGCCATAAAGAACAGTAGGAAGGTTCAACTGCTAAAAAGGGGTGGATGGTAAAGGGATAATGAAACAAAGTTGCTTCTGAACAGCAGATTTTCAAAACAACAACAAAAAAATAAATTAAAAAGTCACTAAACCCCAGGCCATTCTCACCTTTGAGTCAACAAATAATTGAATGGAGCTTCAGAGGGAGTAAAATATATCTAGGGTTGCTAAGAAGTTATGTTGTCGCTACAGACATTGAAGAAATTAAAAGTATTTGCCAAAACAAATCTCTCTCAAATCATGGTTTTTAAACTGGGCACTAAGCATCCTGGTGAAACATTCACTTTCCAAGGGGAAGCCGTAACTGCTGTTAGCAGTTCTTAGTCATGGAACCATTCCCTGTTGAATCCAGGATGACTTTTTGCATAAGGTAAGGCTCAGCTTTACATTATTTCAGGACCAAACCGATATTTGTAAATCTGCAGGTGTTTTGAGTGGTCACAAGACAAACTTCTGCTTTCAAGAAGCCATTAATACAGAGTGAGAACTTGGTGAAACAAATGGACTCACATTGATTTTCTTCTAATTTTTGTGAAAATTGTAGACTAGCTTTTATGCCAAAAACAATCTTTGCTGTAACAGTAGGACTACTTCAAACTGCAGATTTTTACATTTGCCTAAAAATGATAAATTTTGCCCTTTGGGCTCCTCTCTTGTTCAGGCCCTTGCCTACCACGCTCAGGTTTAATGTGAATGACCCGTGCACTGGCGTTTCCCCATTCACTGCTAGGTATTTACTTTCCACGTGGGGAAATGGAGACGATGAGAAGTTACTTTTCATCATCGATCTCCTTTCTCACGATAAGGCTTTCCACTAAACAGCACATCCACTTCTGCGAGGACACCTCCTTTATCCATCAGAAACATTAAATATTAACGAATTTCTTTTCTCAACACAGTTTCGCGTTAAAAGCATGGGAAAACTGCATTTTCATTACTTTTACAGCGGGGACACTGCATGCCAGCATTGGAGACTAGCGGCCAGGAATGATTACAACCTGGGGAAATGTTTCCCAAAGAGCACGCGAGCGACACGTGCCCCACCAGCTCCACAGGCCTACCCGTGCCACGGCTAATGCCGCGGCCACTATGTTTGGCTACAGAAAGCCGGGAAACGCACCCGGTTGCTCAGCGTGGGCCTGTCCCAGAGGGTCCACCGCCTCGGTGGGCTGCGGGCGAGGAGGGCTGGAGGTGCTGCTGGATGCCTCGCTCTGCATTTGACCAGGTTACCTGCAGGTGAGAGGCGAAACCTGGCCACGGGGCTTTTACCAGCCCGGGCGCTGGTGGCTGGGGAGGCATGGCATGGGTCCCGGCTAAATCGCTCCTCGACGGCGGGATGAGGGAGCACTTGAGGAGCCGCCACCATTGATCGTTTCATCGATCTCTCACGGGGATTAGATACGGATTAGAAACCTCCGCAGCGGCCCCGGCTCAGCCGCGCATTAGGGAGACTTTCCTGCTCTTTAGCCTAGCAAAAGAAAAGCTATCTGTGGGAGCGGTTCCCGCCGAGCCGCTCTGTTTTAGCGGAAGAAGTAAATAAAACGGGAGCCTCCCGTCGGACAGAGAGGGAAGGAGGAGAAGAGAGGTTGGCAGAGCAAGCGCCCCACAGCCGAGACCCCGGAGCCGGGGCGCTGGAAGCACACCCGCCTGCACGCAGACACCCGCCGCACCGAAGGAACCCCGCGCTACCGGCCACCGGGGAGGAATCCGCCCCGACGCTCCTCCTCCGGCCCTCCCCTTTCCCCTCCGCTCCCTCAGCCCCGTCCCGCGGCCGCGGGCGGCCCCTCACCCCCCGGCGCCCCTACCTTCGTGGTGGAAGCTGCGGACGGTGTTGGCGCGGCTGGCGGCCCTCTCCAGCGGGTAGCCCAGGGCCGGCGGCTGCCCCAGCTGCTGGCCCGCGTGCAGGCGGTAGAGGTCCAGCATGTAGGGGGGGATGACGACGTCCTTGCCGGGGCTGGGCCGCCGCTTCAGCCCGAACATGTGGAGCAGGCGCAGCTCGAACTCGCTGAGGAGGTCCTCGGGGCGCTGCGCGGCCGTGGCGGCGCGGCCCGCCTCGCTGAAGCGCCGCCGGCCCACCTCCGGCATGAGGCCG
>VYZM01020342.1:382213-414268 GCA_013398915.1 Dromas ardeola
GGGGCCTGGCCCTTCTTGCAGAGGTACGCGATACCCAGCAATTTAGGGTCCTCATCAAAGCCGAAGCCATCGGCACGCCGTCATTAGCCGGGGTCCCGGTGCTAGCCCAGGCTCCTTCCCGGCAAGGCGAGCGCCCTGTGCTGCGCTCTTCCCAGTACCTCTCGGGGGCTTCATTTGCAAAAGACACAGACAGCCTTTGACACCTCGAATTACTGCGGAGGAGGATTTAAAGCAATAACAACTGAGACAGCTCCATTACCAGCTCCTCCTTTGGGAGCGGCCTTTTCTCTCCATCTTACAACTTTTCAGCATCAGAAAACCACCGATTGGAGGTAAGAATTCGGCACATTTGGGCTGGAATAATTCCTCCCGTGGACCCTCATCTCTTGACTTTCCTGTCACATTAGAGTGACTTCAGCTATACCAGTGAAACGTGGCTGCGGGAGTGAGGTGCTCACACAGGGAGTTACATACCAGCGTAACAAACCACCTTCGAACGACACCAGCGTAATTAAAGAGCTGGTAAAGCTCCTTCATACCAACAGCTCCCAGCACTTGTTAACCTGATTTTCCCTCGCTGCCGCACATACGGCCACAGGCAGGAGAGGTGACATGGAATGAGGTGAAATCCTTCAAAAGTGGTGAAATCCTTCAAAAGTTTAGTTACTTTTCCGTTGCATTCCAGCGCAGATAATGTTTAATTTTATGACTTCCTGCAAGTCTTTAGCATGAACTGAAAGTGCGTGCAGTGTGACTTCAGGGTATGCCAATTATGTAAATCAGCACTAAAATAACAATGGCAACGTAGTTTACACATCACTGACATTAAATGAGCACTTCAACTTCTAATTGCCATTCCAGTTCAATCTCTAGTGGGTCATGCCAGGAAAAAGTCATTTCTTGCCTCAACACTTACTCCCTGTGCCTGGAGCATAGGCTGTACTGTATGCCCAGCTTCGCGTTATCTCCAGGAGCTTTCTATATTAGGATGATGAGCCTTGTGAGGGAGAAACGTGTTTGCGGTTGTTCTGAAGGCCTGCATACACTCTGATCTGATACCAAGAGGGTCTTGTCCCTCTCTGATTTTAAGTGCAAATAGGCTCTCACAGTCTTCTGTTCTCTCGGCCATAAAAGACAACACTTCCCATTCTGGTTTGTCATCTCTCAGCCTATTTAGATCAGGAGCTGCTGGGGCAGCGACTGCCTTCCCATCTGTTTCCATGAGGTCCCAAAAGATAACACCGACGCACTTCTAACACGTTCCCCCAATGCACTGGCACCCGCACCAGAACCTCAGTTGTGCCCCAGCACCTTCCCCACGCCGCCTGTCTCACGTGGAGATTTCTCACCAGGGCGGATCCAGCTCCCTTTCAGCCAGTGCCCTGGGGAATATGGGGAATAAAGCCCTCAAAGCATTGTCCATGAAGGTCCAGTTACGGTTCATGCCTCGTCAGCACAACAATCGAGTACCACTCTGCACAGCCCACTGCCTTTGAAGACTGCAGTCAAGGCAGCTCCCGCTGCATCTCTAGCATCTGCGCACCTGAGGTCAGAGGCTGAGAAGGACCTTTATCATGACAGAGAGCATCAGAGACAAATGTGTTCAGGTATAACCAATGCAGCACTTGGTCTGTGGAGCGCAAACACGCCAGGACGTGCCCACCCAGACTTCCAGCTCCCCAGACGAGCCTTTGCAGCAGGCATAATGCCCTTGTCTCCTTCCCACCCCTACAGCTGTGCAGCCATGCACCTGAGATAAAGAAACCCCAGCTCAACCAGTCGTCTTTCCTGGTGATGCAATTCCTCACAAGCTCTGTGCCAATGAGGAGTTAAGCAGAACATCAGCTGAAGATCCAGCCCCATCGCGGTGGGCTCCCACAATGTCATTTCATTTCACAGAGTTACTTTTCAGATCAGGCTTGCTCTTCAGCTAAACTCCTGCCAGAGAGAGAAACCACCATCTACATGAAAAGATCTGGTACAGATGGAGGACTTTAGGAAACCTGGCCGTGCATATTTGTTAATCTCCTTTGTGGAACTTCATTTCCCTGCTCCTGAATGTTGTCTAGTTGATTGGACTTACTCATTTCTTTCTTCTTTCCTGTGTGCACACGCTTTTTCTTTTTTCTTTTTTGGTTTAGTGTTGTTTTGGAGAGGTGCCGAGCCAGTAAATACTCGGCTAGTGGCACCTGCTGCTAAGGTTTCAGATCCAAGTGTTCATTTCCAGGACCAAAACACAGCTGATAGGTCTCAACTTTAGGTACTGTTGGGTTTTCTTAGTAAAATGATAGAAAAGTATCCAAATAAGGACAGGTTTTACAACACGGTGAGAGTCCTTTTTCAAGACCAGAGGGGGAAAGAAGAAAATCTTTTTCCCCCTTAGCATTTTCTTCTTACAAATACAACACCAAATCACATTTATATACTGCCACTCTGTAGTGTCTTTTTTTCCAACCTGGTTAAATTGGGACCATCATTGTTGATGGCTACGCGCAGAAGGCTTCAGCTGGAAGGCGTAGGTAAGAAATGCTCACCAGGGTCTCTGACCATAACTTGTTATCCTTAACAAAATGACTTAATTTCTGCTCTAATTAGAGACACAGGTCTGCAGAAACACTTGCATCGCTCTATACACGTTGATAGTCAACAGTTTTACCACTGACTTCAGCACACCAGTTGGACCAATGCTGAGCACTTTTGAAAATTTCCAGTTTGGACTGCTGTCCCCCGGATATGATAAGTATGTGAGATGTGAAATATTAATAATAGTGAGCTTTTTAATAAATTTTGCACATTTTAGTGAATAAACCTCTTGATAAAAATCTGTGCTGAAGTATGAAACATATACATAGTACAGCATCAAATGCTGGAGGGGTGACTTCTAAAAATGAGTTAAGATGTGTTAGTGATGTTGAGGTTTTGGCTTCCTAACGGGTGGAGATTATCTGAAAGCTTTTCTGTTCCTGAACTGTGCTTCCTGTTGGCATCTGCGTGAATATGATGTGTGGCCATTCTTTAAAATATTACTTCATACTGTTTTCTGAAGACATATTTGTCTTTTGGTGGTTTGTCTTTTAACATCTATCAATTGTCTCTGCTGCGCAGCCTGTCTCTTGTACCATGAAGGATGGATTCTCACCCGAGAAGATAATTTACAAGATGGTGATTTGTTTTTGAAGAGGGGAAAGGCAGTTCATTCAGAAATGTCTATTTCTTTCTTATTCACCTTTGCTGAAATCTGGCAGTTCTTCAAAGCTGTTGCTCTGTTTCACAGTGAGTCTCAGTTTCATTCATCAAATCTCAGTTTTCCTTCCATCATAGTGGCAGGGAAATAGGAATTTATCAGGAAATACAATGCAGACCTGGTATCCTCTACATTTCCAGTATGTCTCCATTGCTACTGAACAATAACAGTTGCTCCTAACAACGTTGTATCTGCAAATATAGGCTACAATAATCACATGGCTGTGCAACTTTTATATTGTAAGACAAATTCCTAAAATTTGTAATCCAATTGCGGGGGAAAGAGGAAAAAGGGAGGTTAACTTGATAACCTTTTCTTTTACTGTTTCCCCCTTGATGCTACAAACTTCCGAATTTCAAAATCCAGTATTTGACCAGTGGCTTTTATCATTAAGAGGTGAAAAAAACGCCATACTGCCTCTGTACATCCCGGAGAACAACTGAGCCATCACTGGACAGATTCCGCAGCACCGCCACCATTTATGTACCTTTAATTGCATGCAATATGAATAGTCACGGACTGTCAGACTAGGGAGAGAGTCAGCAGACAGTGAACTGGCTAAGATTCAGGCAACCTCATTCCTCTTCCCAGTGCTAGAAACGTCCTTTTTCTTCCCTTTGTGCCTCAGTTTTCCCACTTTGGAAATAGGGATGATTATTTCTGACCCCTACTTGTAAGTCCCTGCACGACCTTCACGTAAAAGCACTAAGAGTTAGGCACTGCTATTGTCTGGGGCTAAATGCTAGGTTAATGCCAACAGCAATCTCAAATATCTGGAATCCCAGGGCTCAATCTTGCCTTAAAGAGAGTGGCAGAATTCCTACTGGGTTTGGTGGTACAGGCTCACATGTTTAAGTGAGGAAGAGACAGGGATGCCGACTACTCTGATCAGAAGATTCGGAGCAAAGAGGGATTTTTTAATTACATAAGTCTTGTTAGGAAGACAATGAGGTGAGGGTGTTCCCCCACATAAAAGAGAAATGGCTGCGTCATAGATGGTCCACTTCAGGAGCTTATAATTTCATCACTGCAGAGATATTGACGTCAAGTAAAATGGAGGATAATATAAAGTTACGCATATTGCCTTAAGAAGTGCATATTTTAGCAGTGAAACTGGATAATGTTTTGCAATTAAAATAAAATAAAGGCAAGCGTGACGTTCTGTTTAAGCAGATTGTCTGTATGAAGGCTTTATTGTAGCTGCAGATTTAGGGCATATGAAAAGGTTTTCTGTGCTCAGTTGCAGGATGAAAAACATTGCATCATCAGGCATTCTTGTTCTCTAACACTTCTTTGCCAGTATGCCTTTGATAATTAATGCTTGCAATTTTATTTTCTGGTGTAAAGTCATGTTTTCTCAGGTCATTATCATTCCAATTTTTAAATATCCTCTTAAAACTAGACAGAACTACAGAAAGTAATAGTAAAGCTTTGTGCCTGCTCTGTGGCATGTGCTCGGCACGAGCGATCAGCTGCTGCACCTGCTTCACACTGGGACTAAAGCTATTTGCAAGTGGCTTTCAATTACACCCCTTGTTCCCGGCTCTGCCCGCTTTCCAGAGAAGCTCTGATGGGCACAGGTCTCAGTCTGGCCACCACCCTGCAATTTTATTTGGTAGCTTGGTTGTTTGTGTGCTACAAAATTTACTGACTTGGGGGGGGGCGGTCTTAGGAGAACAACATCCTTTGACCGTTCCCAGGCTCTTGTCTGCTCCGGCGCTCCCTCTGCGGCGTTCCAGAAAGCGCACTTTAAATTGCACAAACTAATTATTAGCCACACACACACAGAACTGCTTCATGGTACCGTTTATCCCCGGAACTTCTGTAGCCTCAAAGTCATAGTACTCTTCCTCTATTCGGCCTCCTCATTCCTCTCCAAGAGGAGGAAGAGAAAGCTGTTTTTCTAAGAGGTACACAGGGGCCCAAAGATCTATATAGGTCACACTGAGATTTTCAACGATGCATAATCAGGTTAGACACAGTTTTGGGGTTAAACTCCCAAAACTTCAGTGAGACATTAAGAACTCAGTTCATGTAGGCATTTTTGAAAAGCCCAATATCAAATCTATTACCCAATAGTTTCCTGACGAATTCCCGCAGTGCCTTGTCCACGGTTCTTACTGCAAGCCATAAATCCTAGCAGGAATATGTATCATTTCATTCAAGTACGGAAAAAAGCTCTGATCTTGTAAGAGTCTATCTGTGCTGGAGAGAGAGGGTTTTTTACAACCTTGGTGAGGACAATAAAGACACTGGTTGGGGTATCAACATACAGATTTGTTCCCAAACCGGATCAGTCACCGTAACAGAGGTGCGCGGTGAATTCCCTTGCCTGCTGTGCCATCACCTCCTCCCTTTGGCTTTTCTTCAGACCCCACTGCAAGATGGGTGTTGTACAGCCAATCTGCTTAGCACTTTGGGAAAGCCGGGGCCAACCTTTACATTCCTTAATACCTTTAATCACCTTCCCTCACCACACCTCGGCTTCCTGCCTTTTCCGGAAATTTGCAATGACCTATCTACCCTTAGTTTACGTGCTTGTAAAACTAAGCGTGTCCTTCAGCCTGTTCAGGATTAGGCTGAAAAAGCAGTACCGTAAAACATTCATGATGTGCAGCATCGTCTAGTTACTAATTCCATTATTCCCACCAATTCTGCGTTTGCTAACTGGACCTATGCAGCCTTGGCGTTGTATTGCTGTAGGAGAAATGCCCCTTACATTTTCTGTTTTCTATACAATAGTCATGTGTATAGACTCAGTAAACATGCACATCCACTTAACGTGGGTATACTAAACATTGAATACATTCCTTTAGTCAGCCATGGAATAAACTCCTTTCAAATAAATCAAAATACTAAACAAATAAACAAGCTGGGGAACCATGGAATAAACTCCATTTCTTTTGCACCTTTAGCCTTCTCGCTTGCTCTCTGCTCCCCTCTGTACATCCCAAGCCTCGGCGTACGGCCCTGACAGCCAGTGGGTTTTGAAAAAGAAAAAGGAACTGGCCCAAAATTTCTCCTGCTCCTCTTTGTTTGCCAGAAAACACAGCCAGCACAGAATTGCTACCTCAAATAATTTTGAACAGACTGAATGGATTCCGTAACTCCTGGTTCAGATGCTCACACTGCCTAGGAAGAACCCTGAGGACCTAAAAATTAAGTTTATGAATAAATCCTTGAAGAACCAGGACCACTCTCTCCATACCAGTGGAAAACTGAAATTCCAAGTTGTGCAATCGAATGTGACATTCATTTCTGCAGCTGGTGGGAAAATAGTTTCCTTATAAAATAAATTTAATAAAAACTAGACTGCTTTGTATCTATTTTTTCCCTAAGCAACTTCTAAAATATCAGACATTAATACTGAGGAACTTTGATAGATTAAAAAAATATGCCTCTGTAATTGTATGTAAATATTACTTTTTCCTTTCCTTTCCCTCCCTCCCTCCCTTCTTTCCTTGCTTCCTTCCTTCCTTCCATTTACAATATTGGACACGTTCTGATAAAACAAGCTGAATTTACCAGGGCCAAAACTGTGAAAAGGCATTTCTACAAACCCTCCAAATGAATATTTACATACATGATAAAATAGAGGTTTATTTCCCTTAAGCCCGAGTGATTTCACAGCTAGCCTGCCTGACTGCCATTTGTACCACACTGCCATGTGTGTCCAGGCAGCTGTACACATATTTCACATGTTTGCTTTCATTAGAAATAATGGATTCTAATTTCATTAGAAATACAAAATTCCTGTACACTGGATCATGACGACGGCTTCTATTTGAAATATTCCTCCTGTATTTAACAAGCCTTGTAGGTTCTCAGAATATATATATATATATATACACACACACATATATATATATATATATAACGTAGGTTCTCGGATCACTATATAGAAGAGCTAGGGTAGCTTCTATGCATCATGTAAGTTAGGCCATAACATCTGGGGAAGGTAGCACTCGGGCCCTGTGCTGGTCTGCTGTGTGCATATGGATTTTAATCACTGCACACCTCAGCCGTTCCGCTGCAACGAGCTGTATGTCTGTCTGTGCAGACTCGCTACAAGAATTGGTTGCTTTTGCTACAAACTCCAAAGCAATAACAAAAGGCAGGAATTGAAGACTTCATTGATGTGTTTGGTCTTGCTCTTTATGGGAAGTTGTCCTGGTGCGTTAAGCTGTCTGATTTATCCATTCTGCAGGTAAATGATGTGTACGAGCTACCTAAGTAACTCAAACAGATGCTGCTGATATTATGGTGTGTTGTCAGTCCCAACAGGTTGGGTATCAGCTATTGCAGCAGTTAGCTTTAGGGTCTAAAGTCCATCTCTTTGGCTTTTCATCTGCTCTGTGGCTTTCCCAAAACCCCATGTGGAATGGAGGCTCCTGAGCTGCCACATGGCGATCATTTAAATTAAACATTTTTAAGCAGAGCAGCAGATAAACAGGAGGAATATCCCCATTGTGTTCAGAGAAGTAGTATTTCTGAATGTCCCGCAAGAGGGGTACAACTGCTCCTGGCAATCCCTGCTACTGGCAAAGGGCTTTGTAATACTTTGATATAAATGATATAATAAAACCAGGAAAGGCTAAACAACCCACCCGAATGAGGAGGCTTTAGAGCTCTTCTCTTATTGTAATACCTCACATCCCAAAAAGCAGGGATCCCATCTTAAGGGGGAAAATGAAAGCCCAAGTTAACTGTGGGGAAGCGAGTCTCCATCTCACCTTGACTAGGCCAGTGGCCTGTGGCATGGGCATTTGGAAGTTGGCACCTGCAGCTTGGAAGGCTTCAGTCGCCACGCTGGGCTTGCAAAGCCACCACAAGGCAATGTTTTCAGGCCAGAAACTGGGGTTCAGGGGGCAGAATGTCTCTAGTTTCTCCACATTTTACTGAAACTGCAACTCGTCTTTCACTTGTGTTGAAGGCACTATTTACACCCACGTTAGGGCATTAACTAGAAATCCAGGTCCGGCAATACCAAGGAGTCCTGTCATATCACTACCCGCATGACAGCTCAAAGATGTGACAAAAAATGTACCGTATTCCTGCTTCCTTCCCTTCCAACAGCACATTGCTCCATGTTCCTCCTGGGCCCACTGCATTTCCAGAGAAGCAAAATCCTCTCCTTCCAAAGCCCAGGGCAAAATTCCATGGGAGCAAGCTAGACCCACAGCCCTGTTCGTAGCTCTTCCTCTAAGGCTACGTCTCTACTAGTAAATTAAGTGCGCCTGGGAACATTCCTGGGCACAGAGGCCAGCTGGCATGGAAAAGCCTGCTTCACTGCTCGCTTCCGCACCGGGGTGGCTGCATGCGAACTGCTGCTTGGGGATGGTCCCAGGAATGTTAGAACAAACCATGGCTAGAAACTGTTTGGGAGAGAGCTTCTTGGCCTGGCCCAAAAGCACACCACAGGCGTCCTGACAGTCCAACCAGTCACCAGCTTTTGGCTGGGCCCAAAAGCGTTCCCAGGCCCTGCTTTATTTACCAGCGCAGGTGTAGCCCAAGGCCATGCCTACCTCTGCCTGCCCAGGTACCGCGGGGAGGACGCAGGACCTAGGTTAACACTGCCATCACTTCAGTCAGCTGATTGTGATTTCATGCACTCGTTGAACGCACCTTTTATCTACACAGAAGTTGTTGATAAGAGAGCATTTAAAGCAGCCTAGAGGGGAAACCACTTGAAAGTGGAGTTGCAGTGAACCCGAGAGCAGCTCTGGGGCAGGCCCGGACCGAAACGGGGTGGGATCCCGGGGTGCTGCTGAGCTGTGGTGAGGCAGGAGGACTCCCACGGGGCCGTGGCCCGTGCTCAGCCGTTCCCTGAAGGGTATTTGCTGCGAATTGTGCACAGGCTTGCCAAGATCTATGGAGCAATGCGTTGGCACACTAACGGCATGTACCACAATGTAGTTTCGCATTACGTTTGGTCCACAAGTTGGTCCAAACTGGTGCCCAACTTCTGACTGGCATCCTCTTAATCAGGGTGCCACGCCACGGACATAAACCCTGTTCTGTTTGTAGGGAGCAGGGAAAAATACCGCCTTTTCTTCCCAAATCATCACTGAGGGTTAGCACCTCCTCCACTTCACAGGAACAGACATTCCCTAACTCAGGTGTCCCCATACTCTCCAAGTTAGAATAAAACTTCTCCACACGCTTAAGCTAACTCCGACTATTTTCTCCGGACCAGGCTGGGGAGCAATTGTACGTGCTGTTCTGCTGGCAGCGAGAGAGGAGAGGCAGCTCTGGGCAGGGGGAGAGGAGCTGGGAGGAGCAGCTGGCTTGGCGGAAAGTGCTGATGCCAGGTGAGGATGTATGACCACCACTTCTTTGGGCAGGTTTTTATCTCTTTTTTTTTTGAAAAAAAAAAAACAGCTCAGTGGTGGGAGTGAATATGTTTTTATGCGGTTCACCAGACAAACACGTGGTCCCAAATCCCTCCCCAAAAGCAATCTGTCCACTAGAGACAATTATTCGCTCAAACCTCGTTCAAGTTTTATTCCTTCACTATCAAGCCACAAGCTGGGTAGAATATATCGGTGTTCTCCCCTTAAGCACTACCTATGCCCAGGGCTTCCGCACAACCAAGGTGAAGCCACTTCTCCCATACACGCTGCAGCTCGATAACACCTTGTTTGGGTTCAAGGTTTCTATTTCCAGTGGCCAATCTATCCCAGAGGTGAAGGACCCGTCCCCCCTCTCTCCATCTGCCCTCCATTCAGCACAGGAACTTTCTGAAGCGAGCCCGGCTGCCAGGAACACAGTCCCAAACAGCTCAGCTGATCAAAGTGCAGGCCGCCACTGTCCCTGCCTTCGGATACCTCCTTCTCAGCCCCAGCCACGCCAGCCCTGCTCCATCTCTTCTGCCAAAGCTCATGCTCCTGCAGTAAACAGGTTCAAAGAGCTGGTTTGTCTGAGAAGTAATCCCTTCTTTGAGCGGGTACACAGCACTTCGCTTAGTGGGGTCCTGATCTCGGTTGGAACTTCTACATTACAAATACATTCTTTCCCTTTGTATTTAAATTAAATGTAAATTCATTTAATAATGAAAGCTCAGTTAAAATCTTTAACTTGTAAACCAGGATTTAAAAAATCTGTAGGAGCCATATTCCATTCCCTGCTATAGCTGAAGGTACAGTAGCTAACTTTTCAGCCAACGTTGTTTTGTTCAAAATCAAATGAGGTTCATATTAGCCCTACAAAAGGAAATCATGATTGATGATCTGGCCTGCCCAACTACAATTCCTTTAGTAACAAAAATATTTTGTAAGTTCATTTATTATTGAGATCAAGCAATGAGTCTGGAGCTACATAAAATGGTTCCAATTAGATTCAAGTAATTGCCATTTTGAGTGAATATAAGCTTTGCTGGATAAAAAAGAAAAAAAGAGAGAGCAATAAAAGCTCAAGTAAGCTCACATCTGAGATTTAAGCCTTTAAAGCCTTTTTTGTCTCTTTTTCCCTCCTCTTTTTTCTATTTTTTTTAGTGTGTGAGAGAGACACACACACACGGGAGGACAGCAGGGGGTGGGGAGGAACAAGGATGTATGAAAAAAGAGGAGTGATTTTCCCAAGCTGATTTCTCTTCCTGGGTGACCCAGTCTCCCTGGGAATGCTGCCCATGTGACCTGCACCAACTGGATCAGCAACAGCAGGAGAACGAGGAGCTTCCACAGCATCATTAAAATAAGTGGCAAAGGGGGGGAAAAGCCAGCAAAGCACAAGTTTCATAATCTCACTGAAATCCTCCTGCAGACGAGGGAAAAGTGTCTTCTCCGGCAGCAGCAGCTTTCAGAGCAAAGGTTGGAGCATGTAGTAAATGAAAATGATTTCAGTGCAGTGCCAGCTGGATCCCTACAGCAGCTGAATTAATCGACCAGAGAGAAAACTCTTTCGTATGCTGATGAAGGCAATTCGTCAGAGCCACTGACACCCACCCCAGAGCAGAAAGCGCTCAGGTGCCCCTTAATACCGAGATTTAGGATCCCAATTCAGAGTTGAATCCCAGGCCTCTCTGCACCTTTCATACTGTGCTGTGTGCTGAAGCGTAACTTGAAACAATTTTCTAACCACTGATGGGGTTGGGGCTGAAGCCACTGCCCAGCTTCCACGCTGTGAGCAACATCTTCCGTCCATGGATGTATGGATGCAAAAATAAAAGGATGGGATAAGATAATATTTCCACACTCCATGAGCATCCGCCACACACACGTACCTCATACAGGCGTTTCATAGAGCACAGTGTCATCACCCACTGTATTACCTGTCTCTCACTACAAATGTTTACGGTCAGCAAGGTATTTCCCAGGAAGACCATGAGTGATCAAGGAGTGATTAGTGAGGGAAAGAAGATAGGTTGTTTCTGATTTTAATACGTTTGTTTCTTCTTTTTATTGCCCACATGTCATCATTAGATACTCAATTTCCTGTGCCCACCCAAAGGTCTACAAAAGTTCTCTACTGCCTCTACGAGCGGTTTAACCTCTAGCGTGCAATTTGCTAATAATTACAATCAGATCATAAATACAGATTCACATTTTTATATAGCTTCATATAGCTTCTTTTGGGTCGGAATATGAATCAATGTAACACAGGACACTTTTTGCTTTAGCTCAGCTTTGGTTTGCAACTTTAATTTAGAGTTCCTGTTTTACATCTTGGAGAGGAATATGAAGTCTAAGTCTAGTGAACTTGTATAGCTCAGCTGAAACTGTGCTGACTTAAAGCAGCTTGAAGACCTAGCCCATCCTAAAAACGGTTGTTACAGTATCTTGGGACTAGTCCCTGATTAAACATGTCAAAAAAACAGTATCTTTTCCTTAAAGACCATCTCCCATCATTCCCACAGGCACTCTAGCTTCAGATTTTGTTCTAAGCTTGCAAATATTTTTCTTCAACAATGGCTTGAGAACAAAAGTTTTAACAGGCAGGAAATGTCAATATTTGTTTTTTATGAGAAGTGCTCCCTTTCTCTTGCTTTTCCCCCAGAGCAGTTCTCCCAAGAAAGCAGAGAAGCACCTGAGTGCCAAGGCAAGTAAGCGCAGCCCCCCAAAGCTCTGCTCTGGACACTTCCAACCGCAGCCCCATCGTCCGCAGACAGTTGCTTCCTGAGGCTGCGGGAATGAATTTGGGTGCGGCGTCACCCAAGTTTCTATCTTCCGCCAGAAACGCGGTGCTACACGTCAATCAAGTCTGGGTCATGGCTTGTTCTGCAGAGCCTTCTGGTGAACATGCACACAAGTAGCTGCAAGGTTTAGGCCCCAATCAGATTAACTCCTGGTCTGGCACTGGAAACCAACTGCTGTGGGAGACTGGAGCTCCATTTCCTTGCTGTTCTGCTACTTGCAAACACGAGCTGCAGTTCCACAAGACCAGAGCTGCTAAAACCCCTCCAAATTAAAAATAATTGTTTTCTTCCCACCTCCTAAGGACCGAGCTAGTGTCCTCCAGGGATTCATAAACCTAGGAGCAGCACCAAGGGGTCTGGTGTACTGGACCACTCTCTAAATACCATCTTTCACTACAGAAACTCATAACAGCATTCAGTGAATCTTTCCCAAAACTTGAGAGTGCCAAATTTACACTGTTCTGCAGTAAACTCTGGATTACCTACAATAACATATAGACTCCGCTGAGACAGGCTGAACAGGACCAATCCACAAATTTCAAACAGGTCTGATGAACCCCCTTCTTTGTTTTGGAAATTAAAAAAACAAACAGAGAGAAAGAAAACCACATGTTTTCTGCTCAAAAGAAGTCAGCACCCTAAATAGAGTGTGTGGAAGGAATAGAAAGCTCATTACCCCTGTCTAGCAGGAACTACGGCACAAGGAGGTTTAAGTCATGCTCTCCAGCCATGGTCCAGGAAGGCTGTTTTCTGCTTGTGGGTTAATGTCCTTTTGTTCTCCCTATTATCCAGGCAAAAAGGAAGCTCTAAACGCAGTTGGCTGTCTGCTTCACCAAAGTTAAAGTCAATTGACTGTGCTGGGGAGTCTCAAATGTTTTCTTTCCTCATAAATCATCTTCAGTAGCTATGTAAATAGAACCCTAATGAGATACTAATTGGTTGTTAAGATTTCAATCTCAAATAAAAAAAAACAGTTTTGCAGTAACGCATGTATTTGCTTTTGCCAATGTGAAAGCACCGTGCCACCAATCTGCAAATAACACATCACTCCTGCACTCGCATCTGTGGCTGCTGTGTACTGTACACAGGCTTCTCGGCCGTCTTACACGTGTAAGGAGATGATCAGGCTTTGATCGATACCCCCAGCCTTATTCTCAAGGTAGGGCGGCTGCTCCTAAAGTATATGTGGGGCTATACCCTTAGATGAGCTCATTTGCCCTTGCTTCTCAGCCTTCAGGATGCCTTCCTTACAGTCGTTTTATTAAGAGAACTGAGTGAGTAGTAAGCACAAGGAATTTGCGGTCTGCCTAAAGGAGGATTTCACCAGTACCAACACAAGCAAAATTAGTCAACTGAGAGATCCCCTGCAGGAGCTGACATTGATGGCTATCTAGCTAAAATGAAGTATCAATAACCCAGCTCACACTTGGTGAAAGAGCCATTCTGAATTATTTACTGTATGTCATACTTCAGGTTTTAATTTCAATATATTGTGAGATGTACAATAAATTATTTAGAAGCGTGGCAAATTAAAATGCAGTTTCAAATCCCCTTGCGCTTTCTACTCTTAGGTTAACAGTCCAGTTTGCAACAATGATTTGCTAATCTATTTTCACAAATGTTTTTTCAACTAGAGAGACATAGAGGCATACAAGTTTTCCATTGCAGCAAATCTTATCCAGCTTGAATCATTTAACAGCCCATCCTCCTTGAGATATACTAATGAAATACGGCTTGGGCAAAAGGGTCAAATATACCTGCAGCAGGTTAGCCTAGAAGCCCGCGTTTTGTTTTCTCCAGCTTTCCCCAGGGGCATGCAATGCTGTGAAGGTTCTTTTCCTCTCACTTAAATTATTTTAGTGTGTGTCAAGTAGCCTCTTAGGAAGCGGTATTTCATTTTATTTTCTAACTTCTTCTCTTCCCTTTTTGACAATCAGTTTTGTAGGAATATCTGGGAAATACAGCTGGTGTTTCAACACATCCAGGCACACGTTTCTTTGCATTGGGATGGCGGGGAAGAACGTTGTCGTCTTCTACTTTGAGCAGTCATGGGTTCAATAAAGGAGTTGTTGTTTTACCTTGTGACTCATTTTTAGACCAGTCTTGCAAAGTTCTTCATGTCCAGTTGTCAAGATATTTTTCATCCTCTTTATGGCAAAGAGAGTAAGGAAACAGATGTCAATATTCCTTCTTGGGACATCCTTGGAGACATATCTTTAGACATGAGCCCAGATGACCGTGATTCAAACTTTGTTCCTCGATAGGTAACACCTCTGCAAAATTACAATCTTTTAAGCAACAGAATACGCAATATTCAGTCTCGCACGAGTGATAAATTTAAGATCCAATATTTCCTGACTCATCAGAGCTCACAATGGAAAGCTTTGTCCTGTCTGAGGAGAGAAATTCCAAGTTGCTGTCCATGAAAGAGCCTAAGTTCTTTAAAAATCATGACATGTTTATGCAGAGCAAAACAATTTTGGGTCAATTTGGGACATTCCGTCCCTCTAAAATCTGTACTGCTGAATTTGTGTCTAGATGATAGGAAATCTATGTATTGTAACAAGAACGTTTTACAATACCCAATGATATTTAAAACAAAATCTTCAAAGCCTTTGACACGTACCCAATGCTTTATACATGGTCTGCAAACAAAACCTTGTTTGCAGTTTTGTTTATAACTGACTCATGGCTTGTCCATTCTGAAACCATGGGACTACCCCAGAGGTATGATGATGAAAACTGCTCCCAGTTAAAAGGCTCTCTATGGAAACAGTTCCATCAGAGAGGATGGTTCATGGAGCCTCAAAAAATTTCATTTGAAATATCCTGCATTCAATTCACTTTTGCCCTATCAAAGGCAAAGCAAGGATTTAGAAAGAGCCCTGCCTGTACCGCTGGCGTACCTGAAAGCAGCAGGTGATGTGACCCTGAAGTGGGCATCCTCTGCCTTGTGCCCCAGCAGGGAAATAGCGGAAGCTCCCTGCAGCTCCACGGTGTGCTGGGATCAGCAGCAAGTTCCCACCACCCAGCCCATACCAGCGACAACACCAGGAAAAGGCCATCAAGTTGCTGGATGGAGCAAGAAGCCGCAGTGCAGTCGGGGGACCAGGAGTACATTGACTTTTCCCTCAGAGGCAGAAAGGCACTGAAGCACAGCCTCAGCAGAATTGCTACAGGAGGGAAACTGAGCAGCTGCCAGATCCAAGAGCTGCTGCTTTACCTGAGGTTAAAAAAGGAAAGAAAATGTAGTTTCTTTTGGTTTCTTGAGAATCAGAAACTCTGGATTTCTGCCAGCCTTAAGAGAACCCTCTACGTATACCCTTATAGATAGATATTGTATCTCTATGGATGCCTTATCTCTGAGAACTCTCCGACTGAAGAAGCTTCGCTGAAAGGTGCTGTATCCATTTTAATATTGGTCCCCAAGGTGAGACAAAGAGAGATCGGTTTGTTTCTTCCTTAGCAAAAGTAAGGCTGCAGCAAAGGGGAGTATGAGATGACTGGACTTTTTCTAGTTCAGGGAAACATCCCATCAGATTGGGATCCAGTTACATAGTGAGTCTACGACAGGTTGCATTTAGGACCATGGGCAAATCATTCCTCACAACGTGCCTCAGTTTCCACACCTGAAATACTAAGTTAAATAGCTACCAGGCATTGCATAACCCAATGTACATATTTTAGGATGTGCTGACATGCCATATTGCCTGAGCACTTGGTCAGAAAAAATAACAACACTATTGATATTACAATAATGCTAGTAAAATATAGACGGCAAATTAAATTAAAACCTGGTGCCGTTCACAATAGTCACATGGGGTAGAATGAAACAGGAACCGTATTACAATCAAACTGTTTCAGCTTAAATATTTGAGGTTTGGGGCATTTGGATTTTAAAATAAGAAGCTCAAATGTATATAGAGACCAGAGGTAGTTTAATGAAAAAAAACTTACTTTGCACCAAAAAAATAGTTCCAATAACAGATTTTCCCAGTCAGCTGTGTTGTTCTGCCACACAGTTTGTCAGACTTATCTCCCTGCTGCTTCTGGTGTTACTTTTGAGGCCAGTTCAGATTTTGAATCCGATTCCTTCCTGTCCAGTAATCTTTCATTAGAGTACATGCTTTTTTTTTAAATCAAAGCTAGCATTGCACCATGAACCAATTGTGTTGGCTGAAACTCTTTAAGTGCAAGAAATAAAGACAGCAGCACATGCCTGAAGTCACTGTTCAAGGCTTAATTAATACCAGGGGTTTTCACTCTGGTATTAATACTTTCCTCTTGAATTGAATGGGACTTGACCTTGTCACAACAAGATCAGGGCAAGTCTGTGAAAATAATGTTATGACATCAAAGCCAAAACAAAGGAATGTCATCGCATGTGCCGGAGAAGGGTATGATGGGGTCCTCCTACAGTAGCGAAATAATGTCAGTGTGGCTCCTGAGAAACCTTCTTAGGTACCAAGTCTCGCTATGGAAAGGGAGTGCAATGGGAGAACCTAGAAGACAGCAATTTCTTTAAACACCCGAAGATGTGGACGTGGTCCCTAGCTGGAGTAAGGAGGCTCCGCTGACTTTAATGGAGCCGGACAGACTCACATCTGCTGGAGATCTGGTCCACTGCAACCAAACCGAGGAAAGGATGTATAAATTAAAATACCGCCTCACTGAAGGGCATATAAATTCATCGTCACCATTGCTTGGGCATTGCTCCCCATCCCTCATCATGTAAATAAGGCCACATCACTTTCATTTGTGGGTAAGAGCTCTCAGTTCCTCATGCCCCTCTCCAGTACGAAAACCCCCACTTACGGCTGGTTACTTTTCCGCCTGATGCTTAGCTGGAAGAGCCACACTGTGAAATCCCTGTTCCCGGCAGCTACCGCCTCGTACGGGGGGGGAGTTCCCCTGTGCCCCCTACCCTCCTCTCCAAGACTTAACAGTACAGCCTTAGAAAGGGGATTTTCCAGTATAAACAGAGCTAAGCCAAACTCTTCTCCTGGCCTCTCCGTGCCCCAGCCCATATTTGCCCCACATATAATTACCTGTGGATTTCACCTAGAAGACAGAGGATTTCACTTATAACCCCAAATAGGCAGGCTCTGACGTAATGGCAGTCTGAGGAATATAGGTCAGGGAGGTGGCCTGGCCACTGGAAATGAATTTCTGAAGCAGAATGAGCAACCTTGTTAGAGGGGAAGATAGTAATCGGCAGTGGTCCTTGGATCTAAACATTTCACCTCCAGCACTCTTGCAGCTACAGCCCTCATCTGTTTCACTTTCCTATTTTAAGTTCCTGACTCACATCCTAAATATTGACTTCTATTTTTCTATTAGCACTGGATTTTCAGCCTCCATATTGACTTTGACTGTACCTATGGTTGATACTAAGCCTCTCGGGTCAACAAACTTTTATAGCTGTTAGCTGCTTAAACCACATTGGGCAGGAACTGGCACTATAGAGCAGTAGCTAGAAGCAATATTATTGGGAATTATAAATTATTCCTCTGCCTGAACTTTTCCTCTTATTCACATAGCTACATTCATTTTTAAACATGTGGCAAATGAATCGCACAAGGAGGACAATTGGGACTCTGTGATTTTGGGAGCACCCGCCACCACTAGGCAGGGATGGATTCTCCTCTGGGAACAGTGGAGTAAGGCAGAAGTTATAGCAGGGGTACAACAGTGTAATCTGGGCTGGTAATCCCTGTGAGGACAGACAACACCCAGCCGGAGGATCACAAGCCCCAAATCCATCTTAGTTGTACACACAGCCTCTTAATCGTCTCCTCTGGCTAACATTTTAGCAGTACACATAACTGAGCTGTTGCAACCAAACATCAGAGAGACCTGGCCATCCATCATTTGTAAAACACTTAATGTATGTAAGAAACAATAACAACATTAAAAGAACATTACGGCAGCGACAAAGCCAAGCCTAAAAAGTGAGGAAACACAGCAATTAAGATTAAGTTATGCCTCATGCTATAATATTTTTCTGCAGACGGCATACTGTTTTTTTGGAATGGGACCCACGCTCGGGAGCGGGGACTTGGAAGGTCCAGCTAGCCACAAGCTATGTCAAGTATTTTACTCTCGTAGGACGACTGCAGTGTTTAGGTGTGAGAGGAACTGTACATAGCTGCATCCCTTAAAAGATGCCCCTTTGGGCGCTGCTGACCCTGGGGACTTGCCCCGCACATGTCCCTGCACAAAGAGCGCACAGAAATGGCTCGTTTCCTGCCATCCCCCCGCTGCCACTCAACCTCATGGACAGCCAAAATGTGACTCGGATTTATCTTAGCATTGAAGTCCATGCCATGTTCAGTTTAATGCTTTCTAAAAAGTGGCTATCGCTGAGGAAATGATTACTGGGAAGATAAGCTATGAATGACTTATTCATGCAGTATTTTCAGACCTTCATCAGTCTACTAGATCTTGCGCTAATGTTCCAGTCCTTCACATGCTGATTAATTTTTCATGTGCTACCAGGCCTTTTCAAGCAAAGACTGCCAAACTAATGCAATCTGGCCATTTAAGTAAGCTGTTTCTTTCCTTTTTGTTTTTCTTACCCCATACCTTGAGTACAAGCCTGTGGAAGGAAGGAAGGGTCCGTCAGAGAACTTGTATGGTATTTGTGATTTATTATTAATTGCTGGCATGGAAGTCCCTGCAGGTCACAGGACCCTCCCTGTGCTAGGCAATGTATCGATGCTGCGCTAGGCGATGTATTGAGTGGGTAGAAGGTGTCCTTTTCCCAGACCTTTTAACTAGGCAGAGGCAGTTTCCTACCTCCTATGTAATGGGAAGGGCAATAAAGCCTGATGAAGTGCACGGTGGGGCAAGATGCAACAGAAACCGTGGAAGTGTCTGGAGCTGAACCTAGATCTCCACTGCACTGCAATACCTCTCCCCCCAACAACATGTTCCCATTCCTCCCAGCTCTCAGTGTAAACCTGAGAAACATGCTTTTCCCTTGCCTAGTCTGCAGAATTACGGTTTTCAAGGGTTTACCACTTAATGGCAAAATTCTGGCCCACAATTACCCTATGTTCTCTCTGCCAAAGCACATACATGAGTTGTAATCACAGAGTGTTTTTTTCCCATCCTCCCTCCAACTTTGCCATGAGCTGGAAGAAACTGCGACGGGTTGCGCTCGCTTTCCCCTGCTGTGCCAGGAATGACGCGTGCCTCATCCCAGAAAGCTGTAGCTCAAATCCTGTAGCAGAGAAAGCACCAGGCTTGCAGCACGCAACCCATGGCTCCACCAAAACCTACGGGCATTCTTCCACTTGCAACTTGTAGCAGGATCAGGGTGACGAAGTACAGGCCAAGAAGCAAGCAACACATTAAACAAGTTTGTGTTTTTCAGACAAAGGCTATTCTTCACCATCTCCTTGATACAGAGGTGGTTTGGGCTTCTGAGACTGATGACAACTAGATGTAATGAGAAAGTAACACTTGTTCTACTTTAAACAGTTCAGTTTCATTTGTGAACCAAAAAAATGGCGTCTTGAACACTATCATCACACATTTTGTCTCTTGTAGTAGGTATGAACTCTTCTCCCAGCATTTTTGTGAGAATACACCCGTGTCAATGGCAACACTGCCCATGTGAGCACAAATGCCGTACGGGAACTGGCCAGCACCAGGGCTTAGAGTAAAATCCGAACTCTGTTTTGACAGAGATTCCCTGTACAACTTTAACCAAGTCTCTTGGCTATTTGATAGTTCGATTTGCTATCAGTACAACAAGGAAAACTTAATCCTGCCTTCAGCAGAGCTCTCTGAGGATGACTATACTGAGGTTTGGGACGGACTCTGATATACGGCATGCATAATGACCTAAACCCAATCCTTCGGATGAAAACATTTGTAACCCTTTAGTTCCTAATTCCAGTTATACATTAGCACATCAGCAAGATGGAGCAAGAGAAGTCTGTTGTCTTAACCAGATCTCTACTAGCTGATCAGTTAGCATTTGGACTGTGCTAAGCCAGCACGCTTGCTTCTGTGCTGCCCCTCTATTCTGCAAGTGATGCAATTACCAAGCATTTTGAAAGAAAAGACACACACAAAACGCCGTGTTTTGTGAACTACCTGCTGCCATCATGGTCCCAAGTGACCCAGCCCAGCTCTGCTGTGTGCCTGCTATCAGCATCACTCGTGTACCCTGAACAGCTTGTCCTTACCCCATCACTCCACACATGGGAGACTATCCCCTTATTACCCTCACCCAGGGCCCTGACCTCAATTATTAACTGCGTTTAGCAAGGACATTATTAAACCTGACTCTCTGCTCCCAGATGAGCTATCATGTGTCTCTCTTTAACCCAGCAGGAACCTTTTTCTCACCCCATGCCCTTCTTATTACCCTTTAATGTGCCCTGAAGCCTCTGGAGCAACCCCATCCATCCCAGATAATATCATTTCTAGAAGGAGAGTAAAAAAAGCAGAAGAGTCCATTCCTGAAGATTTTTTCCTAACTGGCTCCAAAACATCTTCCCATTTCCTTTCTATTTTAATCATCCATCTCTAATAACAAATTCTAAAAACCAACAGGTCTCTCCCGTCACAGAAAATTGCTCAGCTGCGGATTAAAGCACGTTACAGTTTTTAGCAGGACACTAGTTCTTTATACCTGTGAAAACTGATCACAACTGTCTGTTATGATTAAAAAGCAACTAGATATTAATAACTACCTACTAATTAGCTTACATGTTAATCGCAGCTTTTATGCCAAACAAAAACAGGAGTGCCACTGAAACATAATATAAAATGTCAGCAAATATCTCCACTTCAGTACTTAGCAAACGCAGCTTGCAATGTGCTGATGCCATCAGGGCACTAAGGGCATTGGGCAACGCTCCGTGCTCCTCTCGGGCCTTGGCACAGGAACAGCTCTGCGCCGGGCTGCGGTTGGGGCATAACCCTGGGTGTAAGTTAGAGCAGTCTTAAGGCAGCTTTACTTCACAAGCAGCAGCAACAGCCCAGCAAAGGCTGTTCCAGCGGCTGAACCAAGGAGACCTCAGCAGCCTCTAATCCTGTTTTCTCCTTCCTTGCCCATTTTCTGGAGGCTTTTACAGTGGAATCTGTCAGGACCGATCTCATGTTGGCAAGGGAATGCCTCTGTGTCACCCTCAAAACCCACAAGCGTGTGGGAGACCCTGGGTTCATTGGTAACCTCAGTTGGTTAGAGATATCTGCAGTGCATCTGCATCTCAGAGCAAGGCTGTAGCCTCTGCACACCCTACTCAGCAGCAACGGTGGGTGCCCAGCCAGCAAAGCATCTCTCCCATCTCCTTCCTTTCCAGTACCAGACGCCAGATGCTATACCAGTAATCCTTGTTGCACTGCCCCATGGCTTCAACCGATCATACCTCATGCTAGTGCTGTCTACCGTGCTCCATCCACCCAGATGGGCAACCTCACATCCCTTCCAACACCGCCTTGGGTCAGGAAAACTACTCTGGTGCTGCACTTCTGAAGATAACCACCATATTTTTCAATTTCCACTACTGTCCTCTACTACATGCTTGTACGGTGCCCAGCATCCCAAGGCCCTCATCTCCTTCAGAGCCCCTAGGGGCTGCTATATTGCAAAAAATACATAGCAATGAACAGTTGGAGAATATGCAAACAGTCATCAAACCTATCCTTTGACTTATGGTGAGCAGCTGAAAAACGCAGCAGCCTTCAAATAAAATGCTATGACTGAATATTGCAAGCACGATGAAGGTTTTGTGGATGAGAATGCTCCCTCCCCTCAAAATATTTGTTTTCAATACCCACAAAGTAGTATAATGTCATTTAGCAAGGAAAATTCTGGCAGTCGATGCACAATCTGGCAGAGATACAAGTACTGTAGGTGTTATGATACACACACAACATGTTTTACAAATAGAAAGTGGTTTCCAGAGTTCTTTAATATATTCTAATTTCCCCCACCTCTGCCCAAAAAAGCTGCAGTTATGAAAATACTGTTGCATACTGAAATATTAAACTAGAAATCTGAAGAGAGTTGTTTTTTAAAAAAGCTCTCTTTTCAGCTATTCCTTCTTCTCTTTTTTTTAAGTCAGGTATGTTTTTAGCAACTTAAACAGGTTGGGTTACCCACAAGAAGTAGTAATTTTTCCACCTAGCAGATTGAGGTATTCATACCCTCTTTAAACATTTCTAAATTTATTCTCCAGTATTATTCAAATAGAAATATTTGCATGTACACCCTGAATCGGATAAAACCCTTTCAGTACTAACCCATGGGTAGAAACCACACAAATGAAGAAGATTAACAAAATGCACCTTCTTTGAATCCAAAGAGCCTTTGGAAGAAATCCTTCCAAAAATCCATCCTGCCTCAAGAGGTTATTAATATTATTTATTCATTTTACAGGAGAATCCTGCTTAAGAGCAAACCTAGTACCTATACAACACGCAATAAGATATGCCCCTTACCTGGAGAACTTGTTGGCTAATAGCCAGATGGGTAAGGAGTTATTAGCCTAATTTAGAGGCAGGAGACCAAAGAAAAAAGAGACCATATGAACTGCTCAAGGCCACCTGAGACACCTGTGTGAGCACCAAGAACTGAACAGTTTTCTTGCACATTAGGCCCATGCCTCAGTCACAACGCAAGCCTTCCCCCCCAGGAAATCACATCAGCTGCTTCTTCTGAATTTTCAAGGTGCAGAAAAGCTGAGTTTGAACTTTTTCAAGTCTCTGAGGTCACCAGCTTCACTCTCATGTGAAGTGCCCACACTCACTTTCAGGAACAAAACTCCCTTGCAGAGCATTCAGGTGCGAGCAATGAGTCACGCCGCTGTCTGTCAACGACTGTCCCATCCAACCTACCCATCCAAAGAAAAGCATGTCTACCCTTTGTGTGAGGGTACTTCCAAACCAGACCTTCACACAAAATCACAGAGTGGAGACACCAACCTGAGCCCACAAGGAGTATGACAAAGACATATCATGCAGCGCTAGCAGTAACATTAGCATCCTACACCTGAGCTAAGAAGTGGAGGGATGGGGGCCTTACTTTCTCTGGGCACTGCCGCAGGACTGCGGGTACGTACCAGGGCGGGTCAGCACAGAATTGAGTTAAGTCTTGCTGCTTTGGTCAGCACTAACTACAGAGTGCTCATCTGCACAGTGAAGATATGTCAGAAGGTTATTCTAGGAACCTGAATGCCTGGGTGGATGTCTGCTGGTGACCATTCAAATCCAAAACCGGTGTCCTAACAGTTTCATAGGTATTTTCATAATCTAAATGAAGATGTTTCCAGTCTGTCTCAGATGACAATCTCCAGGAAATAAACTGTTCTCAGTTCACTTTCTTGGGGTGGGGGCAATAAGGCAATGGGTTCTCCTACAGGGAGAATGGCAAGGTGGGGTAAAACTGTAGTCCACTATGGGTTTGCAGGCTGTGCTACCCCAAGTTCAGGAGGACCTCAGGGAGCAATACCTGAAGACTACTGGGATTTCCCAGGCTCCGTGACCTGTTTATTCCCACAGCCTACAAAAGTACCACGTTCAATCTGATACATCTGTTCCACAAAGAAGAGCAGCCTTTCCAATCGCAAACACCCATGCTGTCAGCATGGAACATCTCCCAGACATCTTTTAATTGCTACACATGAGGCAACCATGGGGCTTCGTGTAGGTTGTGATGAGGAAGAAGCTCTCATGCTGCACTGCTACCGAAGAGGGGATGACGTGATGCTGAGAAGAGGGCTAGCAGTGTGGTACCTGTGCATCAGCTGCAGATCACGACCACAGGTCTGTCTGTAGCCTGAGGACAAAAACTGAGAGAATAAGTTGGTGCAAATTACATGAATTACCTAAATAATGCTTGCTAGAAAATTAGACGCCAATTCTGCCATCCGTTAGTCTGCAAGTAGCTCCACAGACAGCAGAGGAACTAACACTAAAATAAAACATCACTCAGTAAAAGGTGGGGCTGAGTGATTGTGCCTTTAGCATTTCTTACCTGTTTGCAAATAGACTCCCACCTTTACAACTCTCTTTACTGGGCCAGATCCTCATCTGGCCAGCTCCTCTGAGGTGAACTCAACAATGCTGATTTAGGCCAGCTCTGAATTCATGACTTACAAGCATTTGCTGATAGTTACGGCAGCCTGATGTCTGTCTCCAGGTTGTTTGCTAAATTCAGTAGTATTGCTTGTGGTATTTCCACCTCCTGCTGCTGCACAGCTGCCCCAAGTCATAGGGTTATCAATGCTGAGCCCAGCTTTGCAGCACCCATCAAGCCATTTGTGAAAGGCTTTCTAAGTTGTCTCTTCCCCTTGAAAATTTGACCTGGAAGAGGTAACCCTGACCATCAGTCCACTCTCCAGACCAGCTGAGTCCCAACCCAGCAGACCATGCGGTTAAGTCCTGAGGGACTTAAGCATGTGCTTAAGTTCTCTGCTGGATCAGTGCCTTTACAACCAGTCCGACTGCTTTGTTAGCAGTGCTGAGCACCAAGGCTGAGCTCCAACAGGAAATAGCAGCTTCCCTTTGAAGTCCTGCCACTGATGTTCACGTAGGTGGGACTTCAAAGAAGAGCCACCGCTTCCCCTCCCAGTATCGGAGGCCCCAGTGTTGGAGAAGCAGTACTGCTGGTTTTAATTGCATTAAGGGATGCTTTAGGGCGGACGATTCAGCCCTTCTCAGAAAAAGGACAACTTAAAAAGGTTCCCACCTGCTGGCAAGAGACCCAAGGAAAGGTTAACTCGCACCCCAAAATACCCTTTAAAACAAAGGTCTGTGGAAAGAAATCTCTTCCCCTTTTGTTACCTATTTTCCCTAGTGCCACTGAAAACTACCTTGTGTACCTTGTGAGCATCTAGTTTACTCTGGAGCTGTACTCCTGGCCATCGTAAGGGCCCCTCGCCAACTGGGATGTGGATGAGGAATGGCCAACCTCAGCTCCCACAAGAGACATCACTGGAAAAACTGACCTCAGCAACAGCTAAACTGAGCCAACACGAAGAAATACCCCCACAGGCAACCTACACGGCTGATTCTACTGCTGACTGACTGTGCAATCATACAGAGGTGCTCCTTTAACTTCTCTGTATCTCTTTTCCTTGAGGGAAAACAAAGCAGAGAAGTCCACATCCTAAATGGTGTAAATAAATTCAATTGCTAGCAAAACATGGCTCCACCGTTTCTCTTTCCAGTCTTGCAGATTGCCAATATCCAGCTCTTTTCTAAATCTTCAACCAGAAGCAAGACCCCGACAATGGGAGAAGGATCAGACCCCTAACACAGAAAACCCTGAGAACCACTGAGTACTGAATGCACTAGAGAAACAGCCAACGTGCCCAGCAAATAACAGCAACAGTGCAAGGTTTACATGGATTTGCAAAGCTCTTCCATTTTCACATTCCTTGCTTTTCTCTTCCCTGAAATTCACTTCATATATCCAGATTCTATATATTTCTACATTCAAAGCTAGCTACATAAGTAGGCACAGATTTTGAAGGAAGATGAGTAATTTTCATATTATTGGAGGCCTGAGTACGTTGTGACCTCATTTCACAGAGTTCAGCTGAGCTTTGCTGTTCGGGTCACTGACTTGCCATAACCTGGTCATCTCACCTGGTCATTTCGTATTTTGTACCTTCACACACAACACTTGCACATTGTTTGTAGAACAAACCTGTGTCAGCAGTAAAGCAGTGAATGCCAGTGGGGAGTAATAAGAGGAGGAATTTTACCCCAGTAAAACCAGCTAAGCAAAGATGTGCCCCAAAAGTGCAGAGATGATGCCAGACGCTGAGGAGCTGACAACACCAGCAGCATCAGTACGGTGTGACAGGACTGGACTTGACCACTCAAATGATCCAGCCCAAACCCTGATGTCTGTCCTGATGTGAAGAATGACCAAAGAAAAGCTGAAACAAAACAATTTCTGGCTCAGGAAGAAAAAATTAGTATGGAAAGTCACTCATGTGCCTTTCAGCAACACAGTCACATGGCTATGGCTCTGCTCAACCAACTCAACTGCAGAACAGCTTGCACAGAGATGCTTGAAAAAATACCTCTTTTTATCAACAGAAAAGTGATTTTTTCAGGACATTTCTCTTAAAGTTTTGAGCTTCTACCAAAAAAATGCCAATGTGCATATTCAGCATTTTTCCATTGAAGATTCTTGGGATTTGGGAGTCTGGGGGGTTTAATTGCTATTTTTTCTGAATATTTAATCAACATTTTCCACTGAGGGAGAAAAAATATTCTGGCCAAGTGTAGGTTTCCTTGCAAGGTTAAGAAGGGCAAGGGGGAGGAGGGGTCGCTGTATTTTTCCTTAAAGACACAAACATTCTCTTATAACTTAAGTCACTGCTGCACTTGTGAGCCTGACAAATTTAGAGGACTTAAAATCAATCAATAAAAAAAGAGCTCGACCACAAAGGAAGTTCTGGTCAACCCTTCAGCTTTACATCATAGACAACATTTATTTTATCACAGCCTTCAAAAATTAAAATAGCAAAATGCATCTTCTTGGAAAACAGCAGTTATTTTCTTCCACTGCTCAGATATTTTTATAAGCCCAGTTCCACCAGCCTCACTCATGTTGAGAATCACCTTACCCTGCAGGGCAGGCCATTTATTTAGAGGCAAGATACTATGTCCCAAGCAGGACACTAAGATGCCTCCACCCAACAAAAACTCCACTGTGCAGCTGAGCCGGACCAGCCTACATCCCAGGTCCAAGTCTGGTTTGAAGCATTACCCATACTGTCTGGATACTGGCCTCTATAAATAAACAGCCAAGAAGGTTTGGAGAAGAGGTGAAGCCTTTCTCATTAGTTGTGAGCAAGGAAGGAAGTTGTACCTTACCAAAGACTGCGGGAATTCACAACTCCCTCCTTCCCTTAATAGCACAGCTGGAGGCAGAGAGGAGCAGGGCAGAGCAGCCTTACAGGGACGGTCCAGCAAAATAGCCGAGACAACCTGTGAAATGAAATACTGCACATGAGTAAGGGTGGCAGAACTTGCCTGACAGATACTTTTCTTGCTGGCTAATCATAACCACAATTTATAGCTCTTTCCATTGAATCTTAGCAAGAGGATACAATGGCACAGAGACTGATTTGAATCGCTGGCAAACATATGTCTTAATCCATATTTGTTCAGAGAATTGGTTCTGCTAGTTTGTCATCCTCCCCCAACGTGTTTTTTTGGTTGTTTATACATATCAGCCTCAGCAAAACTTCCACTGGGAAAAGGCTTCTCTGGTCCAGGAGGAAACTTCTGTTTAAAACACACGTAAACAAACCTGCCCAGAGCAGCCACCGGTTTCAGCTGGAGCGCAGAAGACGTGCATTTGAAGGCCTGATAGAGATCAGGGAGTTGAACTTGGATCTCCTAAATCCAAGAGGGATATCTTAACCCCCAGGCAAGAGGCCATTCTTGGATGTTGCTTTCCTGTAGGAGTCATTTCATATTGGATGTAAGTCATAAAACATTTGCTGGTAACAGCGAGACCAATTCTGCAGCCCAGAGGCCAGAACACTGAACCAGAAAGAGCAGGAACATGACGCTGGGTCTCCCATACGCCAAGCGAGTGACTTGGCTATCTAATGGTTTGTTGCAGTAACAAGAAAAAAACAACCCTTCACGGATCCTGTGTCTTTCAAGAGGAATGGAAAAAACTTGAAACCTCACAACATCTTGTGCAACAGGAGAACCATTTCCTACCCGCTGCTACAGGGGGGTAGATCTGCAACGTTTATCACCTCTTGTCGCCAAAGCAGAATCTGGCCTGCTGCCTTCCACCCTAATTCAGAATGCACTTTCATCTCTAGTATAAACACCAAGAAATATCAAAAGCCCTGTTGACAGTACTGCTCTCATTTTCTGCTTTAAGAAGTTGCCAAAATGTACAAAATTAAACTCTCCAAGTCACAGTAGGCTGTTTTGTCAGTTTATCCAATCGGTAACGTAATACTATCGTAACCTCTATCATTCTCGCTCTTTTCTTTTTTTCTTCCCCCACCCCCTTCCTTTCTTTCTTTCTTTCTTAAACAAGAATTTCCCCTGGAAGGGAACACAGTTCCTCCAAAAATTAAATCATAGCATCAAATTTCAAACCTGCAAATATAAATCAAATATCGTTCTGTTGACACTGAGAAATATTACTTTGCGCGACGCATGGTGCTGAAGCATTGTCCAGGCCACAATAAGTAGACTATGGATATTACCGTGCTAAAGGAGCTTCTCTGGGAATTTTCTCTGAAATTGCGGGAGTCGGAACGAGGCATGCTTCACTGTCTCTTACCTACTACCTCAAAGAGCACATCTGAGGGCTGTGGCCCTGTGTTTTTTCTTTTCTTCCTTGTTCCTTTCAAAACTAATGGGAAATTCTGGGCCTCAAAAATACAGAATGAGGTTCTTTCTTATTTCTTTAACAAAAACAAGAACAAAATAAGTAGCAGCATGTAACAAACAGCAATTCTGTGGAAAACTTCTAGGAAAACAGAAGCAATGCCAAATGTTTCTCTAGCGCCAGTGTTCCTAAGCAAGGAAATACATCCCCACAGTAAGGCATGCATGACATTTGCAAATGACCTTCACTTGAAATCAAAGTGTAACATACATTACCTCAGTACATAATTCATTCTTAATCTATTAATGATATGACTCATTAACATATTAGTAGCAGTAGCGGTGTTAATAGAGTAATACTACTAATAATGTCATTGTAGTGCTAACAGGTTTCAACATGCTAGTTCTTCTACATGCATATAACAAAAGCAGTTGTGACCCAGCATCGCAGAGGTGATGAGACGAGAAGTTTGATAGCCCTACCAGTTACTTCATGGGATGTGTGCTATTATCTCTTGTTATCTCCCTGAGGAATCACAGAAGATCTAAATGTGCAATCATAGGGATTGTTCAGGTGTAAGATCCCTGATGGTATCTTTGCTGGACATGGGGTGAAACCCTAAAGAATGGGGTTTTTTCATATTCCTTAAATATTTGTGTTAGTACTCAATCAGGCATAAAATGCCTTGTAGGACCTACTGAGCTCATGTAGAGATTTCTGCTTCTCCAGGTTGCAAGAATACTCTCACCTCAGGGAAATGTTTTATGAAGTCATTTTGCAGAACTTGTCAAGAACTACTGGGGAGGTATAACACACAGCCTAAGAAGAGCTGTTGTAGGTTTCATTTTGTACCTTTGATTTCCCTGTGTGGAAATCACACCTGAAAGAACTTGAGGAATCGATCCGTTAGTTTGGGATGTCCAGAAGCACAGTTCCCCTGATGTTGAGGGAAGGTCCCCATATGGCTGAGCCCACCTGTAACGCTCAGCCAGTGCTGCCGCACAGCCAGCAAACCCACAGAGCCCAACAAAAGCACACTGACCTACAGCCCAGCTCTTCCAGAGAAGCGTCAGAGTCATGGTGGTTGTATTCTGCAAAGGGAAGATGCTTGCACAGGACAGTTGAAGGTTATGGCATGATTTCTGATCCTATAGTGCAGATCTGCTTTATCGTAAGTGCAAACCCTGCTCACAAGATCTGGAGTGAAATCCAGGTTTGGGTTTCAAGTATCCTTAAAAACCTGTTGCTTTAAGAATCCAGCTTTGGGGTCAGGGTCTATAAAACTGACTATAAAAAGAGAACTGGACAGTATCCCTGGCTTCATGCACAGGCAAAATCTGCAAGCACAGGTCTGCCTCTGCACCCCCATGGTCATGTCACAGGGGACAACGAGCCATTCTGTGATATCTTGCCATGTATCCCTGAATCTGTGGGATCCGAAATCCATACCACAATAGAAAGTAAGACTGGGCAGGCTGGGAGACACAGCTGGGGTGGAAAATATCCACAGTAGCATTATATAAGAACAATAAAAAGCAAGACTATAATTATCTGCCTCCTCACCATCACCATGCTGCAATGAAGTCTCTGCCATTAACATCTCATCTGCATACAAAGGTAGTGCATCTTTGGGTACATTAGAATAGTTAAAGCACTACAGCTCTCACCAGAAAGCAAAGTGGTATGGTATAAGTCACTTTGACACCAAAATAACTGCATACACATGAGGTCTTGTCCCACTACAAACAGTGGTAAGCAAATTACTACGGAATTATTTCCTAACAAAAAAACTGTATCGAGGCAATTTTTCATGTAAGCCAGACCTAAAAATGGTTCTTAGAGTAGCTGCCAGGAAAATTGCCTAATATTCCACCTCTTCCCCAAGTCTCATGGTACCCAGTATGGCTTTTAAAACCCCTGTCCTTGCAATGGCACCAGGTAGTCTTGGGGTCTGCCCAGAGACGCTGGAAAACAGCAATGCTGAAGGTGTGAAACCAGGGGACTGATGCAGGCTCCAAATCCAGAATTTCAAAAGAAGGAAAACACCATAATCATTCAGCCTATTCACCACTCAGGTGGGTGGCTAGAGGACACCCATTGAGGCTGACGATGACAATGTTGCTCTGGTGCTGCCTCAAGTGAGCTCTCTGGCCCAGAGAGCAGCCGGAGACGTGTATCCAGCCCCACAGCCGAGGCTGCCGCAGCCTTGCTGGAGATGGCTGGGGCCATCCAAGGAGCTGTCAATGTTTACCTTCACAACTGGTTTATCTGGCTCCCACCTGCTGGCTTTTCAGAGCCCCCAAACTATTATTATCAAGAAAATTGTATTAACTACTACATGCCCAAGTGAGTAAGTAGACAGGCTCGCCCACTGGGAATGGGAAAACAAATTCTCAAAGGCAGAGCTCTCCTCCTCCCTCTCCTCAGGCTTACCTTTTTTTTTTAAAGACAGAATCAAAAGCACCCCAGGTCACCCCACGCCAGGTGGGAGGAACAAGGCCCCAAGATCCTCCTTGCCCATTTTTAGCCCCTTTCATAGCTTTGTCCAGATCACCCAGACAATGGGCAGAAACCTACCTGCTAACTGTGTAACCTTGCTAACTGGAGTAACCTTGCAATCTTGCCATAGCTGTCTGCCTTCCTCCTCCAAGTTAAACAACCCCCCGAAATCTCCACTGGGATGAAAGACAGCAAGTGGCTTCCCCCTTCCTTGCCACCCCAAAAAGAGGAAAAGCTCCCTGATGCTTCTCTCCCACTGTACTGCTGACTCTTGATAATCTGTCCTGTGCAAAGAATATACAAAAGGCCCATGTCTCAGCAGGGGAAATACACTACTTGGATCACACAGTGACTCCAACAACTTTTTTGTGAGATCTGCAGAGGTGTGATCTTTACTTTTGCAGCGCTTTTGTAAAGCCTCTACTGCTGAATCTTAGTCTTCTCTAGAGGTGGGGGCAGTTTTCCCAATGCTTCTGCGCTGTAAGAACATGGGCTTTTATATTCAGGCTGCTTTTATGGAGGCTTTTGAGAGGAGAGCTTCTAAATTGAAACCACATTGCCCAGCCTGAGCCAGAGCCTGCTGCATGAGCCCTGTCTACTCCCCGAGTTTTTCCAGTGTTGATTGCTTCCCAGCGAGAGCATGAAACAGTGGGGCTTACAGCTCCCGGGAATCCGACAGCATGGAAACAGTACTTGACTAACAGCTTACAAACCTCCACCAGAGCTCTGGACCCTCTTCCATCTTTCCAGGGTCTTGGTGGGTGCAAAGCGACCTGAACAGCTCTTTGTGTCTGTAGCTGCTACAAGAGAAACACCTTCCCTCTTCTTTTTTTTTTT